>CM071789.1:38275668-38875668 GCA_036559045.1 Platycarya longipes | reverse complement strand
CGAGTGAATGGATGAGAGTAGGGTACCATGGCTAGCGCTCTCTCTTCTCTATCTCTCTCTCCCTCTCTGTGTGTGAATCGGAGCGATCGCGGAGAGTGAAGAACGAGAACGTGGTGGTGGAGAAAGAGTTGTGACAACCGAAGATGGGTGGTTTTAAAGGGCACAGAGTACACGAAACAAAACCCTAGAGGGTAATTATATGCTACGACTCATTCAAACTTGTACTTCTATTTCGCTCCCACGAGAAAGTGGGTCCAAGAAGCTGCGATGGAGATCTATTACAGTCTACAGCCGTTGGATCTGTTGAAGTTGACACCTTATGCAAAAGTCAAGGGCTTTAATGTAATTCTAGTCGTGTGGAGAGATTGACTATTCTACCCCTAATGTTTTACGAAAATCACTTCGAGTTTCGTGCGGATAAAAGCCAACCATTTGGAGGAGAAGTGAGGCAGAAATGTTGGAAAGCGCAGACATTATCAAATGTTGTAAAGCGCAGGCATGGAGTCTATTTCCCGAAACCCCTAATTTATTTACTGTTTTCTGTCCTGATTTACGTGAGGATTCGTAATTTTAATATTTTAATATTGAGACTGTTTATATTTGAAAACAAGATGTGATAAATTCGTCTTAATTTATTTCAAATTTATTATTATATTTTTTAATATATTTATTTAAATATAAATCTTAATACAATTTTTTCAATTTTTAAATTAATTTTTTCAAATTTTAAAACAATAATAATATTAAAAAATAAACTCAACTTAATTCATTTTATCTCATCTCTGATTCAAAATAGAACTTAAATATGTATTATTTGTTAATATAGATATTGGATAATATGAATTGATTGATATTAATATTAATTTGTTGTGCTTGAGTTAAAATATTTGATTGTTCATATTTATTTTAAATTACTTTCATGTTTAATGTAAGATAATTTATTTATTTTTATTAATTTATTGTGATGCATTTAGTTTAATGTTTGAATTTGATTTTATTATTTTATTATGATGGTATTTAAATTAAAGAGTTGCAAATTATTTTATTTTAATTTAAGAGAAATCCTAGGGGGCAGACCGTCTGCCCCCCCACACAAGCAGCCCTCGCCGCTCTCGGTGGCGGTGGGCGACACCGCCCACGCCATCGAGACCGGCGGACTCAGGCGACCTCACTCTTACGACGGCGAGCTCCGACGAGCTCCGGTGTGCCTCCGGCAGCCTTAAACCAGTTTCGGATCCGTACGGTCCCGATAGGGTGGGCGATATCGCCCACCGCCACCGGCGGCGACTCCGTTCGCTCCATGGTTGAATTCCCTTAAATTCATCTTCATTTTATTTTTTTATTGTATTTTTTATTGTGTTTTTTATTATGTTTTGTTCATTTTATTTTTTATTATATTTTTAATCTTCATTTTTTTATTTAATCATATTTTTTATTTTATTTTAATGTGTTTTTCATCATAAAGCAGCCCAACTAACGTTGGGCTGCTTTAGACGTTGGGGACAGCCGGACCGATCCCCAGCGTCTCCCTTAATTTAATGTGTTTTAATTAATTTATTTTAGGTGTTTTCGGATTGGGCTTATAACTCTATATATATATATATATATATATGTGGTATGTTTTGGTTTAAGTTTGTTTTGGGTTTTAAGCCCAGCCTGTAGCTTAACCCAGCCCATCACCCTTTGAAATCAGCCCCTCCCCCTTTACAAAAACGCCACCGTTTAATCTAGTGTATGTGTAAATTTCGGTTCCTTCCCTTTTCGCCCGACGCTAGCTTTCTTCCTCAGTTCTTATTTTCTTCTTCTTCTTCCTCTGTTCCGTTGCTGTTCACCCGTGATACCAAGCTTCAATTTTGCAGCCTTTCTCTTCTCCATTTCATCCACGCGTTACTCCATTTTTTGCCCAGTACCTAGATGAACATTTCCCCTAAATTTTCGCTGCCGATCGATGCTTCACGTGCCCAGAAAATAGTCTGAAACGTGCACTTCCAGCCACGTTTTGCCTCCATTTTTCATCTGAAAAGCTGAAATATTCTTCTTCATTTCAGCTTGGTTGTCTTGGCTTGATGTTGGTAAGCTTTCACGTGATTTTTCCCACCCAAAAACCCGCGTTTTCCATCCTACATATGGATGTCGAACCTTGCTGAAAATCCATGCCGAAAACCCTCCTCAATGCCGTCTTCTAGCCTCCATTTGGGTTAATTTCGAGCTCTCATTTTCCCACAACTCGAACTTGAGTTTTTCTCGTCTTCAAGCCCTAGTAATCCGAAAATCAAGTGAGATTTTAATAGTGTTTTAACCACCATTTTGATTGCCATATTTCACCATCTTGAAGAACTTTTGGTAAGCTTTTAACCGTTTAAATTGATTAATTTATTTAAGTGTTGTTTTTAATTTATTTATGTGGGTTATTTATTTACGTTTAATTTTTTTAAATATTTGTTCATAATAATTGTTGTTAACTGTGTGTTTATATATGTGAAATTTATTTATGTTAAACTTTAATTGTTATAGTCATTTTCGGTAATTATACTTAATTATTTATGGTCTTTTATTTTTGGTGGTGCGTTGGGCGCTACGATAGCAGCGTGTTCGCTGGTGGAGGCACGAGATTGCTTTTTGGCATTTTTGCTATCTTCGGAAATTTTATCGAGCGTATAGTAAGTATTTTCCAAATAACCTTTTGAGATTTAAATATATTTTTGCATTAACAAATCTTATGTTTTGGTTGATTGTACCAGACTAAGTCCGAAGAGTTTGGGGAATGGTTGGATTGGAGAACAGAGTTATTTGTGTGTTTGGTTGATGTTGAGATTTGTTGGTTGTTGGTTATCTTTTTGTGCCTTGTTGTATGCATTTCATAGTGCATGGATGTTCATGATTGTAAAAGAAAATTAGTTTTCGCATAATTGCATGTATGTTCATGTGTTGGAAATGAAAACTGGGTTTTCATGTATAAATGATTTTTGGGTGAGTGTGTATCACGACCCTAAGCTGAGATGAGGCATTACCTCGGTAGAGCTCCTCTGGTCACTCGGGAGTGGAATATACGGAGTGACGTCTCCTAGATTGTCGCTGGGCGACAACGGAATCGGACAAGATGATAACGCTTTTGTGTTGACTTCATGGCTCCTATGCTGGTGGGGGGATAGAGGATGACCTAGTCATGGTACGCGCTGGGCGCGGTTAGCTGGGCATTGCTCATTCAGAACTCACATGCACGATCATTATCCATTGTGTGGTGAAGAGAGCCAGAACGTATGGATGGTCCCAAGGGGAGGCCATGACATACGGTTAAATTGGATATGTGGGCCATTTTCGGGGAAAATGATGGGTTTTGATAAATGGATTTGTGGGCCATTTTTTGAAAAAATGGTGGATGTTTTCAATGGATTTATTTTGGGCCAAAATGAGAATTTGGCATGTGTGGAAAACTATTTTTTACTTGGAAAAAATTGATTTTTGAGTCTCATGCATATGTTATTATGTTCAAGTATTTTTTTTGAATGAATGTATTATAGTCTTGTGGGTTGCTTGGATTATTACTTACCTGCGGCACCATTTTTGGTACCGTAGATTTTGATGCAAATGACGAGGAGGTTGAGCCTAAGTAGGCGGCTCCACCGTTGGGTAATTTGGTGCTATTTGATTATCTTGCGAAATATTTTCCCACTTGATAATTATGTACTTTAATGATTTGACTTTGGGATGACTGTATGAAATCTCCTGTTGGAGAATTTGTGTTAAACTAGTTTGTAATATTATAAAAATTCTGGTATTTAGTTATCGATTTAGCTTATCCATTGTTGCATTTATTTTACACGTTGCATGTTCACACTCTTGGCACTTGTCGTTAGGGTGCGTGACCCGTATTATCATCATCCCAACACTTCAATTCCTGTGTTTCTGTACGTGGAAGTTGGGAGCGTCACAATTTATTTATACTTTGCATCGAATTTAATTATTTCTCTAGGTGCGTCTTGGCAGTTCACTACTTGCCTCTCAAAATCTCTAAATTGGGTTCTGTTTTTTTTTTTTTTTGTTCTGCTATGTGTAAAACTTCATCGTATTCTTATTTTACTTTCTTTTTAGGTGTTGGTAAAGGTGGAATTAGTCTAAGTATCGGGTAGCTACACAATTCAAGCGGTTGCTGCTACTCTCAACTTGGTTGATTTTTGCGAACAAAGATGGAAGGTTTTCTTGCAGCAAAAACTTGCTCCAGCCCCACCATAATCTCCAAAAGAACGGAGAATATCTGGAAATCTGACGATGAGTGTAAGTAACAAGATATCTGTGTCTGTTCTTTTTCTTCAATTCATGCCTTGGATTCTAGAAATAATTTTTCCTGCATTTCCAACCTTAGAACTTAGTTGCTGTTTGGATATTGAAATGAGATAAGAAGAAATGATTTTAGATGAAAGTTGCAAGTTGAATAAAATATTATTTTTAATATATTATTATTTTGAAATTTAAAAAAGTTAAATTGTTTATTTTATTTTGTAGGGAAATTTAAGAAATTTGTAATGATGAGATGAGATGAGATGATTTCTAAATCCAAACAGGGCCATTCTTTCTAATTTTAATCGCAACTAAAGTACTGATGTTGTAGAAGAAAATGATTCCGGGATTGCATTTCTTAAAATGTAGCCTGCAACAGTTTCTTCAGTGATAAACTATATACCTGCATTGCAGATCGGTCATTCTTCCCATCTTGTATCCTAGTTCATGAAATTCATTGTGTGGGCTGGTGCCTCACCCTGCACTGCTTTACATGTTGAGCATTCATTGCCTCGTTTCTTTCTTGACTCTTTTCTTTAACATAACAGGTAAAACACAATTAAGGTGTTATCCTGTGCTATCCCCTCAACCAGCTCCTTCAAGGCGCCGGCATATCATAGTGTGTACTGGTGCATCATTCCTTACCACTCTGACCATAAACTATGGCTTGACACCATCAGTTGTTTGGGCTGAAGATATGTCAAATGGCCAAGAGAAAGAGGATGCTGGGATTACTGGTGCCCTCAAATCATTGTTTGATCCTAATGAAAAGACCAAGTCCGGTAAAGTGTTACCAAAGGCGTACTTGAAGTCGGCGAGAGAGGTCGTGAAGACACTGCGTGAGTCCTTAAAAGAAGACCCCCAGGATATTGCAAAGTTCAGGCGCACTGCAGACGCAGCTAAGGAGTCTATTCGAGAGTATTTGAGCAGTTGGAGGGGACAACAAACTGTGGTTCAAGAGGTACTTTTGAAATAACTTGTATGACTTGGAATGCAAAAGGATTTCTTTTGTCTTAGTTGGATGATTACTAACGAATTTCAAAGCTGTGGATTCACTTGTAGGAATCATATGTTGTGCTAGAGAGAGCAATTAGATTATTAGCCAGCTTCTACTCCAAGGCGGGCCCATCTGCCCCACTCCCTGAAGAGGTCAAGTCAGAGGTATTGGATGACCTGAACACAGCCGAAGGGTTTTTGTAACACTAGCAATATGTTACAAGATGTACATCTAGTGGATCAAGCTTAACCCCTCAAGTCCTGGATTGGGATTCAGACAGCTACATTATTATGTATTATTATTATTTTTTTAATGTTCAATCAAAATTATGCACGCTTGCTAATCCCAAGGTTGGCTCAAGTAGTAAAAGGCCTAAAGCTCGAGTTTGGAGATACGCTCCTTTAATGCAAACAATTTCTAGGAGTAATTGGACTCGAAAATTTCTCCTTTGAATTGATCGACGTATACTTGTAAAAAACTCTTACCGAAGGTCTAGGCACCTCCAAAATTAGTCAGAATGCTGCAGACGCTTGGTACTAAATTTTTTTAAAAAAAAATATGGTACCAATTTAAATATATGCGAGCTTGCTACCTAGAAGTTGTTGGGGAATTTCTTAATTTTCAATATATTGTCGGGAAGTAACCCAATCGCGTGAAGCTAGAACCCAAGGTTGTACAGTCATTTCCAAGCTCGTAATAATGGGAGTTTCGTCATAAAATCCTAAAATGATCTTATACTAGATGGAACAAGAGCCATAGAATAGAGACTACAGAAGCTTAATGATCGACTGGCCTCGGTAACAAACAGATAACACTAAATTAACTGGCAAACTATTGTTGATCAATACACTGCTAGGTATTCAACAAATCATATAATAGGGTAATGTTCAGCCCTTGAAAATTTCCGAGTCTCATTGCTCAAGCAGTAGTAACCCAGGTATGTATTGTTGTTTTGCCTCAACTTGGGAGAGCTTCACCGATGATCAATAGATGCAATATGTGTGTCGTCACTGGTCACTGACCTGATTATCCCAGTGCTTGGGGGGAGTGATGATATTGGATCACAATTACCACCAACTTAAGGCTAGATTATCCACCTATAGCATCATAGTGAAAAATCAAGTACGTGAGAGCACGCCTTTTGAACTGCACAACCAAATGCAAGATGTATTTAGATTGGGTTAACATTCAATTCCTACCTTAAGAGTACAAATTTCCAAAGAATTCACCACACCATACAAAACGATTCATGGCTAAAACTGAAAATGACTAAAGTTTCACACTATTCTGAATGAGTTGCTGCACAGAATCTCTTACACATAGATACACTGAAGCAAAAGGTCAGAAATTTCCAAGAACCCCCCACCTTAAGAAGTATTGTGGAGGATTCTGATCATCAAGAAATAAAAGTATGTATAAAAAAATTACAGAGTAGAATCTTGGGAGCCAGGGTGGATTAAACCTGTAACCTCACCCTCTACCATGTTTTGTTTTTGTTTTTTATTTTTTATTTTGGGTTTTTTTTTTTTGGGGGGAGGGGGGGGGGTCACTTCATTCAAAGACCACTGGCAATAATGTTGTGTTAAACTTAATGAGACAATAACAAACCTTGGAACAGTCCCGTGGCGACGTGGGTCATATTCTGTTGCCTGTCGAAGAGCTCTTGCAAAAGCTTTGAAGGTTGCTTCAATTATATGGTGTGAATTTCTTCCAGCAAGCTGTTGTCAACCGAAATCGACATGATGTTCAAAATATAAAACTGGAATGAAAAGATCAACATAGTTGTTGCCGACTTTATTATTCTTATATGTTGTGAACTTTGGAGCTGCTTTCCATTATTCGTTTCTCTCTTTCCATTTGTTTGTTTGTTTATTTTTTGGTGGAGCTTCTCTATATAATGTCCTTTTTTCACGAGCACAAAATTGAGTTGTAAAAAATGGAAAAGACAGAAACCTCAAAATAAAATTTAAACACCTAATTGCATAAAAATTAAATAAGAATATACAGTTAGCCCAATAAAAAGTGCAAGAAAATGGCATTTCCAGTAAACTTCATGTTTTTGCTCAAAAATTTAAACAATCAACTATCAAGCATGGTTGGATAATTTAACACTGACAGCTTCTTGTCGCGTTCAGGTGGATATTTTAAGTTAAGAAGTTCTGAATATTTTTACCTGGCGTATGTGAAGTGTCATGCCAGATGTATTCACCAGTGACTGGAAAAAGTGCTCCACCAACTACAAATAAAATAATAAAAAAAAAAATTATCTCCACAAGTAACAGTTTTAAGATTAAGGTGAATAAACAATATCTTTTTTTTTTTTTTTGATAACTAAGTGAAAGAACAATATCTAAACTACATAAAATTGCAAAAAATCTCCAAAGGTGCACATGATGTCACATCACGTCGATATTGTCAATATCTCAGCTGGGAGTTCTACCACTGCTATAGAGATGAATAAGAAAAAGGAGGCATAAAAATTTTTGTTGTGAAAGTATTTTTAAAAAAGAAGTCCTACCTGAGTGTCATATGCTCCAACTCTCTGAGTAGGTATTTGCAGATCATAACCAAAATGTGGTCGGCCTGATAAATCCTGAACAAACAATGTCCTAAAGTAAGCAATTATTTCACATACTAACACAAAGGCCTTAACATCGGTGAAGTTTTTTAGTACAGAAAAACCCAATATCTAATTACTTTATATGAAAGATTGAGTTGAACCTACCAGCGAAACATGTACTAGTGCTTCATCAAGAGGAGCGGAGAAGTCACCAAAACGATTTATTCCTCTCCTATCCCCAAGTGCCTGCAAAAAAGCCTGCAGACCAAGCAGAATTAGCCAACGATGACCAGTCCATTAAGTTTATGTGACATTCTCAGCTAAGCATCAATATATTAGCAAAGCTAATAAAAAATCAAAAGTAAGACTAGATGTAAAACTTGTTAAATGACTGAAATAATGGAAACAAAGAGGCTTCATTGAATGCCATCAAATAACCATACATTTTATTTTCAAATGCTAGATAAAACACACATGCACGCACGCTAGGGGCTGCCTCAAATTTTGCATCACACCATGAGAAACCATAAAGTTTAAATTTCTTTCAGTACCGTTCCGATGGCAAGAGCAACATCTTCATTTGTGTGATGATCGTCAATGTGGATGTCCCCGGTAGCCTTCACATGCACATCGAACAGCCCATGCGACGCAAGTTGCTAACGTAAAACAAATAGATACAATCATCAAACAACACATCATATTCGAATATTGCACAATAAAATCACAAAAAAAGGGAATACATCTCAAAGGAAATTCCTTTTAACTGTGTATTTCTGATCCAGGCAATTGGCATATACCATACCATCCGAGCTATATAATCAACTCGGAAGAAAATAGTGTAAAAATAAATACTGAAATTGTAATCTACAGCTAAAAGCAGCTAAACCCAGATTGAGAAACAAAACAAGGTTAATAAATTGACAAAATTAAAGCAACTTTTGAAAAAGAGATCACTAACATCCAACATGTGATCAAGGAAGGGAATCCCAGTATTATTTTCAGCAACCCCCAAACCATCCAAGTTTATTTTGACCGCTACATCAGTCTCCTTTGTGACCCTTTTGACCTCCCCAATCCGAGCTCCTGACAAATAAAAAGTAAGAATTCAAAATGGAACCCTATGTTAGGAACCTTGAGAATCTTGCTGTGTTGTAGTAAGAAAATGTGATAGACTTGAAAGCAGGGTGCTGCGTTGGAAATGCAGTATGCATGCAAGGTGTTTGACAAAATCTGACAGCAAAATAGAGAAGATGAACAGAAAAGATGGAGATAAAAGCGTTGCATGCCGGGCTAGTTTGAGGCAGCCCTTCCTCCAAAATAATCTCCAAATACAAGATAATTCCAGATAGTTCTCTCTTCTCTTCTCCCCCACCAAGTAACTGTGTATTCCTCCTCAAAACAGAATAACATGTAAAAAAGACTAAAGAAACCTTCTAACAAACATAATATCTCTGCACAAAATGCAGAGTTTTATCAAAGTAAAATACTAGCATTAACACTAAAAAATTGTGTCATTTCAGCTATCCCCAAACGACACCGTGAAAGTAAGGTTCATAACAAATCCACTCCCTTTAAAGAACCTTGTCCTCAAGGTTTATAGCATTAATACAACTTCATCACCGAAGGCAGGCCAAGAACCAGAACTCCTGAGCTTTCTAACTGATTGTTTATTGCCAGTTAAATTCCTACAAACAGCTTCAGCTGCATCATGATGATGCACCATATGTATTTTCCACGAATCTAATAAGCACCTTGCAAAGCAATGATAACTCTCTTTGGGCGGTAAATCCAATTTGACACAGGACATGCATTGAAAGGTACTCAACTTACCATGGTGGACAAAATTTATTCCCACAAGGGTTCTTTCCCTTCCTCTATCAAAAGGCTCAAAAACCACTTTAAGTGGCAATACATCAAACAGATAATGAGCAAAAAATTCCTTACCCTTAGCAAATGCAACCACACTGCCCTCATCATCAATTTTCCTCAACCCAAATGCTGTGTCATGCTTTTCCACCATGGGAATTCCAAGGTCAGTTCTGCTGAGTGCATTGACAGCATGGTTCTCACCTTCCTCCAGTGTCAAAATGGCCGTAGACACAGCATCCTCATCTTCAGCAGGGGCATCCTTAACTTTCTTGGCAGGAGCAGCTTCAATTGGAGAGGCCTTGCCACTCACTCTGACCCCAACAGATTCGCCAGGAAAGCTGGCAGCAAACTGGGCCGAAACAAGTTGCACAAGAAGCTCAACGGACCCAGAATCATCTTCAACTTCACTCTTCATATTAAGAACAATATACCCAAACTCAAAAATCGTTGTCTCTATCAACATAACATCATCTTTTAACATAAGTCCTCCGTGTCTCACTTGTTGTTGCTCCAATGGATATATGTTTCTCCCATAAGCATATTCGATATTGAGTTTCACATAGTAAATTGTGAAAGAAGAATCAACTAAGATTTTTAGTTGTTTACCGTTAGAAGAATTCACTCTAAGTACGCTTTCTCCAGGAAATCTATAGAATTCATCATGGAGTGCACGATGATAGTTGTGAAAACAAAGTTGTCGTTCTTCATTACTCAAATCCATGCCAAGATCGTTGGTTCTAGATACCACTTGTTAGGAATCTTGAGAATCTTGTTGTGTTGTAGTAAGGAAATGTGATTGTTATGGTTAATAGCAAAATAATGAAGAGAAAGGTGAGAAGAAGGAGTTAGTTGCAAGTTAGTTAAGTCATGTGTGGGTATACGTCTCTGTAATAAAGTCTAATGTCTGAAGTAGTCTTGATTAGCCATGTAAATGTACTGAATTACCCTTGTAATTGTAACTGAAGTAACGATGGACTTCATCTATATAAGGATGAGTTCTGTTGATTGTAAGGGCATTGGAGAAAGTGAATAAAGTCATTTCTTGGAGGTTATTGATCCCTCGAAGATATGAGGTGCTTTTCTTACAATTGAGTGTAACTTCTGAGTTTAATTGCTTCAATTGGTATCAGAGCCAGGTTTTTAACCTGGAAATTTTTTTGTCAGTAAGAGAAAGGAAGCAATTACTTGCAATGGCATTGGGAGGCTGTGATGTAGTGGTTGGCATGCAATGGTTGCAAACTTTGGGCCCAGTGTTATGGAATTTTAAGAAGCTGACCATGTCCTTTCAAGTAGACAGCAAGATAGTGAAATTGAAAGCAATGAATTCTCGAAGTCTCAGTTAGTGGAAGCAGTACAGATATGTCAGCTTACTACCATTGAAAGGAAAGGAATTTTTTTACAGATGGTATAGCAACAAGCTAGTAATGCAAAGGAGGAAATTGATGAGGAGCTGGAACAAATTTTGTCCGGATTTGCTGCTGTTTTTGAGGAACCAAAAGGGTTGCCTCCTACAAGGAGCCATGATCATAAGATTGTTTTGAAAGAAGGTATAACACTTGTATCTGTCAGACCATACAGGTATCCATTTGTGCAGAAAACAGAAATTGAAAAGATAGTAAAGGAACTCCTTGAAGCAGGGGTCATAAGGAGCAGCCAATCTACTTTTTCAGCACCAGTTATTCTTATTCGAAAGGTTGATGGATCATGGTGTATGTGCATTGATTACAGGGCATTAAATAGAAAAACTATCAAGGATAAGTTTCCTATTCTTGTAGTGGATGAACTTTTGGATGAATTGTGTGGAGCCACTATTTTTTCTAAGCTAGATCTCAGGTTTAGCTATCATCAAATTCGGGTGAGAGAATGTGACATTGAGAAGACAGCATTTCGAACCCACTAAGGACATTATGAGTTTTTGGTTATGCCATTTGGCTTAACCAATGCTCCTGCAATATTTCAGTCTTTGATGAATGAAGTTTTTCAGCAGTTTTTGAGGAAGTTTGTTATAGTATTTTTCGATGATATCTTGAAATACAGCAAGGACAGAAAGCAGTATTTAGAGCATTTAACTATGGTGTTAGCAATGTTGGCAAAACATTCTTTGTTTGTGTAACAACATATAACCTAAAAGTG
Source organism: Platycarya longipes (assembly GCA_036559045.1). Classification (NCBI taxonomy): domain Eukaryota; kingdom Viridiplantae; phylum Streptophyta; class Magnoliopsida; order Fagales; family Juglandaceae; genus Platycarya; species Platycarya longipes. Next base: position 38,863,831 of record CM071789.1, on the reverse strand, counting down.
TTTCATTGCATTATTCATTGACCTATCACTATGTATATATACACCACATACAAAAGACATTTATACCCTCAGAGGTTACAGTAATTACATGCTTTCTAACACTCCCCCTCAAGTTGAGGCATATATATCATATAAGCCTAACTTGTAACAAATAAGCTTTAAACGATTACAACACAAAGACTAAGTGAACATATCTACGAGTTGATCAGCAGATTTCACAAAAGGTGTTGAAATGTCACAACTTAGTATCTTATCGCGAATGAAGTGACAATCAATCTTTATGTGTTTAGTCCTCTCATAGAACACAGGATTAAAGGCAATATGCACTGCAGCTTGATTATCACAAAATAGTTTAAGAGAAGTAGAAGCTGGAAACCCAATCTCTTGGAGGAAATGTTGCAGCCATGTCAGTTCACTAGTAGTGTGGGCCATTGCTCTGTATTCGGCTTCTGCACTAGATCGAGCTACTACTGCTTGTTTCTTATTCTTCCATGTAACCAAATTACCTCCCACAAAGGTACAATATCCAGTAGCAGATCTTCTATCTGAAGGAGATCCTACCCAATCAGCATCTGAAAAGGCTTCCACTCTGAGATGCCCATTTGGTCGATACAACAATCCAAGGCCAGGAGCTCGCTTAAGATAACGAAGAATATGAATTACAGCATCCCAATGTACGACTCGTGGCATTTGTAAAAACTGACTTAGTACACTCACTGTATAAGAGATGTCTGATCTAGTGATAGTGAGATAATTTAATTTTCCGACAAGTCTTCGATACCTACCTGAATCTCCAAACAACTCTTTTTTCTCTTTCAAGAATGTACGATTCGGATCCATAGGGGTGTCAATAGGTCATGCACCCAACATGCCAGTTTCTTCTAGAAGGTCAAGAACATATTTCCTCTGAGACAAATTGATACCCTTTTTAGATCTACCGACTTCAATTCCAATGAATTATCTAAGCTTGCCCAAGTCTTTTGTTTGAAACTGATCATGTAGAAACTGTTTTAGTCTCGTAATCCCAACAGAGTCACTCCTAGTAATTACAATGTCATCCACGTATACAACCAGTAAAATGTGACCTGCATCACTATGTAAGTAAAATACCGAATGATCTGTTTGGCATCTATGAAGACCAAATGCCAGTATAGCATCAGAGAACCTCTCAAACCATGCTCGGAGAGATTGTTTCAAACCATACAATGCCTTCTTTAACTTACATACAGTACCTCGATACTCCCCCTGAGCAACAAACCCAGGTGGTTGCTCCATATAAACCTCCTCATGCAAGTCACCATGGAGAAATGCATTTTTAATATTCAGCTGAAATAAAGGCCAGTCTAAATTAGCAGCAAGAGAGATCAATACTTGAACAGAAGAGATTTTGGCAACAGGGGAGAAGGTCTCCTCGTAATCAATGCCATATGTTTGCGTGTAGCCTTTTGCAACAAAGCATGCTTTCAGACGCTCCACAGACCCATCAGAATGGAATTTGATTGTATATACCCATTTACAGCCAACAGGTTGTTTACCAGGTGGTAGTGGAACAAGATCCCATGTTCTATTATGGTGAAGGGCATTCATTTCATTTTTCATAGCTGTTCTCCATCCCGGATCAGATAAAGCATCCTGAACTGTCTTAGGAATAGAAAGTTTTGAAAGTTGAGAAGTAAAACATGAGAATGAAGGAGATAATGCATGATAGGAAACAAATTGGCTAATTGGATGCTGAGTAACACAAGAACGAGTACCTTTGCGGAGGGTAATAGGTAAAGAATCTGATGTACTGGACAACTCGGGATCTGAAGATGGAGACACAGCTGGTGGGGGCAGGGAAGCCGGCAACCTCAAGCGACGTGAGTGAACCTGTAAGGGACCGACGACAGGAGGAGAAAGTGTAAGAGTAGGTAATGGTAAAGGATCACACTCAACACTCGAGGTTGTGTCAGAGAAATAAGGTATGGACTCGAAGAAGATAACATCAACACTAATGAAGTAGCGTCTAAGAATAGGACTATAACAACGATATCCTTTTTGAGTCCGAGAATAACCAACAATAAAAACACTTAGTAGAACGAGGATCAAGCTTATCACAACCCGGGCCAAGGTTATGAACATAGCACACACACCCAAAGATTTTTGGAGGAAGGTTAAACGGTGGAGATGAAGGAAACAAGATGGAGAAAGGAGACGAACCGTCAAGAACTGATGAAGGCATACGGTTAATAAGGTAATAAGCAGTAAGAACACCATCACTCCAAAATCGTTTAGGAACATGCATGTGCAGTAACAGAGCTTGGGTTACATCTAACAAATGACGATTTTTGTGTTCAGCTATCCCATTCTGTTGAGGTGTATAAGAACACGAAGTTTGATGAACAACTCCTTTGCTGCTTAAGTAAGTAGTAAAGGCACTAGATAGATACTCTCTAGCATTATCAGAACGCAAAACTTAAATCTTTTTGTTGAATTGAGTTTTAATTTCTTTCCAGAACACTTGGAATATGGAAAGAAGTTCAGATCTTGCTTTCATCAAATACAACCAGGTGACACGAGAGTAATCGTCAATAAACGTAACAAAATATTGAAACTTATTTAATTCAATGTTGATTGGTCCTCATATATCAAAGTGAACTAATTCAAAAGAACTCGACGCTCGTTTATAAACCCGAGGTACAAAAGACACACGATGTTGTTTACTAAGTTGACATACTTCACAAGAAAAGGGAGACACATTTCCCAAGTTCTTAACTTGACACTTTAAAAGATAAAGAGGGGGGTGACCAAGGCGACAATGCCATTCATAAGCAGATGATACAGGAGATGTAAGAGCTCGAGTGGGTGACTGTTGGACATCAAGATAATAGAGACCACCAGCTTCATGCCCCATACCAATCTTCGTCCCCGTCTTTAGATCCTGAAAAACACATGAAGAGGGATAAAAAGTCACTGAACATTGAAGATTTTGAGTAATCTTACTAATAGACAACAAACTAAAAGGAAAACTAGGAGCATATAAAACAGATGACAAGGATATAGAGTCAGTGAGTTTAGTGGATCTAGTGCCTGTAACTGGAGCAAGAGACCCATTAGCAAGAGTGACGCTTTTTAGAGATGTGACAGTATTTAACTTGGATAAGGCAAAAGACAAACCGGTCAAATGTTCATTAGCTCCTGAATCAATAATCCATGGACCTTGAGCGGATGAGACTAGGCATGCAGATGCTATACTTGAGTGGGTAAGAGTAGCCGTGGAAGATGAAGCCTGTGTGCCCTTCAAAAAATGCTCATACTCATCTTTTGATACACTTATCATATCTGGAGCTGGATTGGAGGTCGTCGATTGTGGTGTAGCATCTTGGCAAATAGCCTGATTAGCCGACCCAGATGGTCTACCATGTAGATCCCAACAATAGTCCACTGAATGGTTAGTGCGACCACAATGGGTGCACTTACGAGGCTCTCGACCTCTTGTGCGATTACCTCTGGTATCACATCCTCCACGCGCACTTCTACCACCTCGGCCTCCATGCCTACCAGGAGCAACATAAGAGGCAACCAAAGTGGACCTCTCACTAATCAGATCAGAGGAAAACTGAGATTCATGCCCAGATAATGTGGCACGTTGAAGTCGGGAGAACACCTCAGGAACTGAATGAAGTTGTGGACCTGCCAAAATTTGAGAACGAACCAACTCATATTCTGGTTTTAAACCAACAAGGAACTGAACAACGTTAAACTCTTCACGTTGTTTCAACATACATAAAACATCAGAAGTAATAGGTTGATACATCTTGAGTTCTTCACATATGCTCATCACTTGAGAATAATACTCTTCCAAGCCCAAAGTACCTTGTTCCAACCCAAAGAACTACTTACATAGTTCATAAATACGAGTTGTATTCCCAACACCGGAATGCAAATATTTGAGATGGTTCCACACTTCTTGGACAGTGTCAAAATGGATAATACTAGAGCCAATATTAGGCTCAATACTAGTCAACATCAAAGACAAGATTTGAGCATCCTCTTGCCCCCATTGAGCAAATTTAGAGTCATTTGGATTAGGTTTTGGACCAACCAGATGGTTAGAAAGTCCCTTGCCTTTCAAATATATTGTAACAAATTTTGACCATAGCATATAGTTCTTTCCATTCAATTTTGCAGAAGTCATAGACATATTGAAGTTTGTTCCAACCGATAATGACTCAAATTTAGTTGCCATAGATGTAAATAAATATCACAACTCCACTTATGAGGTAAAAGTTTCACACAAAATTCGTTATTTGTATGAAAAAAAAAGGAAAATGTGATCTGAAAACTTGAAATCCAGCTCAAATACCCCAAAAATCAACCTAAATAGCCAAATTTCGGCTCTGTATCGGACTGATTCGGTCAAAGTAGACACGGATTGGCTCGAAACTGGTATGTTTCGGCCGGTATCGGCTCTGTATCGGCCGGTATCGGCTCTGTATCAGTATCGGTATCGGGTTAGGATCGTATTGGAATTTAGCTGTCAAACCCGGACGAGTTTATCTTAACCGTGAATAAGATTTGATTATCCCCGTTACCAAACAAACCGTATTCCAGATAGGAATAAATTCTTATTCCAGATTTGGAATATTCACACTTGAGGATAAGGTAGCCTATACCTGCAACCAAACACTCCGGCGCTTCACCTGTTGCAGGCGACAGAGATGTTTTCCGGCAGCCGATGGCAACGAGAACCTTCCGGTGACCACAGAAACCGCCGGTGACTTCAACCCTGGTTCCCACTACCGGATACGACATCGGAAACTCGCCGGAAACATCTCCTCAGTGACCTACTTAGTGCCGATCACGACGAGAAGCCACCGCAACGTGCGGAAGACGACGACGAACACTGGGGAGCTTAGATTCGACCACAACAACCGGATACTCAACCAGAAAACACACCGACGAGCTCACAACAGTGAACTCGCCCACACGGCACTCACCACAGATAGGTCTCTCTGATACCATGTAACAACAGATAACCTAAAAGTGTTTCATTACATTATTCATTGACCTATCACTATGTATATATACACCACATGCAAAAGACATTTATACCCTCATAGGTTACACTAATTACATGCTTTCTAACAGTTTGCAAAAAGATGCAAATGCAGGTTTGCTTGTAAACAAATTAATTATTTGGGACACCTAGTTTCAGCCGAGGGAGTCCTAGCTGACCCATCTAAGATTAAGGCTATGGTGGAGTGGCCTCAACCTTCAATTAAATCCTTAAGAGGATTTCTTGGCTTGATAGGATATTATAGGAAATTTGTCAAGCATTACGGGCTAATTGCGAGCCCATTAACTAATTTACTCAGAAAGGATGGGTTCCTTTGGGGACCAGCTGCTACCCAAGCCTTTGAAGAATTGAAGAAGGCAATCACTCAACTACCTGTTCTAGCCCTTCCATATTTTACCAAGCCATTTTTAATTGAGTGTGATGCATCGAGAAAAGGTGTTGGTGCAGTCTTGATGCAAGCTCGTAGAGCTCTAGCATTTTTAAGTCAGCCCTTAAGAGGAAAAGCTTTGGCTTTATCTGCTTATGAAAAGGAGTTTTTAGCATTAGTGTTGGTTGTAAAGAAGTGGAGGCCATACCTTTTGGAAAATCAGTTTGTTATTAAAACTGGTCAGCAGAGTTTGAAATGTCTTTTAGAGCAGGAAATTGGTACACCATCTCAACAAAAATGGTTGAGTAAGCTCATGGGTTACAATTTTGTAATTGAGTACAAGAAAGGTAGAGACAACTTAGCTGCAGATGCACTTTCTTGTATGGAAGAAGTGGAAGAAAATGAAGCAATTTTATCTGCTATTACAATACTAGATCCTTTGTGGTTGAAACAGTTAAAGGATTCTTATTTGCATGATGAAGAAATTGCTGAGATTTGTGGGAAGTTGCAGCAGGGTGATATGGTGTACAAGAATTATACACTCTAGAATAGATTTTTGTTGAAGAAAGGCAAACTATTTTTATCAGCTAATTTGCCCTTGAAAGCACAAGTTCTTCAATTTATTCACAGCAGTATTTTTGGTGGTCATTCAGGCTATCAGAAGTCATTGCATAGGGCCAAGGCTGATTTAAGTTGGGCAGGTATGAGATGAGATATTAAAAAATTCATTAAAGAGTGTGAAATATGTCAGAAGTGTAAAGTGGAGAACTTGAAGCCTGCAGGGTTGTTGCAACCTCTGCCGATTCCTCTTAAATCCTAGAGTGAAATTTCCATGGATTTCATTGATGCCTTGCCTAAGTCTCAAGGATTCACTGTGATAATGGTTGTTGTGGATCGCTTTACAAAGTATGCTTATTTTTTGCCAATGTCTCATCCTTATAATGTAGCCTCAGTAGCAAGATTATTTCTTTCTCAAGTGTTTAAGTTAACATGGAATGCCTGCCACCATTGTAACTGATCGGGATGTCACTTTTACAAGCTCATTTTGGAGGGAGCTTTTTAGATTGCATGAGACTAAGTTACAATTTAGTTCTGCTTATCATCCACAATCGGATGGGTAGACAGAAGTTGTTAACAAATGTGTTCAACAGCATTTGAGAAGTTTTGTTTCGGAGAGACCAAAAAAGTGGAGCTATTGGTTACCTTGGGCAGAATGGTGGTATAATACCTCTCTGCATTCTTCAACCAAAGTCACACCCTTTGAAGCTTTATATGGGATTCCTCCTCCATCTCTATTGCAATATGTGGCGGGTACAACAAACAATGAAGCTGTTGATGCAGAGCTTCGATAAAGAAAGGAGATATTGTCAATATTGAGGAGGAATTTGACTGCAGCCTAGAATCAGATGAAGCAATAGTATGATAAGAAGCATGTTCATAGGCAATTTCAACTGGGAGATATGGTTTATTTGAAAATACAGAATTATAAACAGCACTCAATAGGATCAGTTGTTAATCCTAAGCTGGCGACACAATTTTGTGGACCTTTTAAAGTGCTGGAGTGTATTGGTACAGTTGCTTATTGCCTAGAATTACCAGTGGGCTCGACTGTTCACCCAGTGTTCCATGTATCTAGACTTAAGAAGCATGTCGGTCCATTAACAATTGTTTCACCTATATTACCATTACAGGATTCTCATGGTGGCCTTCGAAGTGAACTGAAAACACTGTTACAAAGAAGAATGACTAAGGTTGCTAACAAACCTTTCATTGAGTTGCTTGTTAAGTGGAGGGGAGCTTCTGAGGAGGACTCCACTTGGGTTCCTGTGGAGCAGTTGAGATTACACTATCCAGACCTTGTGGGCAAGGTCTTCTGAAGAGGGGGTGAATTGTTACGGTTAATAGCAGAATAATGAAGAGAAAGGAGAGAAGAAGGAGTTAGTTGCAAGTTAGTTAAGTCACGTGTGGGTATACGTCTCTCTAATAAAGTCTAATGTCCAAAATAGCCTTGAATAGCCATGTAAATGTACTGAATTACCCTTGTAATTGTAACTGAAGTAACGATGGACTTCATCTATAAAAGAATGAGTTCTGTTGATTGTAAGGGCATTGAAGAAAGTGAATAAAGTCATTTCTTGGAGGTTATTGATCCCTCGAAGATCAGAGGTGCTTTTCTTACAATTGAGTGTAACTTCTGAGTTTAATTGCTTCAGTGATAGACTTGAAAGCAGGCTGCTGCGTTGGAAATGCAGTATGCATGCAAGGTGTTTGACAAAATGTGACAATAAAATAGAGAAGATGAACAGAAAAGACGGAGATAAAAGCGTTATCACGCTGGGCTAGTTCGAGGCAGCCCTTCCTCCAAAATAGTCTCCATATACAAGATAATTCCAGATAGTTCTCTCTTCTCTCCTCCCCCACTAAGTACCCGTGTATTCCTTCTCACAACAGACCAACATGTGAAAAAAGACTAAAGAAACCTTCTAACAAACATAATATCTCTGCCGTTACGAAGAGTTTTATCAAAGTAAAATACTAGCATTAACACTACAAAACTGTGCCTTTTCAGCTATCCCCAAACGACACTGCAAATATCACTTCCCTTCTCTTTTTACCTGCGTCGGTAGGAGAAGCTGTAATCGTCGAGCCATTATCAGCGACCGATGCAGCGCAGGAAACCAGTCTGTGTGGGTACCGAGACGTTCTCAAGAGTAGGTCACTATTTAGAGGGAAAGACGGATGACCAGCAAAAGAGGTGGGAGTGAAAGCGAGAGGTCTCTGAGAAACCTTAACACTATGTTTTGGCAGCGGAGATGAGTTGGGACAGTATACAAGACGAGGAGGCGCGGCGAGCTCCATTGTTCAGAAAGCCAATAGCGAGAAAGGAAGCAAACTGTGGTCGAGAGATTGATATGCCGTATCTATTATCTATCGTACGAGGCGTTGTCTTGTCAACTGAATAAAAGAAAAATGACGGAGAGAAGCCACACGTAGTGCATTCCTCCTTATATGAATGGTGTATGATACTGTTTATGTGAAGAAGAGTGTCTTGAGTGTGGCTACTCCCAGCATTGCTCCTGAATAAAAACCCACCGTTTGTTTGCTTATCGGAAATGACCCGTTTTACTCCCAAATTGTTCATGGCACTCACTATCGGAAATGACCCGTTTTACTCCCAAATGGTTCATGGCACTCACTTCATTAATGAATCATTGATCTATCATTTAATTCTCTTTTAATAATCAACATTAAACATCTTAATTCAAATGATGGGCGAACCCAATTTAAAACCACCTCCTGATTCTAGAACTTCGATAATGTTTTAGCACTCAATTTAGACATTTTTAGAATAATATTACAGACGTATTTAGGCTCGGGTGTAATCTTACATACAGGTTTAGGTTTAGGTGTCCAAGTCTTGCAGATCCTATGGAAATAAGTAAAACCCACCAAAAAAGAATAATAAATTTCTTACATATGAATCTCATTCTTTTCTTCAAAAGACATACTAAGAACTTGTCACATAAATCATTTTTCCTTCCTCCAAAAATTGCGGAGACCTTGATATATTGGTATGTTCCATTTAGGATGGGCCTGTTCATCCATGCCAAATTTTATCCAATCCTGATATATATATATATATATATTTAATAATTTTAACATTTTCATTTAAGAAATTTTAAAATATACTCATATTTCGAATTCGAATTCGAATTCCTAAATCCGAAACATCATAAAATGAAAACTAGACATGAGATGCATGGATCGATGATCTTCTTCCTTGCTCTTAATTTCTTGATTTGGAAGTAGCTATAATATATATATATATTATATATATATAGGTGCTAAACTCATCATGAAACTAAAAAGAAACTCTTGATCATTTTAGAACAACTTGATAACTAGTTTGAAAATATTATGATCCCTTCTATCATGGTTAATTTTTCGTTGCCTCTGTAACATTTCGAATCCAGAGATCCAGAGAGTTAACTCATTTTTGTCAAAAACCCTCTCCAATAACACAAATATAACAAATTCTGAAACTTCATAACGATAACAAATTCAATCATTCGATACAAATATCCATGAACCACTACAAAATACTAATAATAACACCTCAATAACATAAATTGATAACCCCCACAAAGTCACGAAAGTAACCCAAACCAACAAACTAAAAATAATTAACCCCAGAAACTTTACTAAATATGACTCAACGATCACTTGTACCCTCGGCACTTATTTCTTTACGATCATCAAGTCTCTTTTGAATTGACAATTCTTGCTCTCCAATATAATGTACAACTTGGTTCCAAAATCATTTTCCTCAATATCATCAATTCTAGAAATACTACGTCACAAGAATACAATAATATTTTCTTACTAAATCTTGTCAATAATCATATAAACTCTCTATATTCAATCTATCATTCTTAAGTTTTCTCATCCAAAATTTCATAATCTGATCCTTCACTAAAACATTCAAATTCATCTAAAAAATATTCAGAGATAAGAGTTGAGTTTAACCACAACTTAATAAGCGAAAGACATATATCATAGTGCAAATATGAGCATTTTCCAAAGTACAATATGCAGAGTAAAAAATATTCTTCAGCTTTAATATACTGAACAAACACATTTTTAAACGTAACAGAGCGATAATTTTAAATCAATAGAAATACATAATACTTTGGCAGAACAAAACTGAGCATCATCATCATATCAAAACAGAGTATCTTACAGAGCAGAAACCATGTTTAACCCCTATGGTATGGTTGTGCTAATCCCGGTAGCTAAATCAGGCAGAGACAAAGGTTAAAGTTTCGCTTATTCGTTCTCGGAATCCTGAGTGTGCACACAGAAAAGTCCATAATAAACCACTTTATTTTCAAAATGGATACACTCAGAGACAGAGAAATTGGTACCAAAATAACACATACAAACCATTATACTATACAACAAAGATAGAGTCAGATACAAACCAGTATACTATGCAACAAGTTTTCAGAGTTATCAAAATAACACATAGTTTCAAAATATTTTCAGAATCAAATCACAAAAACAAAACATAGTCAGAGTATCATTATAAATAAAAGCACAAATTTTCATATAACAATGTCGCTTTTTTTCACGTTTTAAAAACAAATGACAAAAACTAAGCTCATGTTTACCTAATGCATGACATAAACATTTTTCTTTCTTTCATATAAACTTCATGAATAATGCAAATAACTGACTGATGTTGGTTTTTTACAAGTTCTCGTTTCATAACAAAACATGCACAATTTTTTAGAAAATCAATCTCAGACTACATTTGGTATAAAGTCAAGCATATAAATCCCGCTTACCTAGACTCATTTGTTTTTCAGAAATTCTCCAAACAGCGCTGAACAAATAATAATCGACACCTATAAAATAATTATGTAACTCCATAAATTTTCAAATGATTACAAATCTCGAAAATAGAACCCGAGACATAAAATCCAACATCTTCTCTTAACATCTAAAAACCCTCAAAATATTTAATATCAACTTTCTCTCCAAAATACTTTGAATTTACCAAAATCCTTTAAAACCTTAAAACATCATAAACCCTCAAATTCCTCATATTTCACTCAATGAATACTTAACCCAATTTCCAACTCAAACCAAGTCTTCTTCAGAAATCAAGTAGGTCACCGGCTCAAAATCAGGCCATAAACACTAGCCCGAAACAATATTCACAATTCGACCCTAACACCAAAACTTTCCACTTTCAAAAAGAAAATTTAATAAAACACTCAAAATAACAATGAACCCAGTAAACAGAAAGCTTTAAAAACTCACGATTTTGTTTAAAATCAAGAAGACAAAATTGTAAAACCAAATAAAACAATCACGCCCATACAAAGCTTACGAAAGAAATAAGAGAATGCTTTCTATCCTTCAAAACAAGGCAAACTCAGAGGGGGTTCGCGCAACTAAAGCTTACCAAGAGGAGTCTGAGGAGCAACGAGGTGAACCATCAGCATTTCTGGGTTGTTCTAGGTGGTTTCCGGCGTGCCACGAGTCTACGGAACAAGGGGCGCAGAGAGTTATTCATGTTCTGTTATGGAAAGTCCAAAACAGAGGTGAAGCGCAGGTGGTCTGTTGCGGTTTTTCAATGGTGTTTTGCTCACTACGGTGATTCCGTCGAGGGGCAGTGGCTGAGGTGTGATGCTAGCTCGGTGGTTAACTATTTGGCAAGCAAAACAGTGAAAGGTAGTGCCCAGTGGGGGAAAAGTATTTGCTCTACCTTTAGAGACTAAAAATAGGGAATGATTAGGGACGATGGATAGCTATTTTCAAGGTGTTTCCGATGCGAGGCAAAACCTTGTGAGGTGGTTAGCGATACGTGGTGTCGTAGGGGTGGCTGGCTAACTCGGTTGTGGCTTGATGTGGAGGCAGTTGCTCTGTTTTTGTGAGTTCAGAACAGGGGCTGACGTCATAGTGGTTTTCGGTGGTTGGCTACTATGAAGGAGCAATCTGGATGGTGGTGGTGACTATCAACTGGTGGCCTATGAGTTGGTTGGGCACTGATAGGGATGGTTGCTACTTGAATGTGGGGCTAAGTTTTAGGGATGCTTTGTACAAAGAGGGAGGCTGCGGCTTGAGGTTTTCTTAGATATATATAGTGATGCTGGGAACCCTAAAAGAAGCGTAAAAGCGTAAAAGAAGGGCTTGATGGAGGCAAACTTATTTTTGGAAAGGAAGTGATTCCCAATCACTTGTCCGTTAAGATACTCGGTTGCCGAGCAATTAGAAGGATGAGATACATGCATGGAAAAATACGGCAATGTGAGGTAGTTATGGAGAGGAAAAAATAAAATAATAATAATAATAAATCAAAACAATCAATAACTTAGGAATGTAAATGAAATAAAAACGTTATTCAAAAAACTTCAATAGATTTTTGGAACAAATAAAACCAAAAAATTTAGAAGAAAGTTTGGTGTTGGAGCGGGGTGTTACAATCTCATTAAATTTTTAATCAGTCAAAAATTTATAAAAAGCTCAACCTATTGATCAGAGCTTCTAAACCCATGCAGTAAGAAGTCTCTTTATCTCCAACCCAAACTATCCCAAGAAAAGAAAGAAAACAACAAAATTTTAAAATTTCATTAGTGTGATCTTCTCTCTCTCTCTCTCTCTCTCTCTCTCTCTCTCTCTCTCTCTCTCTCTTCATTCTTGATTTCTTTCCCTTTTTCCTTCTTAATTTCTCTCTCATTTTGGATACATAGGATCAGTACTAGTGAGATTGATCATCAGGCCTCATAAAAAATGTGTACAAGGAATTCACATGACACCTTTCACGGCGACACTCAACTTGCAGAACCAAGCAAATCGAATATGCAAGCATTTTTTGGGCTGCCTTGATCTGAAAGAAAAAGGGAAGATGATAGCTAGAAGAGAAAGTATGTGAAGAAAATCAGACTTCTCATTAGTGTACTTTGTACATGCAACATAGATATAGTTATATACCATGAGCATCAACTCTTAGCTAGCTAAAATAAAAGGATTATCCTATGGACATTAACTTATGGATATCTATTTTTCTGTACAAGGAAACAATACAAGTAATCACAAGTAACACTTAACCAATTGTGTCAAACTAAAGGTGCTTTTGATGCTGCTTTATCAAATCTTTTGTTGTTCTATTTCTTGGCACGTTTAGACTGGACAGCCGCATGGTTGTTGGTGAAATCCTGGTCCTTCTTTCAATGTGATAAATAAGATATTAAACTACTTGCAATTGATGGTTTATAACCTAGACTTAATGCAGCTGCTTTAGTAGAGTTTGTATGCTGCAATACCCCCCTACAAGATGGAGAATACAAGTTTGTTATTCCCATCTTGAGTAAATGAGTATGAAGAAGAGTAGAGGGGAGTGCCTTAGTAAAGATTTCAGCAAGTTGAAGATGAGTGGGCACATGACGGGTAGAATGGTTCCATCGACAACCTTATCTCGAATTATATGGCAATCTAATTCGATATGCTTGGTACGCTCGTGAAAAACTAGATTCGAGGCAATGTGAATTGCCGCTTGGTTATCACAGAAGAGATGGACAGCTTGCTGGTGAGGGACTTGGAGATTTGTTAGCACATACTTGAGCCAAGTGATTTCAACACAAGTGGCTGCCATTGCCCTATACTCGGCTTCTACTGAATCTTGACACTACTCATTGTTTCTTTAATTTACATGATATCAAGGATTTGCCAAGTAAAACACAATATCCCGTAACTGACCTACGTGTGTTTGGGCATGAAGCCCAGTCTGAATCACAATATGCAATCAACTGTAGAGAGGAATCAATAGCCATGATGAGTCCTTGGCTCGGAGCTGCCTTTAAATACCTCAAAACCTTGTTGGCAGCTGATAAGTGAGCAGTAGTTGGTCTTAACATAAACTGACTCAATGTGTGGACAACACAACTAAGATCAGGCCTAGCGATTGTCAAGTATAAGAGTCTTCCAACTAGTCTTCGATAAGTAGAAGGGTCTTGAAGTTCTACACCCGAGTCTTTACTCAACTTGAGATTTTGGTCCATTGAGATTTTATCTGGCTTGGAAGCTAAAGTACCAGAATCTGCAAGTATTTATAATGCATACTTGCATTGTGAGATGTGAATTCCCTTTGAAGATCTTGCTACCTCAATGCCAAGGAAAAACTTGAGAGGTCCGAGATCCTTAATCCTGAAATTATCATTGAGAAAAGTCTTGAGAGTAGCTATGGAGTCAAGGGAATCAGTTGCCACCAAAATGTCATCAACATATATTAAAAGTGCTGTGAATGAGCCATCAATAGCCTTGGTAAATAAGCTATAGTCTGCATTTGATTGGAAGAAGCCAAAATTCAACAAGCAGGTGGTGAGCTTGGCATACCATTGCCTTGAAGTTTGTTTGAGACCATAAATACTTTTCTGAAGTTTGCAAACTTGGTTGGGATCCCCTTTGGTATATCCTGGTGGCCTTTTCATGAAGATTTCTTTTTCCAAATCCCCATGGAGGAAGACATTGTTGACATCAAATTAATGCAAATGCCATCCTCGGATTGCTGCTGTGGACAGGAGGCATCAGATGGTCACCATTTTAGCCACAAGAGAGAAAGTCTTAGTGTAGTCAATTCCTTCCTGTTGTGTGTAACCTTTGGCTACTAATCGAGCCTTCAACCTCTCGACAGTCCCATCTGAATTCAATTTAACTTTGTAAACATATTGACAGTCTATTGGTTGTTTACCAGGTGAAAGGGTTGAGAGAACCCAAGTGTTGTTTTGTTACAAAGCTCTTAACTCGGCATCCATGGCTTCGTACCAATTGGGGTCTTTGACAGCTTGGGAATATGATGTTGGTTCACTTAAGATAGAAATGGATGAAGAAAAGGCCTTGAAGGAGGGTGAGACATGTTCATATGTGAGGTAATCTTGCAATGGGAAAGAACAAGTGGAAGGAGAGAGATTTACCTGGACCTATGATTGTTGTGCTGAAGTAGAGGTAACCTGTTGGTAGTGGAAGTCCTTCAAGTAAGTAGGGGTAGTCCTAGTTCTAGTGGTTCTTCGAATGTGAGGTGAGGCATGAGGGGAAATGGAATCTGATTCAAGGGTTTCTGGGAGAGAATCATTGTCACTATAAGAGTGACTGTTTTCATGTATATGAGCAGAATCAATAGGTGAGGTGTTGCTAGTGGCAGATTCAGTAGGCAAATCGATGGAATAAAATGAGGAACTAGTGGTAGGCAAAGTGGAGGAAGGAGGCAAGTATTGGACAAGTTCTAGTATCGCAAGATATGGAGGTGGTGGGTGAGTTTTGATGAATAGGAGGAGGTTCATCAAAAGGAGGATTATGGAGGAAGGAAAGCAATTCTCATGAAATACAACATCTCTTGATACAAAGGTGGTGTGAGACTCAAGGTCCAAAAGCTTGAATCCTTTTACCCCGAAAGGATATCCTAGAAATTTCTTGCGGCTATGGGATAAGGTGGTTGCAAAGCATAGACATCCAAAGATTTTGAGGTGATGATATGTAGGTTTAGTTGAAAACAAGATCTCATATGGGGTTTTGTTGCCAAGAAGAGGTGTAGGTGTCCTATTTATGAGATAAATTTATGTTAGAACACAATCATTCCAGAATTGTAGGGGGAGACCTGATTGAAAACGAAGTGCCCTAGCAACATTAAGGATGTGTTGATGCTTTTTCTCAACAATGTCATTTTGTTGAAGTGTTTCAACACAAAAACGTTGATGTATGATTCCCTTTTGATTGAAAAAATCAATCATTTGAAACTCAATCCCATTATCACTTCTGATAGTTTTAGTTTTACTGTTAAATTGAGTCACTGCCATGTTATAAAAGGATGTAATGTAGTTTCTAACTTTTGATTTTGCATGTAATAAATAGACCCATGTGGTTCTTGAAAAATCATCAACTAGAGTCAGAAAGTATTTAGTTCCATCATAGGTAGCCATAGAACATGACCCCCAGATGTCAGCATGCACTAATTCAAATACAGATTTTGATTTATGCTGGCTAATGGGAAAGTTATTTATGTGTTGCTTAGCAATGGGACAAACTAAGCAAGGAGAAATCTTAGTAGCATTAAAATTTTCTTTTACAACAAGATCTTCAATTAGAGACATTCTGGAATTTGAAATGTGACCAAGGCGACAATGCCAAAGGTCTGAACTATTATTGCTAGTCACAACAGAAGCATTAAAAAACTTGGAATCAAAAGGTAAAGCAGACAAGGCTTTGGTGAATGCATTGAAGGAACTTCCATTTGCAATAGATGATACATGTTACCATTAACTTCAGCAATCACAATCGTGGTCCAAGTGGAAAGGTCCTGAATAAAACAATGATCAGAAAGAAAAAGCAGGCAGCAAGTGAGTCCTTCTGTCAATCTCTTTATTGAAATTAAGTTAAAGCAAAAGGAAGGAACACATAAAGCACCCTTCAGCAAAATGTTCCTTGTCACTTAAACATCTCCTAAAAGATCAACAAACATAGAGGTTCCATTTGGAAGTCTAACAGAGTAGGCATCTTAGAAGAAACAGAAGTGAAAAGGGATGCATCACAGATCATATGATCTGTTGCTCCTGAGTCTAAAATCCAAGTCACAGTAGAAGCACGGGTAGACTTATGAACAAAAAAAGACAAAAGTAAGATGAATACCTGAGATTTTTGAGGGCTTAGGTTTAGTGGTGGCAAGTTGATAGACAACCCGAGCTTGGTTCGCAGAGGAACAAGCATTCAAGCTCTCTTTATTTTGAAGCAAAGCCATCAATTGTTGGTATTGTGCTTTGGTAAAACTTACTTGGGTTTCATCACCTTCTTCCTGATTAGAATCCAAAGATACATTGGCTTGATTGATAGAGGATGCAAAACTCTTACCCTTATGAAATTTATGGCCAAGAGGATACCCATGTAATTTATAACACCTTTCAGCTATATGGTCATTCTGTTTGCAATGACTGGAGGTAAGAACCTGGGTATTTCCCATTTTGAAACAGGTCTCAAGTGTGTGGCCTTGTATACGACAATGTGTGCAATATGGCATTTCCTTCTTTGCAGTAAAGAACTTGGCATTGGATTTAAAAGAGGCATAAGATGTGTTGGAAGCTAAGGCAATGGAATCAGGACTTGGGAAGGCAGATATTATTTGGTGCTGATGTTCTTGCTATTATATAAGGGAGAAAACCTTACTAACATTAGGGATGGGGTCTAACAGCATGATTTGATCCCTGACATTGGAGTACTTATCATTGAGTCCTATTAAAAATTGAATAACATTGTCCCTTTGATACCTATCATTCAGAACAGCTAGTTGTCCATAGGTACATGCAGGTAAATGATCATACACAGAAAGTTCATCCCATAAGGTTTTAAGCTTACCATAGTATATGCTCACAGGATCTTGTTCTTGCTGAATACTTGCCAAGTTTCTTTTGAGTTGAAAGATTCTGAGCCCATTTTGTTGAGTGAATCAATCTCTGAGTTCATCCCAAATATCTCGGGCATTTTCCACAAAGGCTACACTGGATTTCACTGCAATGCTGATGGAGTTTTGGATTCAAGTAACTACGATGTCATTGTACCTTTCCCATGCATTGAATGGAGGGTCTTCTGAAGAGACAGGTTTGCTAAGTGTTCCATTAATGAAACATAGTTTGTTTCTTGCTCTAAGGGCTCATCTCATGGCTCTAGACAATATCACATAATTATCTGATGTGAGAAGGTTAGTAACAAGTGTGATGGTGGTGTTATCTCCACTATCCACTCGAAAAGGATTGTTTGGGTCACTGAAATTAAGAAAAGGGGTTTTCATTAGGTTCTTCCATTGCTTGAAAAAAGGATGGAGTTTAATGCGAGGAAATGAGCCTAAACTCTGATACCATGAAAGAAAAAGGGAAGATGATAGCTAGAAGAGAAAGTATGTGGAGAAAATCAGACTTCTCATTAGTGTGCTTTGTACATGCAACATAGATACAATTATATACCATGAGTATCAACGCTTAGCTAGCTAAAATAAAAGGATTATCCTATGGACATTAACTTATGGATATTTACTTTTATGTACAAGGAAACAATACAAGTAATCACAAGTAACACTCAAGCAATTGTGTTAAACTAAATGTGCTTTTGATGCTGCTTTATCAAATCTTTTGTTGTTTTGTTTCTTGGCACGTTTAGACTGGACAGTCGCATGGTTGTTGGTGAAATCTTGCTCCTTTCGATGTGATAAGTCTAGAGACTAAACTACTTGCAGTTAATGGTCTATAACCTAGATTTAATGCAGCTACTTTAGTAAAGTTTGTATGCTGCAATACGATCGGCTCTAGATTTTCAGGATTTTGACTACCACAAATTTAGCCAAGAAAACCCCTTTTGAGATCAGAATCATATAAGCCGTACTCAATGCAAATAACATATATACTATATATGTGGCTTTACATATTGTAACTTGCACCCCAAAGATAATCACAGAATCCTAATCATCCTTATATGAAACAAAATAGATGGAAACATACAGTACATGGTAAAATATATAGATCTAAAAATTATTTTGAGATCAGAATCATATAAGCCATACTAATACAAATAACAATAGCGAGGAAGGAAGCAAACTGTGGTCGAGAGATTGATATGCCGTATCTAGTTTCTATCATACGCGGCGTTGTCTTGTCAACTGAATAAAAACCCACTGTTTGTTTGCTTATCGGAAACGAACCGTTTTACTTCCAATATTGTTCATGGCACTCACTTCATTAATGATTCATTAATCTATCATTCAATTCTCTTTTAATAATCAACATTAAGCTCGTTTGAATTGGGAGATGATATGAATTGAGATGAATTTAATTTATTTTTTAATATTATTATTATTCTAAAATTTAAAAAAATTGAATTAAAAATTGAAAAAATGTATATTAAAATTTAAAAAATATGTATTAAAATTTGTATCATGTATAGAAAATTAAAAAAGTGTAATAATGAAATAGAGATAAATTAAAATGAACTCAACTCACTCTCCAATTCAAACGAAGCCTAAATATCCTAATTCAAATAAAGGGCAAACCCAATTTAAAGCCACCTCCTAATTCTAGAACTTCGATAATGTTTTATCATTCAATTTAAACATTTTTAGAATAATATTACAGATGTATTTAGGCTTAGGTGTACTCTTACATACAGGTTTAGACACACAAAAATTACTCAAATCTTTTGAATTTGAATTTCTAGATCCGAAACACAAATAAACATACCTAATTCAAGATATAGTTGCAACTATTCAGAAAATGAATAATGAAACCTCCATTTACTTCTAATTAACAAAAGCAAACTGATATAAATACAATAAGATCACACATAAAAAAAAACAAGGCACAAATTAATCTGATTTCATAGCATCTATTAGATCTACTCTATAACAAAAATAACTTTACAATTTGACACACTACATCAATTTATGCATTTATTTTTGTATAATTTCTTTGTAACTAAAACATTTTCCTTAACAAAAATGCTAACAGAAATTAGAATGTAGGTTTGAGATAACGGCAATTGCGTAGCAAGTAATAAAATAAGATGTGTATATATTTGAGAGAGAGAGAGAGAGAGAGAGAGAGAGAGAGAGAGAGAGAGAGAGAGAGAGAATTATTAACGTCCAATGACACTCTACAGATCTAAAGAATATTGAATATTGTGCATGAATCCTCTTCACTAAGTGCCTCGAAGAAAATTCCAATAAGTAGATCACAACATTAACCCCAAATTGAACATTTACAAGTTGGCTGTCACCTCAGCCTCAGGAACTAGAGGTTTCTGAAAGTACCACTCAGAGCATCATGTCTTGTTGCTCCCACAAAGGAGCGGATGAGGGGGAAGCAAATTGTGGCCTCAACCATATTATTATGAACATAATAATGCCAGAGCAGTGGGAACAAAGGTACTAATAACCAGGAAGGAAGATCTACTCAAATATTATACCACTCATGTCATGTGATGTAATGACATTGACATAACAAATATAGCGAACTGCTACTGTGAAAAAGGGCATGGAGAGAAACTTCACACTTGCACCAGCAGATTCAGATATATACACCCGTGCAGCAGAATGAGTACATCATATAACACAATTGCTCCTCCAACATCCAAAATTCATGCTTTGTAGTAGCAACTTCACCATTGACTTCATGTGCACATGAAACCACATCACTTGCATCAAATTGCATATATCCAAACCTTTTGATTGAGACCTTAATCTTGAAATGCACAATAGTTAGTCAGAAACTTACAAATATCATGGTCATAAATAAGTCTTTCCTTCAAGTGCATCAGGCACAGAGTTGTCATTAAATGGATGTAATCTGCTCTCTCTCACATGCAACTTGAAGATTTGAATCAGATTTAACTTGAAAGGAACCCTCTGCGGGACCATTTTGAGAAGAATCAGAGACATCTTGATTTTCAAAAATCAACTCGGTGGTGTTCGAAGTGAGAACAGGCTCAAGACAGCCAATGCTAATGGTTACTTCATGGGCTTCATCCATGCCACTCTCTTTCACAGACTCGCCATTATCTACGACAGGGCAATTTATCTCTGGTTTATTTTCCAGCTCAAGTGAATTATGAATCATATCAGAGGAGGTCATACATTTTGTGCCAGATGCAGATTGAGTTAACTTGTCCTTAGAATGAGGGTAGCAACATGTAGTCCCCTGGGCTGAAACAGGGATTGTAACATTATAAGCAGCATCTAGAGAACTTGAATCTGCAGCTGCAACATCATTAGTTATCTCATTGGCAGATGGCAAACTAGCATCATCACACCCCTCAGGATCATGCCCAGCGGTGGAATCCATATCAGATTTATTGTCAGTGGCTGTAATTTCATCAGTTTTTTCATTAGCACGATGACAAGCATCATCACACTTGTAAGGATCAGCTGAGAAACTCAGATCAGATTTATTATCCAAAGCTACCACTTGATCAGTTATCTCATCATCACACCCATGAGGACCATTCCCAGCTGAGAAATCCTTATCAGATTTACTACCCGTGGCTGCATTTTCATCAGTTATCAACTTAGCATGATCAGATTTACTTTCCACCTCATGCTTGGTAGAATGTTTGCCTTTGCACTCCTTTTGCTTTGCACCTATTGGAAAGAAACAAATACAGACTTAAACAATAGGCCATAAATCTAAGGTTAAGGGAAAGGCTACAAACACCACAGCTAGTACCCGTGCTGGTAGTCGCATTCCCTTCAATGTTCTCTCGCTCCAGTAGTAGCTTCTGTAACATATCTGTACCAGGGAAGACCAACATATTCATTGATCTCATTTCTTGCTTAAGTGATTCCTCGAGAGGAGTGAAACCAAAAACCACGGTCCATGTATGCATGAGTTCAGCAATTGCAGGAATGATCAGTTTCTCAACCTTGAGAACGCAGAGAGCCTTCAAATGGAAGAGAAACAGGATGAAGTCGGCAGCATACATGAAAAGCAAGCAAGTAGAATGTAAACAAAGATGCAATATTTTCAATCTCTTTTCCATGCTAGAGAAGTCATCAAGGACATGGTTCTTGTAGCTTACTGATTCAATAGCAGCAAAAAGCCGGCGGCACATCCCTTGACGCCTATATATATGGCGAGTTCCAATAAATGGCATCTCAGCTAACTTAGTACCATGGAACCTAACCAAGCACAGTGGTAAGAATCACAATCCACATACGTACACAAGCCAAAGTCATAAATCTGAAGACCTCAGAAACGGAACTCTTCCCTCATACCACAATTTAACTAGGCAGTTAAAAGATAATGGTAAGAATTTAGTTCCATACTAACCCACACATTCCTAAACACATATAAAAAAGACTTGACACTCCCTTAACAGGAGCTTATAACTCATCATAGGGGAAGTTGGCACCTGATAGATGCTGCAGAAATTATTTCATCACCCCTCTCCAAAATAGCAGTATAGAAGCCACCATAGTTCACCCGATTGAAGTTTGATCTGGAAAAAAAAAAAGGAAAACTAAAACACCAAACAAATGGGACCACATACTCTTTCACATAAAATATAATATCTACGGTGAGTTTCATTTATACTCCTTAATGCTCCACAAAAGTGATCAGCACGCACACGCACACACATCAGTTATTATGCCTAAATACTCCAGAATATTTCAGAGCTTGCACATACAAAGTATCAGCTATTACCCTGGCGGCCACATGTGATATGGGTGAGATCCACCCCCCCCCCCCAAAAAAAAAAACTCCCAGCGGCCACTGGCTGCAAAATCCCCCTTCTCACTCGGAGCCGCCACCGACACCATGCTGGAGGGGAAGGTCTCCCGGCCACTGCAGTTTGCTACCAGGGGTGTGAAATCTCCCCGTGCCGCACACAGTGGAGGGAAGACCACCCTCAGATCCACAATCTGAGTTTTTATTTTTATTTTTATTTTACAAAGTGAAGGCTGGCATTTTGGGAAAACTGTTCTTAGGAACAGAAAGTTGTTCTCGAGAACAGCTACCAAAGAAAAATACCTCCATTTACGTGAATGCATATATTATTGTATTTGTACATGTTTCTATATCCAAAATAATCAAGACACCCTTAAAAATAAAACCACCAATGGGAGAATCATTAAACAACTAAAATGAAAATACTTAAAACATACATTAAGCCGGTCAAACATCATTAAAAAGAAAATGAATAATAAAACTATTTCAGGAAGCCTAGATGTCATAGACATGAAGTTCAGCAAACGCTAAAAAGTTTTATCACAGAAAATCCTAGAGTCGAAGTTGGTAGTTCACTAAGATCCCATACTTCACTCAAACGGTCTCTCGTCCCCTAGCTAACAGCAAACATATTGTACTTTTAATATATAATAAATATTCTATTAGGGAATGAAAGAATACCTACTTAAGATGGGTATACTACATTATATTGGTCGAAGCAATATTACAAAATTTAGAGCTTACCCACAATTATAAAGAACGTTATGTATTAAATTAATCCCACTCCTCCTGTCAACAATTGGCAAAAAACATTCATCCATAACAGAAAGTGCAACGGCTAGCTTAGAATTGCATTCCACCCTCTGAGGAATCCCTCGAAGAGATGTATCTGAGTCTTCATCTGTTCTATGAACAAAAGACCAAGAAAAGCCTGCTTCCAGTTCGTGTTTGACTCCAAGATATTTCTGCAAATGCTCAAAGAGCTGTAGAAACAACAAGAGTAAAATTCAACAAAGTACATTCAGAAATACCAAACAAAAGTTTACAAATTGATGAGACAAACATGCAGAACCATACTAACAACTACTATGTTTAACATAAACCAAAAAAGAAAATTGACGTAT
This sequence comes from Platycarya longipes, assembly GCA_036559045.1. Lineage (NCBI taxonomy): Eukaryota > Viridiplantae > Streptophyta > Magnoliopsida > Fagales > Juglandaceae > Platycarya > Platycarya longipes. Next base: position 38,840,521 of record CM071789.1, on the reverse strand, counting down.
TTCTAAAACATCAAAAGGGACAAAGCTCCCATACAAGATGTCATCATATACAAAACCTCCCAAATAGTGCAAATATGTCACGACTGCACCTTAGATATGCTATATGAAATTCAAAGGGCAAAGTCATGTAACATTAGATTGTTTTAAATCTAGAGATGTTAGCATGTGATAGTCATTGACACCCGATTTCAGAATGAACAAGAAAATCATTAAGAAGAAGAACTATTCTAACTAGCCACAGCATTAACCAAGTTTCATTGTGAATTGTTGAATAATAACTTGTCTTATTCTATCCAACTTACTACGTTACCAAGTCATTTCAAGTTTCTAAGCACAATTAATTAAACTTCTTAAAAGATACTTTTGAACTACTACTATAAGACTTCAGTATAATTAGGCACCAGAAGCCTAAAAAATTACCTCTTTACAATTTTTCCCACAGAAAGAAGTGACTAAGCTATTGGAGTCGATGTGAAGAGCATCCATCTCCAGCATGCATACCTTATGATCTACAAAAGAGGAATTCCAACCAAAATATTGTCAATGCAGTGATAAAACAAGGAGAGAAAAGTCAGTCCATTTGAAATCTCAAAACCAAGAAAGAAAGAAGATCATTACATTTTTTCTCACACAAACTACAGTTGAGCAGTGCGGAGGCCATTTTATCATCTCCCTGAGAAACGTTCCCATTGACAACCCCACAAAATTTGCACGTACAATTTGGACAGTGCCAATCACCGGGTGGAAGCATCTGTTAGAAGAAGAACGCTATGAATGCCTCAAGTGCCAAAGGAGCATACAATCAAGGCAAGACATTTCTATGACAGCCCAAAACTAAATAACTCAAACAGATGTCTAACAGCTAATTAATTTTACCTAGATGAGTAAGGTACAGGGTAAAACAAATCCAACATAGAATCTCCATACCAAAAATTCTGTAAGTTCAAATAATTAAATAGAAACACAGTTACACTTCATCATGATATCATACCAATATACCAGTGCCCAATTAAATGACCAATCACATTGAGTCATTAACTGTGTTTCCCTTAACAGAGACCTTAAGTTGCTACCAGGAAGAACTTGGCAAATGAGTATCACATTAGAATACCAACTCTAAGAACGTCCCTTAAAAATCCCCTTCCCCCCAGCCCCCCCCACAAGGCTCATGGAAAATGATTCTTGTATGCCTTATGTGATTCTTATTCTAAATCCTAACTTGTATTAGGTCTTTTCTCTTGTATGCTCCTTATACGGGCTATGCCTAATTACTTGTTCTATAAAAATTTATCTTGTAAATAAATAAATAACCCCCCAGGCCTCCTCGCTTCCTCCACCCATCCATCCAAACAACCTAAAAAGCACCACAACCTATATATTTCAGCACACTCAACAGAGTTCCCCATAACAGTTTACCACGCTAGGACACATCATTAGATGATATCTCATTGCACTCAACAGAGCTCCCCATAACAATCCATCACGCAAGGTAACGTCATTCAATGATTCAATATCTTCCACAAACAAGTGCCCCTCAAGTCTTACAAGTGGAAGATGAAACGATATTCACCTCCCTTCTGCACACTCCCTCCAGCCACAGAACCTAAATCTAACTTCACTCAACAGGGTTCTACAGACCAACACGCCAAAAAAAAAGAGAGAGAGAGAGAGAGAGAGATGATATTATGATTCAATGTCTTTGTCAACAAGTTCTTTAAAAAAATAAACAAAAGAATGGCATGGGAAACCCACAAAAACTGCAAAAAGAAATGTATGATACAAGTAAGATTACATAAGGAACCACGTGGCTTGGTGCAAATGCAGTGAAATAAAGTACACCTACCGCTATATCCAAGCAACTTTGATGAAATGTTGATGGACAACCATCACAACAGATTAAATCCCCACCATCACCACAGATGCCACAAGTGTCATCGTTTGGATCATCTCCTTCCATATCTATAGAGTGGAAATCAATGCGTTCTGACTCTTCTTGTCTATTCCATGCATCTATCTGGCACTGGAGAAGAGAAACCCCAGAGTCAAGATATATGTGTTGAAACGGCTGGCGCAATTTGCTCCCTGCATGAATCTCAAACTTTGAAACAGTGAGGATTTTACTACAGCAACCACAGTGAATGCCATCTCGAGTAATCCAACCCTCAAGCATTACACGAGTCCGCCGACGGTTCATATACTGCACCTTCTGGCTTAATCCCACAGTTCCAGAGTCAATCAGCCAAGAAAGCAGTGTACGCTTTCCAGTATATGGAACAAAACCATCAGCTTCTGAATTTTGCCCCTTGTTAGAACTACGAACAAGTAAAGTACATCTGCCAAGTTTTCTACTTTTTCTTCCATGATGCATCCGAGGATTGGATCCAGAGGATGGTTTTTCAGTGTCATTATGGATATTAGATTTCTGAAATCTTGAGTTGACGCTCGCAGAACCATTTTCATTCATTCTATTCTTCAATGACTTGCCACCCTGCTTTATGAAGGAGCTTAGTTTCTCTTCATGGCTAAAACTGTCCATGCTCTCTGCATCACGCTTCGAACTTGGATATCTTTTCAGACCTGCTTCTGTTGCATTGTCACTCTCACTGTGATCCCTTTGCTTCTTCTTCATTTCTTTCTCAATTTTCTTTCTTGTTTTCCTCGTTAATTGGCTGAGAACCTCATCTGCTATAGGAGCAAATGAAGAACAGTCCCCAATTGGTTTAGCCTCAACATCCTCATCTTTAGATTGCTTTTGAAGTGCATCATAAGCCTTAATAATTGACCAGTACGCTGTTCCTGAGGGGTTAATGTAAACAGCATCTAGATAGTCTCTGTTCCTCCTAGGCCTATAATCTATCGTCCAACCAGCACTTAGAAGCATCTCTCTAATCCGTTCACGCAGTTTTTGCTTCTCTGTGCCACTACCACGCCTGAATTTTCCATCTTTGGTTATAGCTGGTGGGAGCTTCTCACATGGAGTCTTTTCCTCTTCACAACTTATCCTCTTTATAGAACTATGAGCTTCCACATTCTTTGATCTTAGCTTCAATGATGTATCGCTGTTCTCCGACTCCGAATCCCCCTCACTTCCCTGACTGTTCTTACTTGATAATGATTTCTGCAAAACTATCTGACTTTTTGCTGGCCGGAAAAATGAACCCGGTTTCTCAAGAAGTTTTTTCCCAGAGTATGATGAAGAATGAGTCGCTACATTCCTCTTAGCAGTATCTTCAGTCCTTGAACCCTTTCTACTTCCCTCAGCTTTGCGGTGATCAAAATTTTCTAAAGCTCCGCCCAACCTCTTCTTCTTGTTTACCATCACCTTTAAAACACCATTTTTCCCCTGAACTCTAATGGGTTGATCGGGATGACTTGTTAATTTCTCTCCTAAAAAGGATGGAGGAAGCTGAATTCCATCCCTACTCAACTTAACTCTAGTATTGTCGACACAACCTCCCAAATTCAAGCCACTCGTCCGGTCACAGTATAAATTCTTTCTATTGCCAATGCCATGTCTACTTGACCCTGTTTCATATTCCCTATCAATTCCACTACGGGCCATGTCCATTGATCCCAAAAACCTTCTTCCCTCAACTTCGATTCCACTGCCATTGAACCGTTTCCTCCGTATCCTTTCCCCATCAACCCCATCATACTCATCAAACTCAAATACATCCAACTTACCTCCCTTTCCATCGCTCTCATCAAAACCATTCTTACCAATCATCCCCTTTTCATAATGCCTACTATGCTCCAACCTACCCTTGTTTCTACCAATTCCACTCTCATCTACAACACCCTTTTCAAAAGCAGATAAACCATTACAAACCCTTATAGTTTCGGGTCCAACCCTTCTACGAGGAACAGGCACAACAAGCTCATCGCTCGAGCCAGAATCGCTCAAAACCAACCTCAACCTCTTCTTCTTATTCTCCTTCTTTGACTCGAAAACCTTTCTAGAGCTTGCCGAACCAACCCCGCCCACTCCATCCACAGTTTTCTTCCGAACAATCAAACAACCTGAAGAGTTTCTGTTCTTCACTACAAGCCCCGAAGGACGACCAGATCTCAGCCCCTCTTCCATCTACATCCAATAGACAAAAAAAGGTCCTAAATCCCCAAAATTTTCCTTCGAATTGATACCGGATAAATCAATTGAAACCCTAATTCTCTCCCCGCCCTCAAAAAAAAAACCAACAGACTCAGATCTGAAGCGAAGAAATCCGAATGCTTTATAATCCGTTTGACAACCAACCAAAACCTCACCCTCCAGAAGAAAGATTCGGAAAAGCGTACCTATTTTCGGAAAGCCCTAAGATTCCTTCGCCCGTAATTCACCTCTGGGTAGGTCCGATCAGTGACGCCATTCTCCGGCGAAAGTGGGCGGAGAGATTGAGGATTTGGCTGGTGATGTTACTTTATGAAAACCAAACCATTGTGCTCTGTCTCTCTCTATATATTTGCTTACTATTTATTTGGTGTATTTTTCCCATGGTTCCCTCTACATTTTAATGTGTATAACTATATATATATATATATATATTTTCTACATTTTAATGTGTATAACTATATATAATTTTTTTTTTCTTAATTACTATTTCTTTTTTATCTTTTTCTCTGTTTTCCCTCCAAATCTGGGAATTCGAGGCTCGGCAGGACTGTTAGTTAACGGACACGATCGTTCCACGTCGGACTGTCCGATGAATTGCTGGAGGACGGTAACGTGGCAAGATCAAGCGAAGTATGAACTAGGTAGGTATCTGTTTTAGCAGTTTGGTTGGCCGTACTGCTTTGCTACGAATACCGATTCCTCCAGCTAACGACGAATATACCGTGCACGCGCGGCAAGACAGCGCGTGAAGTAACGGGTTTCCATTGAGACACAGACAATGGTATCTAGCATGGATTTGAGGAAGAGAACCGAAGCTCTGCCACCGGGCAGCTTGTTCAGTTCACCCATGTTGAGCTCGTCTTCTGTTTGGGCCACTAATTCTGACCGTTTTGGTGGTCGACTTTCACGAATTTATGCTCAGGGAGGTATATCTTTTTTTCTTGTTCCATGTTTTTCCCGTTTCAAGTTTTGACAACTCCGGACCACTCCTACGGTCGTTTTTGTTTCCCTTTTATGAATGGTGTAATGTATTCAAATAAAAGGCATCTGACATCATTTAATGTATGGGAGGCGTTGGGGATTGGTCAGGCTGTCCTCAGCGTCTAAAATAGTTTAACGTTAATTAGGCTACTTTATGATAAAAACCATATTAAAATAAAATAAAAAATATAATTAAATAAAAAAATGAAAATTAAAAATATAATAAAAAAATAAAATGAACAAAACATAATAAAAAACACAATAAAAAATACAATAAAAAAAATAAAAACATAATAAAAAATACAATAAAAAAATAAAATGAAGATGAATTTAAGGGAATTCGGTCATGGAGCGAACGGAGCCGCCGCCGGTGGCGATGGGCGACACCGGCCACGCCATCGGGACCGGCGGACTAAGGGTACGGGTCCGAAGCGGGTTTAAGGCTGCCGGGGGCACACCGAAGCTCGTCGGAGCTCGCCGTCGTAGGGGTGAGGTCACCTGAGTCCGCCGGTCCCGATGGCGTGGGCGGTGTCGCCCACCGCCACCGGGGGCGGCGGGGGCTGCTCTGTGTTGGGGGGGGGCAAACGGTCTACCCCCAGGATTTCTCTTAATGTATTACTTGTTAGCAAAATCTAGCTGAGAAAACCGACTCAAGTCATTCAAATAAAATATTTTAATATTAATATAGTATATCATTTTAAAATAATTTATACATAAAAAATTATATATATAAATATATATAAATTATATTTAAAAATAATAGTTAATATTTAAATAAATATATGTAAATAGTTTAGTCTGAAATTATAGTTAAAAAAGGAACAAATTAAAAAAAAAATCAAAATCTAATATAGATCGATATCTAGTACAAAACAAGTATATCTGTACAACCTAACTGACCTATACACGTATTGTACAATACGATATGATATTTAAAACCATGGTCTTGTGTATAACCTTGGTCCCTTAATTTTTTTTCCCCATGCACAACTCTAGTCTTGGTAATCTAAACTATTGCCAACCACATGACATTGAATCTCCAAAATAATGTCCTGACTAAATTTAAAAGTGCACAAGCCTTCAATAAAAAATAAAAATAAAAAATAAGTATTACAATTATACTCAATTTATTCAAAGAAAAAATCTCCAAATTCGATAGCACCTAAAAATTATTTACATCCAAGAAAATTTCTACTAGAAATATACCCGTCTACCCAAGGCCTTTATCACTTGAGAAAATTCATAAGAGTTCTTGTCAACAACATTTTTAATCGCTTCCAAATTAGCAAAGCGAATAAGAAAGAGAAAATTCTTCCTCATTTCTAATTATCAATATCAAAATTAGGTAGAGAAAGTTGAATGATGGCCGAAAAAAAAAAGGCTCAAGAAGATTCGAAGAATCACTTTCAGTTAATGTCGAATGTGTTGAATGAATGCTCATTCTCACTGTTTTTGTTTTCTTGATAAATTGGATTCTCAAAGCATAAGTAGATAGATTTTGAAGTTCTATAGTCGGAGAATCTAACGTCTAAAAAATGAAGCCAAATGCTTAAAATTATAGATAGCAGAATAAAAAGAATGAATATCCTCTGGGATCCAGCTATTGCATTACTGGATAGACGAGGCATAATCATAATAACCTCTCTTTTTCTTGCCCTTGGCAGCATCAGCAGCCTTGGTCTGCACATATGAGACATAACAACAATTGGAGAAAATGGAGAAGTCCAATCAGAGAGAGAGAGAGGGAGTGTTGAACTTCAAATGTGGCTTCATTACCTTCTTTACCTCTCAAATTTGCTTGACCCTGTTTTTCCTTTCTTTCAACTGCTTCCTTGACTCTTCCATTTTAGTATCGAGTCCATTCTGCCTTTACAAGCAATAATTATTCAACAAAATATAACTACAAAATAATGCACTGCATTTATCAACTCATGGATCGAAGATTTGTAGGACCAAACTTTATATGCTAAGAGAGAATAAATTTATGTGTAGAACTATACTGCCATTTTGTTCTTCCTCCTGACTACACAAGGCATCTACATTTGAATTTATCACAACCTTATAAGAGCCTGGCATATCTGACTGAATCACGTTTATTTGCACATGACAAATTTCTCTCTTTCACCCATTGACATCTGCAATTAAAAAAGATAATCTAATCAACTAAACATAAGACTAGCAAAAAATGAGTTAGCACTACTGAGCCTGTTAGATTTGATAAAATCTTATATGAAGAGAATCGATGGCTGAGGATTCAAAGACATCTTTAGCATCATCTCACCATAAAGGAACTTCAATAACATAGAGAATTATTATCCAAATATGCATCCTTCTTGCAGCACAGTAAGGAAGGAAATCTCAAGCCGCAATTTATTATAAAGGAACACACTATGCAACTTAACAACTGTATATAAATAATAACTCAACTCTTCTCTTATTTATTCTCTTTTCCCCCATCGAGATCTCGGCAATAACTCAACTCAACTCAATAGTACATGTATATATTTTTGCCTAGGTAATTGTAAATTCCCACATACCTCTTTTCACTCCCTCAACCTGAATTAACAACTATTTCTTACTGTTAAACTAACCATCTCCATTGCACATGATCAAACCATCTTAAGTGATTCCCTGTGTTTTCATCAATAAGAGGCACCCCAACTTTTGTACAAACAACTCTTTCTCATCTAATCTTCCTTAATGTTCCTTGTCATCCATCTTAACATTCTCATTTCGGTTAAATTGTTTTGTGAATATACTGCTTTTTAATAGTCCAGCATTCACATTTTGAGTCTTTCCTAATATTTCCCGTGGTCGTATCTTATCTAAGCCTATAATAGCACTTACTTTACTAAATTTTGTACATAATCAATCCAAAGCCTAAAGAAATGGGTATTGTGCCAATTCAAATTCAGATTAGCACATCAATTTGTTGAACCGATCTTAAACTTCATGAATGGGTTCATTATAATAGAATATAATCAACTAAATACTAAAGGAGAAACAAGGATGTGCCAAACAATAAGTCCTAACAATTGATGAAATTTAACATACTTGTCAAGACTAGAGCGTTATAAGAGTCTCCATACAAAATAAAATGCATACGGGAATTTGAATATCAAGAAAACACAAGCAACAATAGTCAATGTGCAATAGTTATTAATGTCTGCTCATTTATTGGCCACACATGACACATCTGAGATAACTAGTAGTCAACTAATGATTCAAGGGAAATAGATGATTGCTGTTGACTCATGATAAAATCATAAAACAATTGGATGCCATTGTCACTAGAAGCCTATTGGACGTAGTAATAATAATTAATGTTTCTCCTTTCTTAATTTATCATATAATGTAGGAGGAGGGAAATAGACTAACATTCTAAGCTAGATTTTCCCGAAATTTCTCTGGTAGTTTTGCTGTCTCCACTCATACCAAGATCGCTTGCAATAACTTTGAATAACTTTAGACGATATCTTTGAACGACATCGGACAATAACTTTGCATTCTGAAAAGACCATAGGACAAGGACCCTTTTATTGAATTGGGGGAAGGGAATACACGTACTAATCTAGATAGATTCTCCCTCAATTTTTCTCTAGTACTTTCTCTAATCATTCCAAGGTCACTCAAAATAACTTTGAACGACCATGGATTCAAGGACCAATTTATTGAATCAGGGCAATTCAATGAATTGGTCCTCCTCCTATTCCTCCTCCTCAAATTACTATTATATCAATGCCCTCATAATACATTAAGAGAAAAAACATCAAGGCAAAAGGAAAGAGTTTGATACCATTGATGTCAAATAATTTTGATAGCAATGGTTGGATCTACAAACACCTCGTCCATTGAGGTTAAGAGAGTAAATTGTGGTATAGCAACGAATCTTGGTTACATAAGGGTAGCTAGGATTTAGCTAACGGGTTAATGAAGTTCCCTCCCTGGTTGTCAACTAAAAGGAAGATGTTAGGCATTTGGGTGTGTCATTCGAAGGCCAATGATATTAGCTAACCAAATGAGAGAGTTAGAGCTTCCTCAACAAATTCTTTATCAAGTCATTGTTTTGACAATGACTTCCCACATGTTCTCTTTCTTCCCTATCCTTTTTTATACCAAGCCAAACGTCCATAATTGAGCCGCGCTTTCCTTTTCTTTTTTTAGGAAGGCTCGGGACATTGCTAAAGAAAATTCTGATGACAAAATCTTTATCAAGTCATCATTCTCTCTGCATGTATTCTCTTAAGCATTGATCCCAATTAATTGAGATAAACTGTGTCCCTTTTATGCAACTTGGCCCTATCTTATGCCACGCTTAAGTTGTTCACAATTCAAACTTTATTCCTGTAAAAATCTAAGCATGCATCATCATTCACCACCATCTAATTTATGGAACCTCATCCTACCTTTCTATATTGATAAGCTCTACATTGTTCTTGCAAGGGAGAAAGTATCATTTGAACTAGAACACATTCGCCTCACCCAAAACCTTTTGGGCTGAACAACATCAATATGACATCTTAAAGGTCCAGTTCTCTCACCAATAAAAAAAAATTGGGCAGTCTTTAATTAGTACATTAATGTCTCTATAATAATCCAAAGCATTCGTATTTCAAAGTGTACCAATTAGCAGTACCAGTTGTTGTTTTCTTCTGAACTATTCTTGTCTCGACAGGGGCGAGAGTAGGACAACCAAATGAGTTGGAGAACTGAATAAAGAATCATATCAGCCAAACCCTTAACCCATTTGCTACTCGACTTAACTTGACAATCAATCACCTTAATCTATTTTGAGCTAAGCCTGCCTTAAAATATGAACAATATGTTCCACATATTATATAAGCATCCAATCAAGGACTATCAATTAATTACATGTAAAATCCAGTATCAAATATGAGATTACCCTGATAAGCTTGTACTTGGGCTCATCCTTCTTTGCATTCTCCATTGAATCATAAATCAGTTCGAACCTAGTTGATTTCCCACCTCCAAAATGAGTACGAAACTTAAATACAAATATGGAATTTGAGTCTTTCACCTCGTACATCCTTGACAATTTCTCTTTATGCTCTGCCGTCATTAAAATTGAAAACCCAACTTGAGTAAATATAAATAGAAAACAAAAAAAAAAGAGTAATCCAAACACAGAGGAGTGGAAGTTATAAGCAAAATATACAGTGGGAATTCAAAAGGCCATACATTCGAAACATTAGGCCTCTCAGGATGCAAAACATCAATAACCTACATCAAATACATAATGCAATTGTAGCTATAGTAGCTTTTTGACACAAATCATTTAGTATGAAAGAGACCTTATCCCAGTTATGTTTCTGTTCGAAGAGTGAAACTTTTTATTTTCGGATTTTCCATATTCTTATTCCTATTCCAAAACCTTCCCAGCAATCAAATAGATCGACGGTGTTATTATATGAAACGAGTTTGAATAGTATAACTCACGAATTGCTTCTTGAAAATGAGCCTACTAGTCATGAACTTCCTTGTCCGAATAGTCACTGCCTTGTTCGCCGTTATTCTGAAGAAAAGCATAAAAGCCTCTTATTATACAACACATGCATGCGTCACATACAAGACCATTACGGAAGTGATGGAGACATTAATTCATGGATGAGGAGCAAGTTAAGCAACATACTATGGTAGTTGCTTTCGCTTTTGGTCTACTTGACAATGGCGCCAATTGGATTGAGTGAAGTTGCATTTAAAAGAGGGAAAATAACCAAATGATATTATTAGGGTTTAATTTAAGGAAGGGTGAAATGCCTTCGGCTCTATTTGGCTTCTAGGGGAGTTACGCTCCACTTGTGAACTGAGGTTGTCTAGGTTTGAGATTTGAGAAATACTTATAAAAAAAAAATCAAAAAAAAAAATTTATAAGTTGGTGTAGTAGTTAAATTATAAAACTATTTTTATTATAAAATAAATTTTAAATTTATTAATTTATTTTTATGAATTTGTTAATGTCATAGCACTTCTTGTGAGCTTTAGTCTACATAAGAATGGGTGCTAATTTTTTTTAAAAATTTCTAGTCAATAATTCTTAACACCTATGAATTTCGATCATATATTTTGAATTAACCCATTTCATTTTATATCATTTTCTATTTCATTTTAGATTAAAATAATATATTTTTCATGTGGCAATCTTAGATGCTTCCACATATTTTCTATTAACAAATGAATGCAATTTATATCTCGGAGTGTTCCAACATCTACAATTCTTGGTTGGGTCAAAATATCAATCACCATAAATTTATCAATCACCATAAATTTTCTATCCACTTTAGTAACAATATCCCTTCCGAAATTAAATTTGACATCAAATTCATTTTCCACTTCAAAATCTCTCCTCTCCAGGCCGCTAAAATCTAAATACCTCGGCCTGCCATTATCCAGATGTAGAGATACCAAGCTTTTCTTTAAATTCATCACTGAAAAAATCCAAACCAAACTTCAAGGTCGGAAAGCAAAAATTCTTTCCCAAGCTATCAATTAGTCTTCATCAAAATTGTAGCTAGGGTCATTCTAAGTTATGCCATGAGATCTTCAGCAGATTTTAGTGGGGAACTAATGATTCTAATAAGAAAAAATTCACCCATATGTCTTAGAAAAATATTTGTCTTCCCAAATTTATAGGTGGTCTGGGTCTCAAACAGATGCACCACTTCAACTCTGCTCTTCTTTCCAAATATGTGTTATCTTTCATCAAAGGTACAAATAGCTTCTAGAAAGAAATCTTGTCAAAAAAGTACCTAACCTTTGTTTTTTTTAACAATGCCATCCTAAAATTCTTGGACTCATGGTATTAGAAATCTATCCTTAAACAGAGAGATGTTTTTAACTCCAATTACTGTTTCCAGATCAATAATGACACTTCCACAAAAATTTTGCACGATTTCTGGATTCACATCCTTCCTACCCTCAGACCGAAATAGAATCCTGAATCCTCCATCATTAACAATGCCACCACCGTTTCTATACTTATCCTCAAAGAACCCAGAAGATAGAATAATTTATTTCTTAATGAACTTTTCTTTGAAAGTTCTGCGAGAGATATCCAAAAAATTTCATTGGCCACCCAAAATCCCACTTCATTCCTGACAAGGTCAAATGGCTTCACCATTCCTCTGGTAATCACTCAATCAAATCTGCCTACCTTGCCCTTGTCCAAGCTCAACCTGTCTCCTTTCCCAATCTCACCAAATGGAAAAGTCTTTGGAAATTAAAAAAGCAAGACAGATTGAAACTTTTTCTTTTAAAATTTTTCAATGACATTCTTCCCACAAAATCTCATCTCCAAATTTTTTTTCCACTTGAAGATGACCACATCAAATATCCCCTTTGTCTCACTAAACCAGAGAATCTTCAACACCTTTTCCTTAATTGTATATACTAAAAAATTGTGTGGTGGAACTCTAGTTGGCCAATTGACATTTTTCTGTTCGCCAGTCAACCCATCTAAGTCTGGGTCAACAATATCATTAGTTCTAGTATCTACCTAAAAATCCTAGAAATTGAGTATCACAGTTTCTAAATTTTTGCCATTTTAGTCATGGTTTCCATTTGGTTTACTAGGAACAAACTCGTTCATGAGCATGTTCAAACTTCCCCCACCACTTTTGTTTCTACTATTAAGAAAAGGTTCCAAGAGCATATGTATACATGGTCAGCCATTCTAAATCCCTAATGTGAGAATGAAGCCTCGCAACAAGACCAATCTGAGGCCAAGATTATATCCTTTGATGTGGACATTCGAGACAGAGGAAGTATTTTATCAACCATATGCAAAGACAACCACGGAAAGATCATTTTTGCCAAGATTGATTTTATCCAGAGTAATCATCCAAACACAGGTGAAGATTCAACAGCCCTAATTGCTCTACAAGAGGCAAAACAGAAGAAACTAGAATGCATCATTGTTGAAGGAGACTCCAATGTGGTCATTCAAGCCATTTCCAACTCCTCCTCCAACCAAGATTGGATTTTAAATCTCATCATCAATGACATGAAGCACCAGCTAAGATTTTTCAAGTCCTGAAAAACGAGAAAAATTCATCGATTTAACAATCGATGTGCGCATAATTTAGCACAATGAGCAGTGACAATACAAGTCCTTTGTAGTATATCCCTTATCCAACTCCTTCATTGTCTTTTGATAATTTATAGCGGAGAAGATCCACCTTGTAATTTATTTAAGTTTGTACTCTAGAAGTCTGTACTATGACTGTTTGTATTCGATTTGTATTAAAAAAAATTAACACAATTTATAATGGAAATGACTAATCCAACACCTATCTTAGTATATGCAGTTATTTCCACAAATATCACATCTGATTAAACTTTATTAGTGTTATTGATTGAATAAAAAATGCTACAAGTCACGCTATCATCTTAATAAAAAATGAGCAATACTTCCCGTCGGTCTTCTAATTATCTTCAAATAACAGCCCTCCACTCAAAAGATATCAAGTATGAATTTCACTTTTTATCTCCACTATAATGCGCCACATAATAGCACCACAAAACAATTTGTAAATTAAAAATCACCCCACCAAATTGGCCCCCCTCTTCTTGCAATTGACGCAAACCCCCTTCACCCTCTCTCTGTTTCATCATCGTGGACATCATTGCTAGTTATGGAAGTTCGGTCAAAGAAGATGACATCGACGAGAAGGTCGGAGAGAGGGGCTCCTCGATTACGTCACTGGGCAACTTGAGCATCTAGCAGAGAGCTTCATGTTCGAGGAGTAGCATGAAACATCAAAATCCATGTGTAATTTCGAAAATCCTCCCAATAAAGTTGCAAGGAAGAAGAAGAGCAAGCAACAACAGTTCATCAAGTTGAGCTTTTACACCTACAAATCTCCCTCCCATCAAAGCCCATTTTCTTTTTTCTATTTGGGGCTTCTTTATGTCTCTTTATTGTCCATAGAAAATCTTTTATTTTTCAATTTATTTTTCCTATTTGGGGCTTCGCACGACGGCAACACTTAAGTTTACATTTCATAGTTCCCTTCATTTCTCCCTCAATCTCCTCTTTTTTTTTTTAATTGAACTGAATTTGTGAGAATCAATTTTGATGCTCTGGTTTCTTTCCTAATTTTGATGCCTTTGATTGGATTTAATGCATGATGACAAGAATTATAAGTGAACAATAAAAATACAATCGATGGAAAAACGATTCAAGGTTAGAGATGTGAAACCCACCTTCCTTTTTTTTTCTTTTTGGTCTCTGATGAATTGTAAGTTCTTTTCAGCGAAGAATAATTTTGTTAATGAAATTCGGATTCATCTTTGCATTGTTATCTAAAAAAAATGGGTGGATAATCATTATGTTTGGAAGACTACGGTGAATCCGGATAGACACTTGAGACATAGGCAACTCAGTCGGTCAGAGATGGGGGCAGAAAGTTTGGTTTACATCCTCATGTAATTGCTGGGTCCTAATGCGAGATTTCCTAGCAGGGTTTCAACAAGAAGTGGTACTGGTGCCACAACCGAAGCGAGCGTCATAGGAGAACTTGACAATGAAAACCCACCATGATTATGGCTTAGATGTGGCTGTGGCTTCAACAGCAAAGAAAGGAAGTGACAAATCTAAAAAAAAATGGTGGTGATATGCTTCATGAAGTTTTTTTTTTTTTTTTCCGTTTATATGTGAAAAATGAGATTTGTGTTTCGGTAGTGGTGAGAAGAGGTAATCGGTGAGATTTTTTTTTTTCGATAGCAAGGGGTGGTGGCCCACGATGGACTGGTGGTGACAGAACTAGAAAACTCGAGAAAAATCTAGGCTTACTCTGCATTGCATTTTAGTGTTATATGATATGAATAAGTATATTGTAAATTTGGTATAATTTGTGATGTGGTGACAGATGTGTGGAAGATTGTTATATTACTAAAAGCACTTAGAGCGCATAGCAGGTCCTCCCATAAAAAATTACGTGTAGATATTTTTGCATATTTTTTGTATATTCTATTAGTGTGATTGGTTGCATAAAAAATTATAAAATAATTGATTTAGTCAATGGCATTAATAAAATATGCAAAAAAATATAAAAATATATCATTTACTATTATTTTTTTAAGAAACAAGATTCAAAAGTGGATGTCAGTTTTTCATAATGAGATATAAATAAGATGATGGTGTAATATGTAAGATTCTCCTTACTAATCAAATGTATCAACTTAAAAAAAAACAATAATATTGCTAATAAAATAAATAAATAAATAAATATATATAATATGTTTGTTTTCGTAAATAATATTAATAACAATCTCGATACTAAAAGGCTAAAAGTAAAGAGTCGGCCCATATCAGACCCAGTGTTTATTACCCTTCAGGCCTTGTCACATTCTATAATTAAGAAATAAATAATTTAATAAGTGATGTGAAAGAAGACAAATGAAAAACAAAAAAAAAAGGTTGGACCATTTACAGTGGATTAATTATTCTTTGATTAAAAATTTAGTTAAAAGGTTCACTTTTATTAATTTAGTTAGTCATTTTTTAATTATATCAAATTTATTATTATTTTATTAAAATATTAATTTTCATCTATTTATTTATTGAAAAATAGCTGTATTTACATTAGCAAATGATAATCACATAACAGTAAGTGTGGATTTAACCAGTGACACTAGCTTTAATTTGTCAAATAAAAGGAAAGGAAAAGAACTAGAAAAAAAATTATATGGCTTCAAGCTTTTTTTCATTGAAATTTTCCACTACTTTCGAAACTAATAACAGCATTTTAGAAATCTGTTTTACCTCAATTTTCGAAATTCAAATCTCAATCTATACGTCGTAATTTCTGCATAGACCCAAGAAAAATAGTAGAACTAATCAGTATATTACAATTCAAGAACCCGGTACAATGTCTTCCAAGGAGAGGATCGAAATTTCAAAGCAGATTTTTCACGCTGTTTGGTAACTGAGAAAATGAAGCTGGAACAACGAAACAACTAGGAAATCAAAGGAAAAAGTCCCAATGAGGTGAGCTTCAAACAAGCCTAGTTAACTAGAATCCTTGACCCTTCTGCAAAAAGAAAATTGCATATTTTAGTCTAGTGGGAGATGAATATTTTTGAGCGGAAGATGAAAATTTTAATCTAAAATTAATATTTGGCCAGCCTTTTTGACTCAACAAAATTGGTCAGTAAAAAAGTCTTGAGCTAAAATTATTGCAGTTTTATTGAGTCCACTACAATTCAATTTTATGCTTTTCCTAATTATTATTTGGCTAAAACTTTACTTTTGTTAAAGCTAATTATGAATGTTCTTACAAAGAAAAATTATAATCATCATTTCTACATCATACGTTTTTGTTTTTATTTTTGTTTATTTTTATTTTTTATATAGTAAGAAAAAAATATATATTATTATCAGAAATGATACATAGAGTCGATTATTATCGGAGTCGACAGAGTCATGTGACGTGGCACTATGCCACGTCACCCTTGATTGTAAAAAACAATTATTCAAAAAAAAAAAAAAAACAGACGTAAACGAAATCAGACATAAACGAAATGGCTGGAAACCAAAACGCGGGACATTCGAATTCATATTTCATCCCCAACCTTTCGAAGAGAGAGAAACTCTCTCAACCTCCCTCGTTTGCTTCCGCCTACGATTTTTGCCAGAACCATACCAGAGTTAAGTGCACATTTTCCGATCGGCACCAACTTCAAATCTAGATTCAAATCCATTTTTTGGTAGAGAGAAATCGAGAAAACGTGCGAAATCAAGGAAGTTTTCTCTCTTGATCCCACGATTAGAGAGAGAAAATCGATTCCGCAACCGAGAAACCCAAACCTACCCTCGCGTGTGAAGGGAGAGACCCAAGTTGAGAAATCCACTTTCGACCCCGCGTGCGAACTCGATTCCAGTCACAACAAACCCAGATCTCTCATTTTCTAGCATCCCGCATGGCAAACCCATTTTCAATCCCTCATTTTCCAGCCGTCCCAAGAAACCCAGACATTCATCTTCAATATAGAAGTAAGGAGATATAAACTCATTTGAATGCTTTGATTTGGCGTTTAGAGAGAGAAACCAAAGAGGAAATCCATCTTCAATCTTCGTCGGTATCTCAAACGTATCATTTCTTAATTTAACGTTATTTCTACTTTTGCTTTTGTGTTGAAGGGGAAATAGAGTGTGTTACCCCCAATGTTTTTTTTTTTCTTTTTTTTTATTGGGCAAATTGCCATCAATGCTTTTGACAATCAGACTAGATGCTTGTTTTTTTGTTATTCATGGTTTTGAAGACGCTAAATAATCGAAAAGCTTGTAGATTTTTCTGCAATTTTTGTGTTTGCTTTAACTGATCACATTTGAAATGTTTAAAGAACGTATTTTGACTATGATGATAAAACACATCTTAACTCGAGCTAAACTTATTGCAATTTCAAGCGGCTGATGTTTAAAAATGAATATGACACAAGTTATGTAGGATTTATGAAGGATGGGGCAAAATGGTTGATTGAGAACACCGACATCAAACTTGTTGGTATGATATGCCAACACTCAATGTATTCTTTTTGTCTAGTCTTCTGCTTGTGAGTTACCTTAACTAAAGCATGCTGATTCTAGTTTATGATATTTTTATTTGTGCTTTGACATGCAAATGTAGTGGTCAATAAATCCTACATAACTTGTGTCATATTCATTTTTAAACATCAGTCGCCTGAAATTGCAATAAGTTTAGCTCGAGTTAAGATGTGTTTTATCATCATAGTCAAAATATGTTTTTTAAACATTTCAAATGCGATCAGTTAAAGCAAACACAAAAATTGCAGAAAAATCTACAAGCTTTTCGATTATTTAGCGTCTTCAAAACCATAAATAACAAAAAAAAAAAGCATCTAGTCTGATTGTCAAAAGCATTGGTGGCAATTTGCCCCCCCAAAAAAAAAAAAAAAAAAACATTGGGGGTAACACACTCTGTTTCCCCTTCAATTCTCATTCTTCTCTCACTTTCAAATCCATATGCCTATATCCTTCAGTTCGGCATAAGCGAATGCTCAATATTAATCGTTGAATGGTGCAGTCTCTTTCATCTCTCTCATACTCAACACAAAAGCAAAAGTACAACAAAAGGAAAGTAAGTATAAACAAATAACGTTAAAATAAGAAGTGATACGTTTAAGATACTGACAAAGGTTAAAGATAGATTTCCTCTTCGGTTTCTCTCTTTAAATGCCGAATCAAAGCATTCAAATGAGTTTCTATCTCCTTACTTCCAGATTGAAGATGAATGTCTGGGTTTCTTGGGATGGCTAGAAAATTAGGGATTGAAAATGAGTTTGCTATGCGGGATGCCAGAAAATGAGAAATAAAAAATGGGTTTGTTGTGACTGGAATCGAGTTCGCACGTAGGGTCGAAAATGGATTTCTCAACCTGGGTCTCCCTTCACACGCGAGGGTGGGTTTGGGATTCTCAGCTGCAGAATCGATTTGCTCTCTCTAATTATGGGATTGAGAAAGAAGACTTTCTCGATTTCGCACGTTTTCTCGATTTCTTTCTATTAAGGGTTGGATTTGAAGTTAGATTTGAAAATGGTGCCGACCGGAAAATGTGCATTCGACTCTAGTATGGTTCTGGCAAAAATCCTAGGTAGAAGCAAACGATGGAGGCTGAGAAAGTTTCTCTTCCAAAAGTTGGGGATGAAATATAAATTCAAATGTCCCGCATTTTGATTTCTAGTTATTTTGTTCATGTTTGATTTTGTTTAAGTCTATTTTTTTTTTTTAATTTTTCAATAATATTTTTTAAAATCAGGTGCGACATCACCCGACTCCGTCAACTCCAGTAATAATCAATTCCATGTATCATTTCTGCTTTCCATCACTACTGAGTAGAACCCACGTGAAGGTTGGTTCGTATAAAGACCCTTTTGAAAGAGATTTGAGTCGAAAAGGACTGTTTCTAACTACATGTGTTATGATCATCACTCTTCTGTGACCAAAACTTAGTAGTAGTATCAGAAATAGTACAACCTCATAAAAAGAAAGCCTTTAAAGCTGAAAATTCACACATCAAACACAAATATGATTTTTAAGGGTTTATTAATATTAAAGATGTTAAAAAGTATTTAAAAGAAAATAAAAAAAAATTCAAATATAATACAAAATAATAAAAGAATAATAAAAAGTAGTACGCCTATCCTTATTCAATATTAATATTCACAAATAGCTGAGAAGACAAATATAGCGTGACAACTACCTGCAGTCATTTTAAATGGCAAGAGCGGTGCTACCGTGCCTATTACATCTGCCTGCTAGGCCAATTTTATCATTTTATTTCTATTCAATTTTTCTATTCATATATATATTTTATTTTATTTTATTTTAAGATATTTTTAAAAAAGATAAGAAAAAAAATATCAGTACTTTAATAATCACTTACTTAATCAATAAATAAAATTAAAATTAAAAAAATAAATAAATACATGAGCAATTAAAATGATCAGTCAAAATGAGTGAATAAAATATCATTAATTCGTTCTACAAAAGCAAGCCAAATATCTACCCTAAGTTGACAACTTGGGCGAGCAGAAGAAAGCATCACATGGTGGCAGTAGTTAGGCAGATGATATATACTTGCCAGACTACAGAAACCATAAAACTGCTTTGGACCATTCGTACAGCCTACTTTTGCTGCCCTCCACCACAAACCGCCCTAATAATTGTCCTATAAGGCTGTGCTTTCTCAGGATTTACTTTTCAAAGTAATGGAAAAGTAGAGAGAGAGAAGGGGGGGGGGGGGGGGGAATGAAGGAAAAGGAATGCCATCTTTTATGGTGATGTTTGTCAAGCTGTCAAGTCTTTAGGTTTAGACTTTGCTTGCTTTGTAGAGGTAGAGGTAGGGAGGTTGGCATTTAGGTCATACATCTAGAAGACTAGGACTAGAAGGTGCCCAGGGAGTTAAGAATATGCGAGAGCATTTTCATACTCTGTAATGTCAATAAATGCTCTTCTAAAAAAAATGGGTAATGCTACATACAGTCGTGGAGTTGCAAACGGCATACAGTCGCTTTAGAAAAAAAGTTAACTTTTTCACGTGAGTCCCCATATATATTCACTTTTTTTCAAATCGACTGCACGCCGCTTGCAACTCCATGACTGCATCTATCATTTCTCAAAAAAAATTCTGAAACTCAAACAGAACTCTCCTATCAATTATTTACTCATTGACCAATTGTACAATGTATCAATTTTGATAGTTTTAGATGTTGATCTTAAGACGTTTGAAGATGCACAGTAATCAGTATGTTAAAAAATTAAAAAACACAGAGAGAGAGAGAGAGAGAGAGAGAGAGAGAGAGAGAGAGAGAGAGAGAGAGGGAGAGAGTTAAGAGTATCCGAGTATGAGGGCCAGTTTCTGTATGACTCATCCCATCTTCTGGGGGACGTAGGAGAAAATTTCTGAAACACAGTTTACCTTTTAAGTAAGCGGGAAATGAAACATCATTTTTACCCAAGCGATGCTATCTAACCTGGGAAGTTACATCTCTGAGTTGTACAAGCATGATCGATGACCATTATTTCTTCAGTTCACTAAGAAGAGGCAGCCTAGGAAAGCTCGAAGGTTTGGTGTTTTAAACATCTACAGCATCAACCGGAAGAGAAGTTGCTCTTTGAAGAGAGTGTGGAAGCAGCAAATGTCCCATGTAGAAATTCTTGGCGGTAGACATGTTCTCAGGACTGTAGGACACATTCACCATCTCAGAGTTTTCGGTCATTCGGTTTGCCACTGTGGAGCATTTCTTATCAGCATCAATGAGAAAATCTGTAGTGAAATTCTTGCCAGAGGGCAAAGATTTCAGAAGAGGTCCATTGTTCTCTCTTTTTAGCTGGGGTGAACCCATAGCCATAGGAGGAGAAAATCCATCATCTCTCTCATGTTCAAAGTTGAAAGACTTCTGAGATAAGCTTGAAGATTTCCATTTCACCCCAATTTGTTGGTCTTTGAGTTCCCTCAACTGCAACTGATATTTAGCTTTGAGCCATCTTAATTCTTGCCTAATCTCATTCTCATAATCATCCAAGAGGGAATGGTCTGCTGAACGGGTTGTGGAGGGAGAGTTTCTTGAATCATATTCACTTTGATCATCAATATTTATAGTTCTCTCATTTCCAAACGTCAATTGGTCCAATGTGTTGTTTTCTTCATTGCAACATATATCCTTCGAGCATGGGACACTCGATTGATCTAAACCTTCTCTCTGAGCCCAGATATCAGCAAAATGGATGCCACCAAACTGGCTTGATGTTTTTAGCTCCCCAGCTGTTACACATTGTTCCGGCCCTTCAACTTGGTAGGTTATCTCTTCGAAACGTCCATGGATAGCAGCACATCCTTGTTTAGAACACGGAAGAACTTGCAGATTCTTGGGACCTGGACAATTTGATGAAACATACTCCAATAGGGAATCTTTTGAAATACAATTGTGACAGAAACTTCCATTTGTACAATGCGGACTTTCCTCTATGCCCAGCCCCCTATTCCACTCGGGGACCAAAGTGGAAATTTCACCATCAATCATGTCTGCTATTTTTATCATGTCTTGGTTAGTAATATCAAGCTCTGCCGCCATTTCTGTTGCAACACTCAATGCCGTGTCAGTCTCAATGTCGAATGGGAAGTAGATATTTCGAATACGTCCTGCAGGGAGGCAAGTAATTCTGAGTTTTGATTTGAGAATATTTAAGGCAAGAAATTAAATTTGGGATTTTGGAATAATTGGAAAGGAGTATAATAATTATGATACCCATGAAAGATATATAACTCTAACCTTCTTTATCTGCCATTCTGAGCCTTAAGAAGATGTCATCATCTTCTCTTCTCCTCCCTTTGATTGTGATATCTACATCTTCCAAATGCTCATCCTCTTGACAAGTGAAGAGATCAATTTCACTCGTTCCAAACTCAACTGGATAATATTCCAAATCATTTTCACCAGCATCACCAAGACAATTGCTGTACCCATTGATGAAAGAATCGTTTATGTTTCTAATTCCATAATGAGGTTGTCTTAGGAAAGGGCCCAGTTCATCAAAATCTCCCTCGTACTCTACTGAACTTAAGTAGAGTCCATAGTCATCAACTTGTAGAAAAGGGTCCTTCAGAAGCTCCCTAGCAGGGAGCCTATGCGACACGGCTGCTAAGCATTTCTCAACAAATTGTCGCACCTCCGGATCTTTTACTTTGTAAAGAGCTTCTGGTTTTTTCCCCTATAGTAAGAATGCAATTCGTGATTAGCCATTGGAGACAAAATTATATCTGAAACTTAAGTTCATAGTTGACTTCTTACAGAGACAACTTTTTTGTATATCTGAGCAGGGCGAGTGCATTCACTGTATGGATATTCAAAGGTGACCATCTCCAAGATGCACATTCCAAAAGAATATATGTCAACTAATTCATTGTATTCCTCTTCATAAACTTCCGGTGCCATGAACTCGGGTGTTCCTGCAGAACAAATATGTATAATCAGAATTGCTAGAACTTCATAGGCATTGATTCAGCTCATTTTCCGGAAATAGGATGAGAAACAAATGGTGGCAATTTCGATTCGGACAATATTCGAGGGAATCTAAAACACTTCTAACATACCAACACAGTGAGCCGCATGAGATTTGCGAAGGATTGCTGCGAGGCCAAGATCTCCAATCTTGACTTCCCCTTGGTTCCCATTGATGAAAATGTTGTCACACTTGAGGTCTCTGTGGATAACAGGTGGGTTACGGCTATGGAGATACAGAAGCCCTTTCAAAATCTGTCTACACCAATGTTTAACGGCTCTAATGTTCACTCTCCTGTGCTTCAGCCTATACCTACCGGCAATCGAAAACATATAATTTTCAAATAAATAAGCATCAAAAACCCAAATCATGAAGTCGACAAAGATGAAGACACAGATGAGCATTTCTGTTTTTTGGAACTTAATATGATGCTTACTGTCTGAGAGTACCAGAGGTGAACATCTCGGTGACAAAGTTAATGTTCCTCTTAGCAGTATCAACCCAAGAAGTGTAGAACTTCATGATGTTGTTGTGTTTTAGGGTCTTGAGCAGATGAATTTCACAGTACAGCCTCTCAAGATCTTGAGGATTTTGTAGGAAGTCATAAAGCTTCACTTGATTCCATGCTACTTCAATCCCTTCATACTCATCAAAGGCTCTATAACTACAACAATCAATACAACCCCAGACATTCCATCAAAAAATAAATAAATACAACCCCAGACACCCATTTATTTGCAAAAAAAAAAAAAAACCGTAGAGTGCCAAAAAAGTAGATAACTTGCAGACATGAGAAAAAGATGAGCCTCATACACTGTCTTTGAAGCTCCTTTGCCAAGAATTTCATTGTACTGCCAAAAAAAATCAAATACAGGGACTCATAAATAGGGCCCATTGAATTTATATATATATAGAGAGAGAGAGAGAGAGAAAATAAAAAAATAAATTCATGCTTGTAAGAAAGAACATAAAACACCAAAACAGGCAATGAAAAACCAGAGAAAAGGCAATAACTGAGCAAAAGAATTCACATACTCTTCCATATCTTCGAGTAGGATCAACTTCAACAAACTCAGAGTAAACCGGTTCAGCATCTGAAACACCACTCATTCCTTGGTTTCTATTCTTTGCTACTATCTTTTGTTAATCTTTTTCTTGCTCCACAAACGTTTGCTTTGTATCAGTGTGCGGGTGAGTGTATCTGAACGAGAGAGTGAGAGAGAATGGGTAATCCCACATTAATTAGAAATATAGAAAAAAATATATATTTATTTCCTTTAAATTTTTGTGGAGGAAGAAAAGAGGAGAAGAGAAAGAAAGAGAGAGAAATGGAGACTGGGAGAGTCCATCAACAGACAGGAATATTGGATCAAAACTACTGAGAGACAACGAGGCAGAGATTTCACAAGATTACAGACTAGGGAACGAGCTGTAGACATAACATGACAAAACAGCCTCTCCCTTTCACTCCTTGCTCGTACTTTCTATCTCATCACGAGCTGTAATACCAAACACTCTTTTCTCTCTCTAGGCCTGCAAAAACAGCTAGCAAGACATGGACCAACCAAGCTTTTTAACATTTTTTTACTTCTATATAATGTTTTATGTGGTTTGGAGGCACAAGTGAGAATTATGAATTAAAAGTTTTAGGAAATAAAAGAAAATGAATCACGAAATTCTTGTGAAACTTTCTTCGTTCTTGTTAGGAAATGGTTGGTTTGATTACTATGCTCCAAATTTTATTTTTATGAATTAAATTAAATTAATTCATTTAATCATTTTCTACGCTGACATGATTAATTCGGGTGTTCCTGCAGAACAAATATGCATAAGCACCAAAGCATATTTCAACCATTCAAGAAAAAAAAGAAGGATATTTCACTAAAACCTTTGAACATTTTTGTCATAAAGGTTCATTTAAAATATTATTTTTTATTATTTTTATTATTTTAAAATTAAAAACAATTAAATTGAGATTTGAAAATTTTAAATTATTTATTATATTTTATGTAAAAATTTGATAAAGTATAATTATAAAATTGAAATGATGAACTCTCGATTCAAACCGGCCCTAAATATTATCTTCTCAGAATTATTGAATTAAAATTTGTGATAATATCAATGTTTGAACGTTGTGACAATTATGCGACTATTTGGAATATATAAATGGACGAGAGACTTACGACTTAATAGTACAAACCAAACTAGCTAAAATAGAAAGAATAAAGCCATTTGGATAGGTAGAAAGTAGAAACCGTAGAATCTACGAACCACAACCATCATCGAGACATTAATATATATCATCAATTGGGTAGGCGTAGTTCATTGATTTCTCAAATTAGAACAAACAAAAGAAATTCATTCATTTCTGAAACTCCTAAGGAGGCCTAAAATTAATGCTTTAATAATTCTATAAGAAGGAAATTGGATCAAAACTATTATTGAATGTAAAACGACATTAGACCCACAAAAACTCCTAATAAGTCAAGGCACCAACCGATTTTATAACGTATGTCCCATTTCCTTTTCCTTTTGCCTCTTTCTTTCTCGGACTAAAAACCACCTTACACGCCAATCTACCCTTCTCAAAAAACGAAAAAAGAAAAAAAAAAAAAAAAAAAAAAAAAAAGGTAATAAGCCACTTTCAGTAGATTTGAAATTGGTTCAAAATATTGACCCATCTCGAGAACGTTAATAACAGTACTTGAATATCATATAAAAATATGAGAGATGATTCATACAATATTTTATATAATAATTTACACAACATAAGTATAAATTATTAATTATTATAATAGTTTATAAAAATATTCTTAATTTTATGATGTATTGTATAAATTATTATGTAAAATAATGTATAATAATGTATATCTATCAATTTTTTTTAAAATTATAATAGTTTATCTTATATTAATGTTGTTTGCGGTCGACCAAGCGATCTACAATTAAGGCTTATTGTACGGAAGGTAGGTTACAGCTAGGAACAGAAAACTGAAAAAAGTACGAGATGTACATTTCGAGAGGGAAGGCAGCGAGCGGTCCCCACATCGACAAAGTGATAAATTCTTAATACAAAGTTAGGTGGATGAAGTTTGCCAGTTGGATTTCACTTAAAGCATTATCCAAATTCCAAACCTTCAGCTCCTTATGTATTAGAAGATAAGATAAATTCGTCTCATTTTATTTTAAATTTATTATTATATTTTTTTATATTTTTATATAAAATGTAAATTCTAATACAATTTTTTTTAAATTCTAATACAATTTTTTTTTAATTTTAAAATAATAATAATATTAAAAAATAAATTTAATTTAACTTATCTTGTTTCGTCTTATCTCGTCTTATCTTCAAATCCAAACCATACCAAACATGCAATGCCGTGCCATCGACCAATTCATTTGGGCTGCAACGAGGTAAAGAAACACATGCAAACTACGTGCCCACCCCTGAATTCAGGGCTTTCCCTCTAGCTACCATGCATGGTTTTTTTCTTCAATAATCTTATTACTTTTATATTATGTTTTTTTTTTTTTAATTTAATAATTAAAGAAATAGTTATTAGTAAAGTTGTATATTAAAAAAATCTTAATAATTAAAAATATTTAAAAAATACTTGAAAGAAACTAATAAAAATTTTAAATATATTAGAATTAGCAAAATAATATTAGTCTCAAGATATGTATTGAAATCTCCCAAATGCAGGTAAACTTTTTTTATTCATTTTTTGTTATAGTTTTAAATATTTAAAAAAAATAAAAAAATCACATTATTATTATAAAGTATTTTTTTAATCACTAAGTAAAAAAATTAAAAAAAATTATTTTAAATTCGAGATAAAATTTCGATACAAATTTTTGGTATATAAAGCACTTCTTTTATTTTTCTTCTCTATTTCTCTCCCCTTGCAAAAACACCCTCTTTTTGGGATCCAATCCTAGCCCTCGTCGTTGATATTAGTGGAGGGAGGCGGAGTTCTGGCTCCACTTTCCCTCCGCTATCTCTCCTTTTCTTTTATTTTCTTTTTTCAACCACCATTTTTGTATTTTATGGTAATTTTCGTTTGTTGTTGGTTTGAGTCGAGTTGATGCAGGTTGGAGTAGTTTCGATAGCCCAATCCCACCACGCGCCCTGCCATTGTTCTTTTCATCCGCCAATTGTACAGTCGACTGAAGCTTTTGTCAAACAGAACGGCGCGTGCTTCAAACACGCGGAATCCATCGTTCAACACGCCTCGCAATCTAGAAGAATTCACTCCACTGTGTGCGGCTATTCATAGGTCCAAGGCCACTGAGCTTATCCAACTTGAGGTTAACCACTCATAGTGTGGCACATGTTGTTCACATGCTATTACAACCGATTTTTTTTATGTTATAATTTTGTATTTGTTGTTTGTTTAGTTGATTATTATTATGTTTAGTTTGTATAAAATAAATTTATATTGAGAAATAGTCTTTCAAATTTTTTATCCGTAGAGTTTTTAATTTTTCTCATATTTCTTTAGTAAATATCTTATTAGGAGGCAATGATTAATCTCTTAGATTATATATCTAAAAAGTCTAAAAGTTGCGCCCCAACATATTAGTTAATTTGTAATCTGAATTTTTTCAATCCGTATAAATCACACTTGTAAACTTTAATTTTTTAATTTAATAATAAGCTTATTTCTCAATAAAATTATTCTTTTTTCTCTTTGAGGTACTATCTTCTAACAGTCCGTGATGTCCATCGAAAAAGTCTTTTGTTTTTTAATTGACGTGGTTCTGATTGATTTGAGTCGTCGTGGTTTGGTTGGAAGTTTTACTAATTTGGACCCTTTTGGGCTTGTTTTCTATGTGCATACAGTACTTTATATTATATTCTAGAGAAATGCACTTAGTCTATATCGGCCATTTCATTCTATATCGGCCATCGGGTATGGTTGCCATTTCACTCTACATCGCCTTCATACATCTGATTACTAATATTTCGTAAATATTAACTTTTAAAAAAAAATTAATATTAGGAATAAATATCAAGAATAAATGATAGATAAATATCAATAAATATGACATGATAAACAAAATGTATGTTTTTCATTTTCTTTAATTTTAAATTTATTTCTTTATTTTTTAACTCATAAATATTATACAGTACACAAAAATTACAAAATATTATAAATTATTATTTGGTATTTATTCATGGTTTGTCTCTAACCTTTGTTCTTAATATTTTTGTTTTAAAAATCGATATGGTTTGATGTTAATGTTAAGATAACTATCAATGGTTTATGTCTAATATAAAAAATATTAATTATTTAAAAATTTATTCATAAAGTGAACTTCAATTAATTATGTAAAATAACAAGTAAAATACAATTGCTACAGTTATTCTCTATATGTAGCTATTTATTATTCATCCTTTAAGTAAATTTTTTATTATTTATATTTCATTTACTCCTTCATTTCTATTTATTTTTACATTTTAGTACAAATTCCTTTTATTATTCATAATTTAAAACACCTTTATTTTATTCTTTCTAAAAAATATCTTGAAAATATTATTTTTTCATTTTTTGATATTAATATTATTTTAATTTTTAATTTTTAATTTTTATTTGACTTATATATTTTTATGTTACATGTATAGGATTGAATTATCTTATATTGTATGTAATAATATATTACAAATATAAAAAGATATATAGATATTACAAATTTATTAGTAGAAAACAAATGTTTAAAAAGAATAAAAATTAAATATTTAAATGATATAAAGAAAAATAGATAAATTAATGGATGACATAATGTAAAAATCAGTATATAAAATATAAAAAGTGAATTTTGATGATATATTTTAAAAGATAGGATGAAGAATCCATTGAAAGTGCTCTAAGATCTTTTTTGAGATACAAAATAATAATAATAATAATAATCGACAATTTAAGCTTTTGCGACAAGTCTACAAACTTTTATTATTTTAAGAAATTTTTGTTATTCAAATATTTTCCTAATCCTATAAAATTTGTAGGCCTGGTTTGTTTTTATATATAAGATGAGATAAAAGTTAAAAGTTGAATAAAATATTGTTATAATATATTTTTTAAAATCATTTTTGTTTTGAAATTTGAAAAAATTATTTTGAGATTTAAAAAAATTGAATTGTTTATTTTATTTTATATGAAAATTTGAAAAAATAGTAATGATGAAATGAGATAAAATTATTTGTAAAAACAAACCAAATCTGCTATTCATTTTCAACACTCTAGGGGACTGGCTCATGTTCCTTTGTGGCATACAAGAAATATCAACTCTAAGATAAATAACTAATGATTTTGTGTAAGATTGTTTTTTGATTGTGGGTTTCTCCCTTCGGTTTCCTCCTTTTCTTTTTTTTTTTCTTTTTTTTTTCAATCATAATTTCTATATTTTGATGGTGGGTTTTAGTTTTTTTTTTTTGTTTGAGTCGGCTTGATGCAGGATGAGGTATTGCCAATGGCCTAAGCCTACCACGCTCTCCGCTGCCAATCTACCCATCCATCGATCTTGCGATTGAACAGAGCTTTTGTCGAACGGAGCGACGCATATTCCAAACACCCGGAATCCATCATTCGATGCATCTCGCAATCTAGAGGGATCCTTCCATAGTATGCGGATGTTCATGTATCCAGGACCGCCAAGGAATCTAGAGGGATCCTCAGCTTTGTAAATGTTTACTCCTAGTGTAGCACGTGTTGTTCACACGCTACCAAAGTTGAATTTTTAGGTTGTTTTTAAGGTTTTGTTGTTGTTTTATTGGTTTTTATTTGGTTTAGTCTGTATAGATAAAATTTTATATTGATAAATAGTCTCTCAGATTTTTTGTCTGTAGAATTTTAGTTTCTCTCATCTTTTGAATAAGAGAATTTAGTAAATGTTTTGTGCAAAGGTAGTGATTGCTCTCCCATACTTTAGTCCGAAAGAATTAGAAATTTGAGCTTTAACTATTATTAATTTATTAGTTAGCTTGTAAATTGAGTTCTCTCAATCTTTATAGGTTATATTGTAAACTTTAAATCTCTAATTTAATGATAAGCCTATTTCTCAAAAAAAAAAAAAACTATCATCATTTCGCATTCGCCTGATATTCAATGTTAAGGAACATGCTAGCAGGCCGCTAGGCATACTGCTAGGGCTTTGAATTTTTTTTTAATATTTTTTAAAATTCTTAGTTATTAAAAAAATACATAACTCCACTAATAATTATTTATTTAACTAATAATAAAAAATTAAAAAACTTTAATGATAACTTTAAACGGTAACTTTTAAGATATCCACTAACATTTTTCTAATATTAATAATGGCCAAAAATGGAGGCGGAGTGCCCACTCCAGTACAATTACTACGTAGAAATGCTTATGAAAAAAAAAATGAGAAGAAGAAGAAAATTATAAAAGTAATGCTTCAATCTTGGGTTTTCTTGGTTGATCAAATGTAAGGGAAATAGTTACAAAATGACAGTTGACAGAGCAATCTGAAATGTTATGGCTTGCAATAATTTACCCATGGCGATGGGCCGGTAAACCATGCATGCCAGGAGAAATTGCAATTTTTAAACTTGCCCTAAGAGCATCGTGAGATATAATCCAATTGACCCATCAAAATAATACATAGCTTCTATGAGTCTATGGTTCTAAGGCTATGTTTGAGTTGTGTTTTGAAGTTTAAAAAATATTCTTAATTTCTTAAAAGTTTTTTTTAAAGAAAAATGACATATTTAGTATATTTATAAAAAGTAGGTTAATCACTTTAAAAAGTTGAAATATTTTTTATTTTTATTTTTGAAGGAAATAACAGTATTTCATTAATAACAAGCAATTACAATTATTCTTGAAAAATAAATTACAAGCCAACTAAGCGACAATTTATAGCACCCCAGTACACTGAACGTAACTGACATAGTTTAGCTCTGGCTGCACAATCTCTCCATAATACTATTTGAGAGACAATTCAACTCTATCTAAATAGAGTCACAACCATACAGAAACAAAAACAAAACAACCAACCCAATATCCATATTGAGATGGAGTATGGACAAACTTTAAGGACTGAAAAGTCCCAGAGACAAGTGTTTTTTGTTTTTACCAAACAGAAATAAAAATATATGAGAAGACCGAATCACATGAATCGATTTTCAACCTTGGAGGAAATTAAACTAGACATAAAGGAGAATCATGGTTGTACGTGGCGCGTGAAGGACACACGCCACTCCTGGAGGTGGCGGATGAGAGGGAACGAAGCAAACGGATATCCAGACCTTTGTGGGATCGTGCGTGGCGGCAGAAATCCATCTTGGAGGTGGCGCGTAAGAGATCAACCTCCCACTCTGAGATAGTGCATGCGCCACGTGCGCCACTCTGTTCAGCAAAACTCCACCTTCGAGAGAGAGATCGGCGTCTTGGAAGATCAGTGAAGGGGCACGTTATAACACCCGCTCCCTCTTTTCTCTAAAGCTTAGTGAATTTCGAGGAGATGATATGACAACTCGTTCATTCCTCATTCGATTGAGACAAGTTTCGATACACGTGCCAAGTCTCGAAGTACGTACCCGACCCTGGTAGCGTGTTTTTAAAATGATAACGTTGATTTTAAAATGTGTCCAGTGTTTTAATGCTATAAAATATTTTAAATGTCCTGAAAATATTATATGAGGTATTTTCAGTGTTATTGGATCCAAACCAAATTTATAAGAAATACAATGATAATATTTTGGAGCACTACAAAATATTATAATTGTATAAATCATTTTCTTATCCTAGTTTTAGTTATTTCTTATATTGTGAGATTTTAATTATACTTCAAACCTTTGATTTAAATATATAGTTTTATTATCTTAAATAATTAATGAGTTTCATCATTTTAATTAATGATGAAGAATATTATGTTATGGATTAAAGTTAAGTTAAAATAATATTCTATTTAATTATTCTGAGTGTTTTAAGTTAAACTGATTTTACGTATTTTCAGATCAATGTTTTAAATGCATCATTTGTCAGTTTGAGGACCCGAAGTGTCGGGCCTATAAATCATTGTTGTCGATTTCGTACCGTACCATCTGGTACAGTCAAAATCTGTCGTACCAGTCAGTCGTCCGGTACAAAAAATCTCACATTTCGTTTTGATCGAAAAATCGGCTGTACCGGATTTCGGCCTCTCATCTCTTTTTTTTTTCCATTTTTTTACTATTTTTTAATCTCATTTCAGATTAAATTAATTACATATATATATCTATATAATTTATTTATATATTGATTATTATTTTAAAATATAATTTATATATGTATTTATATATATAATTTATTTATATATAAATTATTCCGAAACTGTACATAAAATCGTACCGGTACTGAAATATTTTGTTCTAGTGGCTTGACCGGTATGCCCACTGGTACGGTATTCAAAACATTGCTATAAATAGCCCGAAGAGGCCCAAACCCCCAACTTTTTCCTTTTTCTTTTTCTCTCTCCTCTCTCTTCTGCGCGCAGCCCCCTTTGTGCCCGTTCAACTTCCAGCCAGTGGCGGAACCATCGCCGCCAGCCGTCCCTCACCGCCCCTACCTCCGCCATCCCCACCCTTAGGAGAGTTCCTCTACACTGACGGTGCACTTTACGGCAACCCCTAACCTGCGCGTAAGCCCCAAACTCCAAATGAGACTCTCATGCCTCTCCCTCCATTTTCGGCTCCACCGCTGGCCACCATGGCCACCACCACCTCATGCCAGCTTCCCCACATCACCAGAGGCTACCCCAACCACCTCGGCCCCTCCATTTCCCTCCATTGGCTGGAACAAGCGACCCACGAAATGGATTTTAAAACCCTTGGGTCTAGCCTCACTGCGCCGCCACTAGCCACTGCACGACCTCACCTCTGCTACCAAAAGTTCCCCCTTGCTCCGGTGACCCTCCCCCTAGCGTAGCTCCCTTAAACCATGGCCCCACTTCCTGTGTACAAGCCTAAACTTGAAAATGGGTTTCCACACCTCTTGAGCTAGATCCGCCACATTTCGATGGTTGCGTCATCTCACCACCACCACCACCACCACCATGAGATTCTCCTTCCTCCAATGAGTATCCCCTTACCTTTCAGTGTCAAATCGAGCATCTTAGCCCAAACCGTCACGTTACATGGTCGACGTATCGTATGCGACATTAACTATAACGTACAACGTTTTCACTATCACTAACGAACACTCCACCATAATGGCCACCCTCTCACGACTTAACTTAGATTTAGTAACCAAAATCCTAGATCTGAACCTCGGGACATTTCCGTTTCGAGGTCACAGCACTGACCATAACGGAGTGGTTAACGCTAAAGTTAGTGGCCTCCGATGCCACTAGCCGTGCCGGGAAGCGAGTAACGTACGAGTTTACCCCACTATGGTATAACTTACTTTCTCTTGTATTTATGTTTAATTGATTGATTGTAGACTGTGTTGTTAATGTTGTGGAGTCTACTGGAAAATTGTGTAAAATTGGTTTGCTGTATTCTGAAGTGTTGGAAATTGTGTTGTGAACTAGGATTGTGGATTGTGTTGTGTAGTACAGGGGTGCTTTGTGTGTAGGTATGGTGTTGCGACATTTGTTTGAAGGGAGCATGCATATAGTGTACTCTATGGGAGTAAAGTGATGCACTGTGTAACGTGCATCGTATAAGTTATGGCGTAGAGTACTGTGGAGAGAGTATATGTGAAATATACTCGATGTGGGGTGTATGTGTGGAATAGAGTGTGCAACGGAAGTGTGGAGGGCACTCCACATGCTGTAGTCATGATGTATCGTAAGATGTGTCACGAAGATGGATAGTTGCATGACTGGGGTATGTAAGGCACATGTAGTGTTGAGAGCTGTGGAGCAGCATCCCAGAGTAGTGACGTGACTGGTAGCCCTAATGATGACTGTCACTATGTGATCGTGTCATGTCTCAAAGTACATGCGAAGCGACAGAGTCGTGTAGCAGTGAAGTATTAGGAGCGTAACCAGGATATGTAAAGAGTCGTACTCGTATTGAGTCGGGAGTCGATATAAGTGCCACGTGGCGCAATGCCATGTGAAGTGGTGGATAATGAGATAGCTCGATAGTAGTCTCAAACTACATGACGCGATGAAAGTACATTGGAGATGAACCTTATTGTGTTAAGTGTTGGGACAAACTTGTAAAGGGCAAATTGTGGGATTAGTCTTGCCAACCAGTATGGAGAAGACTATTATCGATGTATAGTACTTGTTACACCAGCGGGTAATCAATGTACTTTATGTTAATCTCAAGTGACATGTAGGCAGGGTGCATGTGTATCTAGTGACACATGTACCGAACAGAATTACCATATGAAATGAGTACTTTGTTCCTAATAAGGACTTTGAGGACATAGGGATATCGATAGGTATCCCAGTGTCCGCAATAAGTCCCCAATGGTCTCAACGCAGTGAGTAAGAAATTTAAGGATATGAGGATATCGAAATGTATTTTAGTGTCCGTAGTGAGTCTTCGATAGTGTTAGCATAGTAAGGACCCCAAAGACGTGGGGATAGTAGAAGAGTGTCCTAGTGAAGTGTAGGTTCTTCCTTTGTTAATTTATTGTGTGCTAGATATATATTGATATTGTTTGTGTATGATGTAGGTTGATTGCTACATGATGCACTTGTGATTAGACTTCATGATATGAAAATAGCATGGAGATCAGGTAAGTGTTATGTTCATACACCTTAAGTACTACCGAACTAGTAAAGAAAGATAATAGGATTGAAAATGCTAATATACTTATGTATGACCATTTTTGTAACCCCTTTTATTGAACTCCAAATACGTAAGTATATACCTATGATTGGATGCCTATACATAGTAATTATTGTATGTATTCTCTAAAAATTATAAGATGAAACTTGATATTGATGTCTATTGATTTTATGGAATAATGTCATGAACTGATGCTAGGATATGATGTATGATAAAATGTATGCATTACTACGATTCTAAAATGATGCATGATTTGTATGAACTGATATTATACTATGATGTATGAAATTGCGAAAGGGGTACAAAAGAAGATCCAAGGGTTCAAAGGAAAACTCAAGATCCAAAGGAGGATTCACCAACCCTAGCACACGGGGGTAACAATGTGCAATGATCTAAAGGAAGTGAATGAACCGGAATGAATGTCATGTTATGTAGAATGTGTATTGCATGCATGGTATGTAGGCATTGGATGAGTGATTGTTTACTAGTTATTTTTGATGACTTATAGTTGTTAGTTGTTGTTCTTGTTTGCTGATTTATGACTTGCTTGTCTGACAGCTGTTTAGTAGTAGTGACTATTGTTGTGCTTGCTTGGTAATTAGGTGCTCGCTTGTTTGTTGATCCCTTATCTGTTAACGACTTAAAGTAATTATTAAGGATAAGCTAGATCTTTCGAATTCTCTATTTAATGAACGTAGCGTAACAATACACGTAAGAAGGAATGACTTAATAGGATTATAGTTATGAAAAAGGATGCATGTATTGTCTTGTATATACGTACATATCCTTGAGTATTGATTGTTTGCTCGAAAATACCTACTTGGATATAATAAAAATGGTATGAAGTAATACTTACTGAGTATTCGACTCATTTTAGTTTTCTTTCTGTGTATTTCCTCTCTCACACAGGAATATGCAGCAGGAAATAGACAGCCTGAGGGAAGAGCATGACAGTCTAAGCATGTGAGAGTGATTCTTTAGTAATAAATAATACGTTTTTCCGCTGTAAACTTCTTGTATTATAAATATGTATCTTATTTTAGAATGTGGAGTCATGCACTCTAGGAATGAACTGATAGTTTTTAAAGCGAACGAAATCGGTCTTGTTTTCTAAAACTATTTTGGGGAAAAAGAAATGCTACGTAAGTACGGTCCTACCCTCTCGAGGGTTGGGTTGTTATAGAGACTGAGACGTCGGAGAACACCAGACACCACTCAATCGGCGTGGGCTTTGCTGCCGACCAACGCCGCCCAAAGACTGCTACGATTCATGCAAAAAAACCAACCAAAACAAAAAGAAAAGAAGTAGAGGGGAAGGACACAAGGAAAGGTGGCTCGGGAAGGCTGGGAGGAGACGAAGAGGTGGAGGGAGGGAGACAAGAATGGAAAACCAAAGGAGAGGAAAAAACAGGAATAGAGAGAGAATGATGGGGAAGATGGAGAAACGGAAGGAAAGGGGGTAGGTGGAGGCGCAGCTCACACCCCCACCCCTAGCGGCGTTATCTTTTTGAAACCCTAAGGTTTTCTTACAGAGAGAAAGTCGCTTCTTATAGAGAGAACAGAATGCTCAGGATCTACTTTTTTATTCGTTGAAAGTATTTTTTTAAAAGCACCAAATTGAAATTTTCATCAAAAAGCTATTGCAAATACTTATATATTTTAAAAAAATTACTATAACTAACTTTAAAAATACTTTAAAGTTTAAATATATATTTACAAAATAAACAATTTTTATAATATAGATCTTATTATTTAAGTTATAAATTATATTCTTTATTGTAATTTCAAACATGCTCTAAGATTGGAGGTTTGAGAATTTGTGGAGGCCTGAGAAACTGGTAGTTGCATGTTCTGAGATGCATGGGTCCAAGAGTTATCAAGAGTGGTGCGCAGGTT
Source organism: Platycarya longipes (assembly GCA_036559045.1). Taxonomy (NCBI): domain Eukaryota; kingdom Viridiplantae; phylum Streptophyta; class Magnoliopsida; order Fagales; family Juglandaceae; genus Platycarya; species Platycarya longipes. Next base: position 38,804,239 of record CM071789.1, on the reverse strand, counting down.
GCTCCAAGCGAAACCCAGGTCCCAAGCAAGTAATTGAGCTTCACAAGGCTGACCCGCCAGCTGCCCTCAGCTTTTTTTTCATTTTTTTTTAACGAATTGAAGTTTTTAATTGTATTTTCTGGGGAAAAATCTTATTAATTTCCTATTTTGAAATGTTACAATTTTAAAATTTTTTGATTTAGTTTAGCTTTTTAAATGATTTTAGGTTTCTTATATGGTTATTATTAGTATCATTACTTCTTTTTTTTTTTTATTAATTTTTTAATCTTGGAAACAATTTGTATTTATTTATTTTTAAATTTTGAGTTGCTGGATGTTCAATTCCCGTGGTCTAAATAACAGGGATGTAACCTGTCAAAATTAATATAGTTTGTAATGTTTTTAATATATGAATCGGTATACATCAATTTTAAAATTTTAAAACTCGATACTAGCTAGACCAATTCACTGCCAAAATCAAAATTTTTAGCTTCTTTTGATTTCGGCCTGTCGAGTTTTATGGATAAACAAAACCCATTCCAATAAAATTTTATCAAATAATTGATGCATATTCTTTTTTTTATGTTATATTAATTTTATAATATGAAATTAAAGTTATAAGTTATATAAAAATTTAAATGTTATATTAAAAATTATAAAATTAATGTATGTTATGTCATAATCAAATTTTATATTAAAGTTTATAAAATTAATTCTAAATGTTATATTAATTTTATGTTATAAGATTAATAAATTTAAATAATAAAATTAAACTTTTATATTATATTAATTAGCACTTAACATATAATATATGTTATAATATAAAAAATGAAATATATATACATATACTGATCCGATTCAGTTCTGATGTTCTAAATATCAAGATCGAAACTGGATTAGTTTCTAACCCGTTTTAATTACTAAAAATCGATAACAAATCAGACTAATTCCGAACCGGATTGAACATACCGATTTGGTCGATTTTACCGGTTGACAGATATTTTTTTGAAGGCCCTACTAATAACGATGAATTCGTAGCCTTGGAGCACTCTAATTAAATTGAATAAATGTTAAATTTTTTATTGGATTTTGAACTTTAACTATCTAATTGCCAAAATCTCCTCCATTTTTTACAATTATTTTTTCTCTCTCTTTATTTATATGAATGCTTATTTTATTAATTTATTTGGCATAGGGCGAATGTCTATATTTATGCAAATGTTTATTTTATTAAGTATATTTATTTTATTAAATTATTTATTATTAAATTAATTTAAATAGAATATAATTACTAATAGCAATATTAAGAGTATACGGCTATGTATACCTTTTATAAAATTGGTAACTTGGCAAAAATATAGACATTTGCATAAAGAGAGACATGGTAAAAAATTAATTACTAATTGAGAAATAATATTTATATATGACTTGTGTACTTTTTGTGTGAATGTCTTAATTAATATATAATAGGTAGAATGGTAAAATATGATAACATATAATAAATTAATAATTACAAAAAGTTAAATATGTTTTTAATTATTAATTACTTATTACTATATAATGAATAAATCAATAATCTAATATAAAAAATTTGATGTAAATAACTAAAGTCAAATTATTATTATATTATTTCATTATTATATAATAAAAAAATTAATCCAATATGAAGATTTATATAAATAAAATAATAAAAAATTAAATTCTTTTTTCATTAGCTAAAATTATTTTTTTTATTTTGAACAATCTAATGAGAGCGTTTATATCATCTAAATTTGTTTTGGTCTAATCGAAGTATTACGTTGATGATATGTTTTACATGCACCGATTGGTACTACTTCAGCTGACTCAAAGAGTCAAAAGTCTTGACCACCAACAGTTTATTAACATATTATTATCTCATTTTTATTTTATTATATAAGATGTAATATATTTATTATTATTAAATAATAAAAAATTGTCTAATAAAAAAATCTAATAATGATAAATGTGTTATATCTTATATAATAAAATTAAAGTGAGATTATATTTTTCACAATTCATTTTTCTAGAAAGTCAAGACCATGAGTTCAAGTTGGATCCTATTTAGAGTTGTTCACTGACCCAACCGGACTCGATGCCTTCCCATTACTGATACTCGACTCAAAACCTTTTCATGCCAATACCATTTCTCGATAAGCCGATCAATTACCCAACAAGTGTCCACCAATGTCAGGCTTGAACAACCCTAAATCGTGGAGGCTTGCCTGAATCGCAGCAATCCCAGCTTCTATAAACTTCTTCGAGCGTCATGCCAAATTGTATCGATGTAACTTGCGTGCGAGATTTGAGTCTTGTGTGCGAGAACATTTTGAAGATAGGGTAAAATTAGGTTTTTTCCTTCTTTTTTACCTTATCCTTTGTTTGTTTTTTCAAAAAACGAAAGAATAGATTTTTGGACCAAATAACATCATTCGAATCTCGCACCTTCTTCTGATACTTATTTTTACTCATTTTCAAAAAGAAATATATTTTTTCCTTCTTTTTTTGCCTTATGCTCTGTTTGTTTTTTTGAAAAACGAAAGGCTTGCTGAACTTGAAGCGAAAAAATGGAGGTTTCTTGTAGTATTTCTCTTGGTCGGCTTTTCTATGCAAGCGACATTGCCAGAACACTCATCGACTTTGCCAGTGTCGACACCTCTAGTTCGAACAGGAGTACTAGTAATCAACCGATTACCCATGTCTCCAAGCTCATACGAAGATTACCCTCTTGGAGTTGAAAATCGAAATGAGGGAAAAATTGTTTAAATTGGATATCGGGTAATACCCATTATCCGATTAGCCGAAATCGAGTCGAAATATCCAATATCTGGTCGGAAACAGCTCGGGAAATTGGGTCAGGCTGGAACTCGGTTTTTTTGTATAGCATTAATCCTATTAAACATATGACAATCCCCAGATAATACAGGAAAAAGGAAGACACGAGAGGAGGGCAAAGATCCACCACGTTCCACATGACATCTAATTAATATCCGACCATTTTCCTCAAGCTTGATGACAAACATCAACCTAGGAAATCTCAAATTTGAAAACAGCCAAATTTGACCAAACCTAATTTTATAAACACAATATCTGGCATCTGTTCCAAGTAGGGGATAAGATTTTGGTGAAATAAAAAAAGAATAACAAATATATTTATTATTATTATTATTTATTTGTTTTCTCCGATAAGGTCGAGATTAGTGCATCTGGATTTCCAAAGATATTTACTGAAGCACTCCGTGACATAACATGTGGTCAAGAAATCATACGATCTTCCAGTGATGTTTTTTTTTTTTTTTTTTCTGAATTTGTGGACAGGCATATATGATATTGATGCGCATGGTCTATCGGCCTGCCCTGTGTGCAATTCAAGGATCTAGAGATTTGAACACTTTTATGTTGTCTGGTGATCCTTCCACGACCTCTTACATATACTAGAAGATGGGTTCGGTTTTGTTGGAATGAACCCATTTCAGACCACCAAAAAGTGCAACACTCATGCACGGCAATGGATCCACTCAGAAAACATGAAAGTAGTAGCCTAGGGGGGACCCAGAAAACAAAAAGCTTAGCTAACTTTTAGCCCATTTTCTTCTTAATTAGAAGCCCTCCACCACACAAGATATTACATTCCCCTCGTTATTGAGCTGAAGAGACCCAAAAGCACTAAACAACGCAAAGCGTTAACGTTACAGTACACAGAAGGCTCCTTACTCTCTCTCAAACTCTCTTCGCTGGAAGAAAGACGGTGTGTGTGACTCATGGCTCCACGCCTAGGGTTGTAAACGAGCTGAGTCAAGCCGAACTTTGGCAAGCTGAGTCGAGCCAAATTTTGGCTTGTCGAGCTCGAATTCGACTCAAAATACTCAAGTACGAGCTCAAGTTTTTATTTATTATTTGTTCGAGCTTGACTCGATAAGCCAAACTTCCAACTTGAGAGCTTGAATTTATTTTTAATTTTTTGAATAAAATTTAAAAATAAATAAATAACTAATAAAAATTTAATATATAATATTTAAATAGTTGATATTTATTCATCATAATAGTATATTATATGCTTATATATATTATTAATAAATACACATAATATGATAGCATATTGCACCACGAACGAGTTTTTTTTTCAAGAGTCGAGTTTGATTCAAGTTTAACCGAGCGAGTACCAAGCAGACTGTTGAGTAGCCTGATTCATTTACAATTCTATGGACCATGCCATATGGAATAATTGTCACCATCGAGAACATATGAGACCAAAACAGCAATTGGTGATCGGCTGAGTAGAGAAAATAAGAAGATAAAACATCACTACTTAGTGGTGATGTGAAGGATTGAGGATTAAAAGGAATTATATGTTGCTTGGATGGTGGATTGAAATGAGATGAGTTGAGATGAAAATTGAAAGTTGAATATGATATATTTTTTAATATTACTGTTATTTTGAAAGTTAAAAAAATTGTATTATTTTTTATATTTTGTGTAAAAATTTTAAAAAGTTATAATGATGAGATAGGATAAAACAGTTTTACCATTCAAATTGAGTGTTAGAAATAGCTGCAATAGGAGAATGTGAGAAAGAAATAATATTAGATGCCCAAGATTAATGACTATGATACTACGTTTAATGAAGAAAATTTTATTTTATTGATTTGTGAAAGGGAGCTCTTGTTAGTCTATTTTATTTATAATTTATTTATATGTATTTTTTAATATTTTAAAAAAAATCAATAACTTATTTAATTATTAAATAAATAATCCCAACCAAAACTCTAGATAAAGGACTATCATTTTTCTTCGGAGTACCGCTATTTATAGTTCACTAAAGTGGACTGTATTATAGTCTAAGACACAAAATTATTATATATTTCCTCATTTTGTTAGAGATATTACTAGATTGTCCTCCTTTCTCTTCAACAAGAAGCACGATTTCTCAAAATTGAAAATATCATTCGTGCCTTTGCCAAGCCACGCCTCCCTCCCACCATCATCAATGACCTCCCTTTTGCCTCTGCCAAGCCACGCCTCCCATCATTGTCGACGACCACTCTCGCAATTCTGCGAAGTCACATCTCCCACCATCGTCGATGGGGGTTTGAGAAGTCCTACAAAGCCACTCTTCAAGCCACACACTCTTCAAACAACAAGAATACCATTCTTGCTTATGTTGTCTACTCTCTTGTGTTTTTTGTTTTTCCTTTTCGCACTGCCTTGATTTGATGGCACTCTCGATGATGCTAGATTGCTGATTTACCCCAAAAGCACTACCTTGGTTCCGTTTTTGCATTTTCTTGGTTCATTTTTTCAATATTGTCACTTTTTGTGTGCGCCATCCATGTAATTAAAGAAGACGAAAAACAATAGAAGATCTGTACAAGTTTTATATCGAAAAAGACCAATCTCTTTTATCCCAAAAGAAATACCTCTGAAAGCCAAAAAATTTTAAAAGCTTTTGTTTTAGAGAAAATGGAGAAAGGGCTATGTAAAAACAAGCCAGAATTGAATAAGATTTCTTCTTATTCTCTTGTTTTTACACGTTCTCTCTCTTCTTCTTTTTTCCTCTAATTGAAAGAGTTTTATTGACGTTGAGCTTAAAATAAATGAGGTGAGTTTATTGTTTAGTTTTCAATAAATGACGGAATCATAGATACTTAAAAAAATAGTATGGTTGGTTCTTAGCAACAGCATCTCAAGTATTTTCTTTGGTTAGGAGGTATGAATTTAGTTGCTTGTGGTGATTCTACAAATTCGATTTTATTGGAGCATTAGTAGTCTAATGCACAGGAAAGCAAATCTGTTAATTATAAAATGAATTTTTAGTTACATTGTCAGCCTCCTATGTGTTAATGTTGACTTATAGTGAGGAGGATGCGGATTATACAAATGGAATTGTCCTTGTAAATAGAAACAAGAGTGGAGAAGGGTAAGGGTATGAGTGGTGAGAGAAATTCATCTCCTTGGACAAAGTGGAATCCACATTATATCTGCCATTTAGTTAAGTTTACATAAGGGTTGGTTTGGATTGAGAGTTGAGACAACTCATCTCATCTCAACATCATTATTATACTTTCAAATCCAATTCAATCTTTTAAAATCTCAATACAACTTTTTAAAATCTCAATTCAATTTTTTAAAATATCAAAATAATAATAATATTAAAAAATAATATTCTAATAATATTTTATTCAATTTTCAAAACTAATCTCAACTAATCTTATCTCTCAATCCAAGCGAGGCCTTATCGAAGTTTTTCAACTCTAATCATTTCAAACTTATTATTACATTTTTTCGGGTTTTCACACAAAATATAATAAAAAATTCATTTTTTTCAAATTTTAAAACAATAATAATATTAAAAAATAATATCTAATAATATTTTATTCAGTTTTTAAAACTTATTTCAACTCATCTGATTTGATTTCAAAATCCAAACTGGGCTAGACCTTGATTTGATTCCCTATATTTTCGGGGATATTGATGGCTTTTTGGAGATTTTTTGGTTTCTCATTTTTTATTCTTGATTTTTCTACCTCAAATAAGTGGTCCTAAGCTTGTTCATAAGGAAAAAAAGGGCGCTTGTTGACAATTTTTTTATCTTTTAATTTGTAAACTAGTATGCATATCAAACTGCTTAATGTATTCTTTTTTCTGTCTTTTCCTTACCTAACTTGAGTAATGATTTTTTTTTCTTTTTTATTTTGACTTTCATGTTGTGCTTAAAGATATCAAGATTGTTCTTGATGAAGAAATGAGAAGAAAACACATCTACTAGACGATTGCTATTTTTTCTTTTCAAAAAACAGTAATTGTATAGATACCCCGAATGTTAAAGATGATGTGGAAGTGACGGATGTCCCTAAGAAGACGTTGTATACTATGTTGACTATGTTCATAACTTCTCCCTCTATTTTGCGATCTTGTAAATTTGATGTATTGTTATGACGTTGGATATTTATAACAATTTTATGAGTATGAAAATATATAAATTTTGGTGACATTTCAATTTTAGTATTGAAAACATAGCAACTCAAATTTTCTGAAAGCATAACAACAATTACAATATAACGTAGGATATCACAATTTTAAAGAGTTTCATAGACAACTTTTGTGTTTATCCCTTGTACGATATTGACAAGAGTAGTAAACCAATCTATTATAATAGTAACATCATTACATAGTTTGATACACATTTACATAATCTATAATTGTTCTTGATCCTATCCAACAACAAAATATTATTGCAAGTCCCCAATATACGCAAGGTCGCATGTGTGCATAGTTAATGTCTTTCATTAGACGATGAAGCTCATCTCAATCATTTTGGATATATTTTTTCTGTTTTTGAATCACTATCCTTGCACATTGCCTCCCTCTTTCGGAGTTCTTCCTCCCATTTTTGGAGACAACGTTCTCTTTCATAAGCAACTTTTCCTTCATTTTCTATGTCAATATCTGCCCATAAAAAGTACTTGCAGTATGGCCTTCTCTGCAACAAATAGCTTGTATAAATCAGTGTGCGAAACTACAATGCCAAGTACAATGCACAAACAAGGCTAATTAGCATTTATCTCTCTATTGTGATTTGGACAGGAATAAAAAAGTCGCCATGATTTTAGGAATGGTGGTCCACTGTAGTGGTTTAGCATTAAAGGACTCACTATATTGGGAGGTAAAAGTGGTTTAACATTCAAGAAAGGTTGTGAAGGGCACTTAAACTAGATGCCAAGCCTGACTTCCAAAATTTAAAGAAAAAATTATATCAAATAATATAAGACAAAATCAATAGATAAAATGTATACAGAAGGAATTCAAAGTGGAATTTAGAAATTCTGAATAAAAACTATTTTAAACTCTCTTCACTTTGCATTTAAGTTGCAATTATGGTAGCATGTTCTGTGTAGACTAGCTTCCCATACAAAGACTCTCTATTTTGTGTCTACAGTCTAGAAGCTGTAGCTGAAAGATAATAATAACCTTCTTAGTATAAATAATAAAAGAAAAAAACAGTTTGAACTTTCTTTAGAACAATCTTTTTATAGGAAGTTCACGAATTATATTTTGAATTTTATTTACCCTTCTTGTTTTCTTCTTTACTTGAACAAAACAAAAATGAATCTTTTTCTTCCACCGAGTTGTTTGATTGAGACCATGTTGTGTTGTTTTGTTTGTTTATACTATAGTGGACATTTCAATAGATTAGATAGGAATGTTGTTGGTGGAGAATTGCATTTTGTTGACATTATCCCTTGAAAAAAGTTTCTCCCACCCCATTTTCTCAAGTGAATTACTGTTTTCTTTTCACTCATAATCAATGCCGATTAGATGGGCCCAAATTGAATGAAAGATTCAAGGGATTATGACTGACCTAGAATCAAATATCTGGACCATTCATCAATTATACCACAAACTTAATCTTCAAATAAAGTTTGATAATACAAGTTAGAAATGTGTTGCAATACTATACTTCCAGGGGCGGACCCAGCTTATGCGTTGGGGGGGCTACCGCCCCCACAAAGCTTTTTAAAAATTAATTTATAATATAATTATATATATGTAATTAAAATTCTCTCTCAAATTAAAAATAAATAAAAATTGCCCCCCCTCCCAAATTTTTTTTTACTAAAATTATTCATCTAAATCTTAATATATATCCATTTATATTTTAACTTTTAATTTCACTTAAACTCAAATTTCAACTCACATAATCTCACAGTTACTCAATTAACAGTCTAACTCTAATAAAAAAATTGATTATAAATTTATATGATTGTAAAATTGATTGATTATACTCACTTATTTAATTTCAGTCTAACTTGTATGATTATGAGATATATTTTGTTAAAAATTCAACAGCATTACATCATTACTTATTATAAAATTATAAAATTTATTTTTAATTTATAAATTTTTCTTAAATCATAGAAAAATGAACAATTACTTAAAAATAATTGATTTTTTTTTTAAAAAGACGTGAACAATTCGAAGATTAATATACATTTAGAGAGTTCGATAATAACAAAACATGACGCTTTTATCACTGATGATCATCCTTATAAAATTTATATTTATTACATATTTTATCGATCATCCGCCCGAGCACAAAATTCTGGTTTCGCCTCTGTATAATACTTCAATGTACTTAGGCGCATGAGTAGCAATGTTAAAGGACTCTAAAATATTGGGTGGTATTGGAATGATGAAAAAATATAATAAAATATAAAAATAGTTGATGAATTGTTTCAAACTTATACTCACTGTCATGTTGAAATAATGGAAGGTTAGAAATTTTGCTATGAGAAATATAAAGATGCCCTAAAGGAATTCAAAGTGGTTTAGCATTCAAAAAAGGTTTTGAAGTTTTATACTTCTTATATAAACGAAGACTAATACCACGAAAAACTTGAAATTTAATAGGAATGAGAAGTTTTTAGCTAGAATTATCGAAATTATCACATGAAATCCTTTCACAAATTTGTACAAACAGGTAAAGTGCACACAATGATAGTCAAAAAACTTGAACAAAGTGCAAGCAGATCTAACCCTAGATATACAAAGTCACAAATTCTAGAACCAAACAAGAATTACAATAAGAGTTCAATATAAGCAATATCCCGAGAACCAAACGCTAGAGAGACCCAAAAAAAAAAATGAAAAATGCGAGAATGAGGAGAAAGGGATTTACTCTTTTTTATGTCGTCGTAGCATGCGATATTGAGTGGCTTAAGCGACGATGAGGGCGATGTTGATGGGGCAAGGGGAGGGCGAAGGGGGCAAAAGGGATGTTGTTGTGAAGAGGATGGCGTTGTGTTTCTTCGTTTGTCCCTCATCTGGATTCTTGAGTATCATTGGTTTATTGCAGTCCATTAAATGAAACGCAATATTTCATTTAAATGAAACACAATGTTTAATTGGACTATATTGCAGTCCACTTTAATGTATTGCAATAGGCATTATTCTTTTCTTTGTGAAAAGACGTGTGCAAGTGTTTAAATAAAAAGCATAGAGAAATCCTAATCTTACATACGAATGAGAGTCCTGATTGTAAGATTTTAATTTTTTTTTAGGTAGTGATTAAAAATGTATTTTATTATTGTTGTAATTTTTTTTAAAAATTTTAAAATATTTAAAATTGTTTAAAAAATATATAAAAAAAAAAATTTTTCTTTTTAATTAGGCGGGATCCTTTGTGAGTAGTATCACTCAAAAGGGTAGTGGTACCCTTATAACTTAGTTACTCATTGTTTACTATTTTACCTGTATTTAATTTTTTATCATTTTTAACAAAAATATTTTTTTAATATCTTTAATCATTAATTTTTTTAAAAAATATACAACTTCACTAATAATCATTTCTTTAATCATTAAATAAAAGAAATTTTTTAAAAAATTAAAAAAATAATAAATAAATTGTAAACAAATAATAAAGATATCATATCATTTTCTCACTCAAAAGCATAAGCTACAGATATTCCCCATAATCTACACTATACATGGAAAGTAAAGCTATGGATTGACCAAGAAAATAAATTAAGCAAAAGAAAATAAGAAAAGAGGTTGGTCGCCCATATGAATATGTTTAATACAATCCCATTTTAAAATTCAGTAAATTTATTCTTATCGACGGTTGGGTTTGGATTGAGTCTTGATAAATGTTTTAATTATTATTATTTAATAACTAAAAAATTATTTTTTATTAATATTATAATTTCTTAAAAAATATTTAAGAATATAAAAAATAATAAGAAACTTTTGCTCTTATCAAATTCATTTCGAGCTACATATCGGTAGGTGCAACATTATCCTTGAAAATGAGAATATTTTTTTAAAAATAATACTCCTATTTATTTATTTTTTGATAGAAGTAATACTCCTAATTTTAAAAGAGTGGTGCTTTAGTTTTCGAGAGCTCGAATTTGCATCAAATAAGCAAATTTTTTATTTTTAATATTTTTTGGTGATTTTAAATAATTTTTTTTAAAAAAAATTACATCATTATTAAAAAATAATTTCTTAATTATTAAGTTAAAAAGAATAAGAGAAATTCGGGATACTATTTTGGTGGAAATAGTATTTCTCATTTTAAAAAATCATTTCCTTCCTCAATTACTACAACAACCGCGGGACCTATTGACACGCTTCCTAGATAATTTCTTATTTATACCTTCCAGTTTTTATTTCAAAGTGTGTAATAATTATTGGAAAAATTCTATTCAAAGTGCTCTGATTATTGAGACTCGCCTCCTTGAGGTGTCGGAAAGAACGAAGAATATTCTCCTGCATTATTCTTGTCAATCAAAATAGTATTCAGTGCTGTTACGAGCTAACACCACTCACAAGCGGCATATAAACGGCAGACCACGTGGCATACCATTTGTAAAATAACAAAATAAAAAACAAAAAGCCAAAAGTAATTATCTATAACTAGTCAAAAGTATGTTAGTGCAGAACTTAAAAGCTACGTTGATCATGGCCTTCATAAGTTTGCATGTTTTAATAAGTGGTTATTCTTGCTCGAAATTTGTGTTTCTCTACAAATCATCCTTATCTCTGCAAATCAACCCTTCTTTGTCTAGTTTTTTCGTTCAAAATTTTAGTTTTTCAATTTATTATTTCTCAACTGAAAATTCCTTATCGTTTCATTCATTTTTCTTAGGACCCAAACATAAAAAAAATGTTTTTTCCTACACGAGGATCCGATATATTTAAATCCCATTCCAAATTTCTCTCACTTTGAATTGAAGGACAGACTTCGTTTCTAATTTTGATTAGCCAATCATTTTCACAAAAATAACAAAATAAATTTGGAGATGAAGGGAAACCAAGGACGAAAAAGAAAGATGGAGATTAATTGCGACAGTGGATATCGACTCCGTAGTTTTGTACAACCCGAAAAACTCCATTAACGCATAGAATGTAAAAGTGAGACCACAAAACAAAGTATTTGAGAGCGATTCTTTTCTTCCTTTTGCTACCTTCTGCAATTGCGTTTAATCATCTCTCTTCCTTCACTCTTAAATGTAAGAACTCAGCACCACGCACTACCCAGAGCCATTCAAAACCAAACGATTTTAGGGTTTGTGCCGAATAAAGTTGGGTTCGAGGGGGAAGGGAAGATTGGTGGTTTGGGTTTGATGGGGAGGGAAGGAAGCTCGGGTTCGAGGGGGCTGGGTTGGTTGAAGCAAGGGGGGGAGGCAGATATCCGGTTGGGATGAAATCACGCTTGAGGGGGAGGAGAAACTAGGGAGAAAGATGAAAAATAAAGGGAAATGAGAATTTTTTTTTATCTGGCATAAAATGATGCCATTCAGAATACTAAAGACATGTCAGCATCAGCCACGTCAGTCGCATTTGTCTGGCATTTGTTTAATTTGTTTGTCTCTATCATTTTACAATAGTATTTTAGGGCCTGTTAGAAATTTATGTCGAGATTAATTAAGGTCCGTTTGTTTTCAAAAAATATCTCATCTCCTTGGAATGTCAAAAAGAACGAATAATATTTCCTTGCATTATTCTTGTAAATCAAAATAGTATTTTAAGGTCTGTTTGAAATTTATGTCGAGATCAATTAAGGCCCGTTTGCTTTTAAAAAATATCTCATCTTATCTCATCTCATCAAGTTATTACATATTTTTAAAATCTCAATACAAAAATCATATTTAAAAAAATATTATAACAATATTTTATTTAACTTTTCACTTTAATCTCAACTCATTTCATTTCATCTCAATCTCATTTATAAAAATAAATTAAGCCTTTTTATCTAAACTTAAAATTTTAAGACTCACAATTTTTTTTAAGTTTTTACACATCAAACTAAAGTTATCTTTATTTGAGTTCCACTTGAGTGTATCCATTTATTTATTTTTTTAAATATTTAAGAGTATTAAAGAAATAATATAAAAAAACAAAAGAACAAAAAAAAAAAAAAAAACAACTAACGGGAACAATAACGGGTCCCAAAGGCTGTAGCAGCTCCTATTTTTTTTTTTAATTTTTTATAAATATATTTAATCTATTTTAATATTCAAATATATATAAACTCATTTGAAATAAATTTTACATTTCCTTATTTTATTTCCTTATTATTTATTAAAAAAATAATACATCTCATCTTAACTCAAATTATTTTTTATAAATATATTTAATTCATCTTAATATTCAAATATATATAAACTCGTTTTAAAATAAATTTTACAAAACTTATTTTATTATTTTAATTTATAATTATTTATAAAAAAGTCAACCATTTCATCTTAACTCAAATTATTTTTTATAAATATATTTAATTTATCTTAACATTCATATATATATATATATATTATTCATTTTAAAATAAATTTTACAAAACTTATTTCATTATTTGATTTATTATTATTTATAAAAAAAAGTCAATCCATCTCATCTAAGTCAAACTAACAAAACTGAATCATAAATGCAAAGAGTTCGGCTGTACTTAAGCCGCACGTTAGCGGTTACAATGTTCTTTTTCACACACTTGCTCGTGTGTTTTTTTTTTTTTAAAAATTACTACAGTAAAATCACGGGACTAGACCCAACGAAAAGATCTAAATTCATTTTTCTAATCATATTTGGGCATTCTTGCTGCTTTTCTTGGTTGTGTATGAAAATGATTACATTTGAGCACCACGGAAGAAGAAGAGCTTTGGCTTCTTGGCCTCGGTGAGTGCAAAATAGAGATAGAATGCCTCTCAATTTTGAAGCTCAAACAATGTAAACACATATCCATTTCAGCGTACCTACAAATAAGTAACAAAGTCAAGGCTTACTCTGGCCCGTTTCCAAATAGTTCGGCTTGCTGGTTGTCGCCGGTTTGCCGTCATCCGCATGTCTTCTTCACTGCATCACCATTTTTGTTGAGCATTGAGTGTTTTGTGGGTACATTTTATAAGGATTGTGAGTATATTTGGATGTTTTCCAGAAAAATTTATGGGTTTCATTGAATGATTTTATGCGATTTTATTAAGATTATTTTAAAATTTATTTTATATAAAAATCAAGTAGAGACTGTAAGATTTATTTTCATTTGGAATGGTTTTATGAGATGTTGTACTTAATCGATACACCAAGAAAAGGGTAGAAGAAAGTAGAAGAATTATAATGATGAAGAAAGATCTTTTTTTTTTTTTTTTTTTTAATTAGATTCTTAGCTTTTACAATCAGTTGTGTTAATATCTACATCCGAACTTTTTTCTTTATTTTGTGTGACCAATCTTGGATTAGCATCATGTAAAGAAGGAGAACACTATGGAGCGATACATTAGGCTCAAAGAAGGAAAACTCGGGTGGATGGATGCTCGATGAAAGAGGAAAGTGAAAGCAATGCTCTAAACCCATCACAATAGTGAAACCGTGACATGATAAACCGGACCAGTGTGTAGAGTGAAACCTTTAAACCGGTTGATTAGTAGCATTTTTTAAACGCAAAAAACAACCTTAAATGCATGTTTGAGATTGCGATAGAAAATGTTGCTTTTAGCTTAAGGTTTATAACTTAAACCTTAATTTAATAAGTATATGTTTGGGATTGCGGTGGGAAATATTACTTTTAACTTAAGGTTTATAACTTAAAACTTAATGTAATAAGTTCTACTATTAAAAAACTATTTATTATTTGTGATGCATATATCTAAAGCGTTTTTTAGAGTTAGTTATTGTAATTTTTTAAAATATATAGTTATCTACAAGAGCTTTTTGATAAAAACTTCAATTTGGTACTTTTTAAATAAACTGATTTTTACCTTTTCTAACCGCCTAAAGTACTTTTTATAAAATTACTAAACACGTATTTTTTTCTTAAAAAGTGTTTTTAATTACTTAGAAGTACATTTTAATTCTCGAAATGCAATCTCAAACAGGCTCTTAAGGCTTATAACTTAAAACTTAATGTAATAAGGTCTACTACTAAAAAAACCATTTATTATTTGGGATCTATATATCTAAAGCGCTTTTTAGAGTTAGTTACGGTAATTTTTAAAATATATAGTTATTTGCAGGAGCTACAATTTAGCATTTTTTGGAAAAGTTGATTTTTAGTTTTTTTAACTGCTTAAAGCACTTTTGATAAAATCACCAAACACATCATTTTTTAAAAATGTTTTTAACTACTTAAAAGTACTTTTTAAGCCTCGATCCCAAACATGCTCTAAGCTCTACTATTAAAAGGTAAATTATTGTTTGAGATCCATATGTCTAAAGCGTTTTTATAATTAGTTACTGTAGTTTTTTAGAATATGTAGTTATTTATAGGAGTTTTTGGATACAAATTTAATTAAATACTTTTTAAAAAAATTGATTTTTAATTATTTTAATTAATTATCACTTTTTATAAAATTATTAAACACATTATTTTTTTAAAATATTTTTTAAATCTTAAAACGTAATTTCAAACCAACTCTAAAAACTACCGAAGAGGCCACTTTTTTTTTCATTATTATTATTATCTTTTTGATAGGCCATTTTTCTTATTAGAGTTTGTCATGCGAATTGCGTACGCAAAACGCGCCAATTGGTTCCTAACCCCTTTCCCTTTACAGCCATCGAAACTTGTTAACGCCTTTCCTCAAAAATTCTCTCGAGTCTCGCAAGCGTTCAAAATCACTTTATTCTTCTGCGGACTTACCGAGTTCTTTCAGCTCAAAATGGAGAACATCCGCAGGCCCACGATCATGGTCACCAACGACGACGGAATTGACGCGCCAGGTCTCCGTGCGCTGGTTCGCGTCCTCGTTGCCACGGATCTCTACAATGTTCAAGTCTGCGCTCCGGATTCGTGCGTAACTGTTTCATGTTCCCTCTGTGCATATATCTATTTGTATATCTACGGGGGCGTGTTTGTGCTCACGTAGTAGTTGTTATTATTTTCAGCAGGATTCTTGAAATTCTAAGCTCTGATTATTTTAATTCTGGCCTCGATTTCAACGCTCATATATTCTATTACGAAAGTGCTCTGCCTGCACGAACAATCTTGCCTTGCCAACGGATACGATGGCTATGCTGTAACTAACGAGTCTTCTGTGGCGGGTTTGCTGTTATTTCTGTCAGTGTTTCTGTGACTATGAATTGCGCAATAGCCAATAGCATTATCTCCATTCACTTATGTTATATTAGAATTGTGGTGTGGAAGTCTTTGTTTGTGGTTGAGATCATGATGAAGGATAACCGTTTAACCGGTTTTCTTTTGATAATATAATTGTTTTAGTCTGACTTCTTAGTTGTATCATATATGATGCAAACGGAGCTTCAGGACGATTTAATAAACTAATCTATTAAATGAACTCCTATGCACTATTGTGCATGGGACTATGTATAATCTCTATATGATCGGTTGAAGTATGTGGCTCGTTTCTAATGCCTGTAAAGTGGCAAGATAGGAGATGGCAGAGCAAGCAGGTGTGTACGGTATGGGAGTATTTTTATAAATTTTCTTAAATACATCCGTACACCTAAGATTTATATGAATACATATGGTATAATCCTACTTTTGATAACAGTGAAATTTTTGCCACTCGCTCCCGTAGATGTAGGCACATTGCCGAACTACGTAAATCTCTGTGTGATTTTTCTCTTATTTTCTCTTTTGATTATTCCGTATTATTCATCGTAATTGCCGCACGATCACAACCTGATCACTTACTTGTAACTATTGATCTCACATCTCCATAAGCGTTGTGTCAGCCTGCGAGTTATTGTTGTCATTTGTGTGTCAAAATAGCAGAAATGTTGCTAACTTTGGATGCCAAGTTCACTTATCAAAAAAGAACTTTGGATGCCAAAACCCATTTTTATGAACTGAGTTTTCAATCTGTCGTCACTTAATGTCGTTATTGCTCCACTTTCAGGGAAAAGTCAGCTGTTAGCCATGGTATCACTTGGCGTCACCCAATTTCTGCCAAACAAGTACATATTGATGGAGCAACAGCCTTTGCAGTTTGTGGTATGTATTGTCTTCCATTAATTCATACTCCACTACTTCCAGTATTTTCAATTTTGAGGTAATATCACAATTAATTTTTAGCTGGTGGAATCTGCACTATCATCCATTTGAAGAGCATGTTGAATCAATAGAGATATTACGACTCTTATTTAGAGTATATATTTTGTGATATGATTTTGTATGTGGGATCACTTTTGGTAACTTCCTACCGCTGTATGTGAGCTGGAACTATTTCCTTGTAAATTTTCATATATTTTTAGGAATTCAGCACCAGAGGTGATTAATGAATTTCTTAAAAGAAGTATTTTTACTTTTTATTTTTATTTTTTAACATATTATTATATTTGTAGAGGAGAACAAAGAAACGAAGGTAGTTTATAATGAAGAGACTAGGGCATTGAAGAACAGAAATGAATGCTGTATGGATAAAACTATGATATACTGTAATGAACTCCATATACCTCTAGCAACGTGCTTACAAAATTCACCCTTCTTGATATCATCTTCTAATTCATCAGTGGGGTATATCTCACTCAAAAATATTAGGCCCCTAAGAAATGATCAACTAGTGGAGATCATTTTGCTTTTAACTATTCTGTAATGCTACCAGTACTCTGTAGTGTGTAGCCAGAATTATGATGTTGATAGATAGGGGATGATCCACCCCTTTTGATCCTGCATTCCTTAGATGGTTCTTGATAAATATTCAAAAAGCATAAGTCTTGCATATGATTTGCAGGAACTCCAGCTGACTGTGCTTCTTTGGGAATCTCCAAAGCACTCTTTCCTACAATTTCTGATCTGGTATTCTCTGGCTTTACGTATATGCTTAAATTATTTGTCCCTAGTTGTGCTTTCATCCGACTTAGTTCTCTGTTTGGACGGCTTAAAACTTCAATACTCTCTCTCTCTCTCTCTCTCTCTCTCAACAAGGCGCTGTTGGGACTTGAGATGATTACTGCAAACACTTAAATAGAATCCATTCAACTAGACATGTGGTAATTAAAGTTTTTTTATTTTGCTACTAATGCTTTTTCTTTCTGCACTCAGGTGGTCAGTGGCATAAACATGGGAAGCAACTGTGGTTATCACATGTTAGTCTTCTTTTCTGCCGTCTCTTTGAGATTTTGATTTGTGAAAATGCCCCTTTCTCTTTTCAAAATGAAGGCCTTTCTTAAAAATAGAAAGGGAGGAAGAATATGGGACAAGAAGCTTTCCCCTAAAGAGCTAGATAAAGAAAGAGTAAAAAGGATAGCTGAATAGAAAGTCAACACAGTCTATAAATATCTTGATGTGTTTTATCTTGGACTTCTAATTAATGGAATAAGTTTGGATTTGTGACAGAGGCTGGTTTATATTCTTCGAACACCATTACAGTGGTTTCATTGTGCTTTTGAACAACGTAGATCTGTGCCATTGACTGCTATGAAAAAAATGAAATGACACTGTTATCAAAAGACTCTTTCCTATCCTACCTGACAACAAGCGAACATGTCCTTCCAAAACTGTTGAAAAAAGAGATTGAAATGATCTTAATCTCATGAAACTTTAAAAATATCCATTTTTAACCATTTTCTCTGTTCAAGTAGCCAGTGTCTCGAGTTCAGTGTGTAGTTAATACGGTGTAATTTAATTCTTTGGTTGGTTATGCTAATAATTTACCGATTATTTTTTTGTTTGGAATTCAGAGTTTACTCTGGCACAGTTGCTGGTGCTCGAGAGGCCTTTTTCAATGGTGTACCTTCTGTCTCTATATCATATGATTGGTATGTAAACATGCATGTATGCCAATAGTCCTAAATATGCACACACACTATATTCATTTCATGGGTATTTCTTTTACTAGCTCCTGAGTTTTAACTAGGTTCAGTTTTTGTATACTTCCTATGTACTTGGCTTTGCCTTGCTACTTGTCTCAATAAAATCTGTCATTCATCAAAAACAAAATTTCGTGGGTATAATAGGAGTTGAGGCTGAATATAATGGACGTGGCGACAATTGTGGTCATTATAGTCTTTGGCTAAAAACTCTCTCAGCTTTCTTGCATTTCATCCTTACATCCATCTTACTATCATAGTAAATGGTTCCTTTTCTCCTAAACTAGTGATCTGTGTTTTTAACATTCAGGGTTGGAGGTAAGAGCAATGTTCATGACTATACACTTGCTGCTGAGGCTTGTTTACCGATTCTAAGTGCAATTGTGGATGAGATCAGGAATCAAAATTATCCTAATAGATGCTTTTTGAATATTGATCTACCAACAGATGTTGCTAATCATAAGGTAACTTCAAACTTTTTTGAGAACATATCACTATTGAATGTTAATTTTAAGAGAAGATATGAATAGCCATTGTTTTTATCATAGGAAGTCATTTCTTTTTAAATTATGCAAGAGAGTAGCATATCTAGAAGGTTGAAGAAGAGGATAATTTAGGACTAACATTTCTGGAATATGTTGAGTTCGTCTGATCATTTTAATAAGTTTTTTCCTTAGTATTTTTAAGAACGAGTTAGTGTTCTGTTGAATTTGATGACCTGACTCAGTTTTGTTAACCTCATTATGCAACTTATAGGATATTCATGGATTAGCCATTTAGCTTTATGTGATCAATTAGGAACTCCTTGGACTGTTTCATGATAAGAATGCCAGTGTTTCTGTTGGACATTCACTAAGTGAGATTGTAATGTCAATTTGGGTTGTCTCATGCCTTAAAAAGGGGTATAAGCTGACTAAGCAGGGTACAAGCATATTCAGAATGGGATGGAAACAAGTTACTTCTAACATGCAAGGAGAAAAAATGGCATCGACTATGACTATGGAGTCTAACCCAGAAGCATCAGTAGAAATTCAAACATCACCTTTATCGCCGGAAGATCCTTTGTTCATGAGGGAAGTATGTGCATTTCTTTATCCATTTGCCTCTTTATATTGTGAATGCACTGTCCATTTGTTTTGCCAAGTTAATCTTAATCTGATATTCACGGAACTCTTTATACAAATTCTTGATTACTTAAAAAATAGAAAAGATATCCACTGAACTCTTCTGTGTTTGCTTTTGCTTGTCAATTTTCTGCTTGAAAAAAACATGTATTTTCTTTTAATAAGGAGGATGAGACCCTTTAATTTTATTATGAGCGGATGAATACCATGGTAACATATTAAAACATTCTTAACCCCCAGGGGTTGGCTCAAGTGGTAAAGGCGGCTTGGGGGTATACTCACCCAGGTCTAAGGTTCAAGTTTCCTTAGGTGCAAACAATGTTTAGGAGCATTGGACTGGGGGATTTTCATCTTGAATTACCTGAGGTGCACTTGCGAGAAATTCCTTGCCGAGGCTTGTGCAGCCCCAGGATTATTTGGGACGTTGTTCCTATATACCTGGTGCTATTAAAAAAAAAACATATTAAAACATTCTTGGAACATGACCAAGATGCACCCACCTATACCAAACTTGATCTAATCGTGTAATAGACCAAAACCGTAATTTTATTACAGCATAAAGTAGAAAAGCCTATTTTATCTACCCTCAAGATTCTTGTTACTTCTTTTGGAAAAGCACTGGTATCTAGAAAGTTTTCTGTACAACCTCTTGCCCCATGTTTGGCCAACTAATCAGCCACCTGATTGACCTCCTCGAGTTATCGTAAAGGAAGCTGCCACGTGTATATTCTGCTCCTAATCTCCCCTAACATACCGATGAACTTCCTGTTTCTATGACCACCAATGCACCAGCATAGAATCTGTTTCCTAGTGTTTTTCAACAATGCTTGAGCCTCTGCCATAGTATTACTATTCCAACCATAGTGTCGAAATGAAAATATGTACATTTCATACGTCTGCCACCTTCATGTTGCTCAAAATGATGGTTATATGTCATCCTGTGCCTCAAACTCCTGTACAAAATGCAAGCAATCGATGCCATAATACGAGATGAATATCAATTTAGTCTTGATATTTGAAATAAGTATACTCGAGACAAACTATTTAGATAGTTACTGGCCAAGCTCACCAACATTGCCCGGCAACCCATTGAAAAAACCTTATAGACCTGCAAACATTGACTTGATCAGGATTATTCTTCAAAACTTGGAACCACGGAAAGAAAAGATGTGGTATTGAATGAATGGATGAATGAATGAAAAAGGCTGTCTGTGTTTGTTTGAAGCATAAATTTGTCTCTTTTGATCATGAATACTATTAGCTTTTTTTTTTTTTTTTTTTTTTGTATACCTGATTTTCAAATCATAAGTTTGTTGAGAGAGAGAGAGAGAGAGAGGAGAACATATTTACTATTGATGTTATCACCATTGGTATCATAACCTTTAGTGGGGAAGATGATGGTGTAAATCTATGGTTTTGAAGAAAAACGACTTTGTGGAATAAATGTACCTGGTTGCCAGTGATGTCTCACGTGGCTAAATTTTGTTACCGACTTTAGTCATTTTCAGTTCAGTCTAGACCATGAAATTTTACTACTTGAACAATGGAAGACTTCCATGAGTTATGGCCTAATAGAAGCCCTAAGATGCGACCCACACAGTCTACTCTATAAAAGACAATTTCTTTTCAAGGAAGAGAATGTGATCGTGTTGGATGGTATATTAGACTTCGCATTCCTTGTATTTTCTTTTTAAATTTTCAAACCATATCATTTCAGCTAAATGTAAGATTGTGATCTATATCATTTTATCTAATGACTAATGCTTTTGAGGACAACATCTTGGAACACAATGGGCGAGTCAAATGTGATTGCTAAGTTACTTGTTATAAATATGCAGGAAAGCTTTGTTCTTTTTTTAGAAAGCCCTAATACAGAGGACAAGTTTCCTGATATTTTGATTGATATTTAAGCGTCACTTTTTTCTGTTTAAACTCTTCATATATAACTCTGCTTTTCAAATGGTGTAGGTGATTAGTATTGAACATGGAGACAATGATACGGACCGCCGAATTCTTGAGGAAGGATATGTATGTTTATATGATTGATAAAAATTTATCTATATGGTTTTATTTCAGCCCCAATAACTTGATAGGATCTTCTAATTCAAAAAAAAAAAAAAACCATCAGTAACTTGGTATCTTGATTCAATTTCAGATTACTGTCACTCCTCTTGGCGCCCTTTCACCTGCAGAGAAAGATTCTCATGCCTTCTTTCAAAATTGGCTACCAAGTGTGGTTGCACACCCCACTTCTTCATCCTTATAATGCTTATATCCTTCTTGTTGTAAGTAAGTGCAGCCTGTATATTTTTCCCTTTACTCAAGAAAATTGAGTGCACGGCACTATCGCACCATTGCTTTTACATGTTTGGTCGTCAAACTTCATAATGTTTTGATGTTGGTTTAGATATGTTGGTTTCATGTGTTGAGCTGAACAGAGTATTCTTTTATCCATTCATGGTCTCAAATTCTACTTTTTCTCCCACAAAATAGATATTAAAAAAAGTCTCATTCTAAGCTGTTTGATATTTTAAGTAGATAGTTGAAAGAATAGCTTAATTATCCACAAGAGGCAATAGTAATCACTAACTTTCTGTTTTCACTTTCACTGGACGAAATTACTGAATTACACAGGATTAGACATTTTAATCTTATTGCTAGGGCAAACTCAAGAAAGTAGAGCCTCAAATAATTCCTTTGGATTCGTCTGCCAATTGATATCATTTTTCATTGCCCCATCAAAATGCCAGCGTCTGGTCGTAGCACGCGCATCTCACTACAAGGATCTGGAATGCCTCTATGAACACATTTGTATGATTAACATTCCTATGTATTCTCTATATATTACTTTTGTCGTAACTTTGAACTTATCTAAATTTCCTTATATAGACGTGGATTAGAATTTCCGTAGAACAAAGCTACTAGCGTATTGGCTGCATGGATTTGTACCAGAAAACACGCTTATGCAAGTAGTACATTAGAGGATTCCTAAAAGAAAAGAAAATAATGTTGTTTTCTATGATGAATGAAATAAGATGAGCACGTGATTGTGACTGGCGAGCAGGACAGAGTTTTACCTAACCCATTTTGACGAGATTTGGAAGGGTTTGATTCGCCAAATAAAAAAAAATATAGAAAATTTAATTACACGACTTTGGAAGGGTAGATAATTGGCTTTTGAAGGCTCCGACATCTTATAAAGCTTCCTGAAGGTTGAATCTACACAAAAAAGGAAAATGTTTTTTAAAACTAATAGAATATGGTGGAGTAATAGTACTCGAACACTACCTAAATAGCCGAAAAGTTAAAAATGCTTACGAAGTTTGGCTAAAAGTTTAAGTAACTGCGAATGGCCATATGTTTTTAGCATAAAACATATTGGGTTCCTATCACCATATCAGAGAGATGAAAGTGTAGGTTTCATACAGCGTCGCCAAAGTTTTTCCACTCGGATCAAATTTATTTTCCAAATCTTAAAATCTCTTTTATTATTATAATAATAATATTATTATTATTTTAATTGGATGACCAACCTTTTCTTTGCAACCAGGCATTTCATGAGGTTCGTCACGACCTAAAATCACACCAACTCCTTTTTCTTCATATAATTTTGCGACGAGGAAGATTATTCTAATCACATTTCATTTGTTTTTTTTTTTTTTTATGTCTTAAATTAGATATTTTTTATTCGGCCTATCATTGTAATCATTATGTTTTGTCCGCTTTTTTTTTTTTTTCGAAGACATGTCCACGAGAACCTGGTTGAATCTCTCTCTCTCTCTCTCTCTCTCTCTCTCTCTATGTGGCAGTGGAAAGCTATGTTTCAACGTTCTTTAATTGATTTTTTTTTAGTATCCAGAAAGAAAATCAACAGCTATTGAGTTTGCTTTAAGTTCAGCAATATTAGGACGTGAAAATCTTGTCGGTTTTCCGTCTATTCTGTAGCTTTCACATGTCATCTTCTAGAAATTTTAGGCCGCTAAACTATAGGGAAGAAAGAAACAAAGTGCCACCTCAACTACTGAAACAGACGAAGCAACAATAGGAGGCCTCGTAGAAGTTGAAACGAGTTATACCTTCAGCCTAATATGCATCTAGAAATAGAGCCATTACCTTTCCCCACCTCCCTCACCAAAACCGAGAAAAATAAAACACAGAGAGAGAGAGAGAGAGAGAGAGAGAGAGAGGAGAGAGAGAGAGAGAGAGAGAGAGATTTGGAACACATTGAGTTATTAGGCATATATATAGAACGTGTAAAAGAAAAGGCAGACGTTGCATAAACAATACAGGTAGTCCCGTATGCTAAATAATGCGTATCTCAGATGGCAGGGGGAGGGTAGTAATTGAGGAAAACAAAATACAAAAAGAAATTAAATATATAAGTCTTTTTTTTGTTTTTGTTTTATATGAGTGAAGATGTCATAAATATATTTATGTACATAGCTGGAACTTGACAGAAAAGAAAAAGTGTAAAAATAACTGGAAATTTTTTTATCATATTCTGTCAACCCTGTGCATTGGAGCCCTCATTTTTTTGGTTGCAAAGGTGCATTAGATTCCACTAGTATTGACCAAAGGACATGCACATCTTCGTAGGGGCAGGATTTGACATCCTCATACAAAATGTATATCCCTCTTCCTGAAAACCCAAAGCAAAAAAATATGATACAAAAGATCAACAAAAGATGGAAGAAAGTAAGAAATGCAAGCATGAAAAGGATCCAAAACGACACAAAAAAACATGTAAAAAAATGCAGAAAGCCTTTGTGTGTTTCTGAGAGTAAAGGAAAGCATATGGCAATGTGAATATTAGTGCAATTTAGACATGAATATTGGAAGAAGCAGCAGCAGCAGCAGTACATACTCTTTCTTTGAGCTGAATGCAGGCGAAACCAGAGTTTCTTGACTGGAGAGAGGAGGGATTGAAGCCACCCCATTTAGGAGAAGTGGGTGTGGAGTCTCATGTGGGTTTATAAAAACAATTGGGAGGAATTTAAGACGATCGAGGGAGAGTGTTGGTTTTGCTTAGACAAGGGTGAAGAACTTTTTTTAGGTCGTCACAGTTTGCTGAGAGACATTTTAACATTACATTCCAAAGCAGACTAATCATGCGTATCACATTTTTCTCTTGGTGCAATGTCTCTTTCAAACCCCTTTTTTGCCTTGTACAAGAAGGAGCCTCGAGCCAGCCCCCACCGCCCCCCCCCCCCCCCCCCCCCCAACCCACCAATCACCAGTGCTTCTCACACTTGTACCACCACTATACCCTTATCTAGTGCCCATTTTTTCACTTCAAAATACCTTCCACCTCATACAGATTTTGATGATTTTATCATTATTACACAAGTTTTTTTAGTATATATATATATATATATATATGAGATTCATTGGTTTATCATTTTCATATATCACACACCATACTTATTTTTATTTTATTTTATTTTTTCTAGACTAATTGATATCTACTCATCATCAATATACTACATATTTAAAAAAAAATTATATAGAACATGTAGTGTGAAGATGACTAAAGAATTTATATATGTATGAATATAGTCACACAGGTCGTTGGGGTCTTTTTATTTTCTATTTTGGGTCACCTCGTGTTTTTGAAGAAAAGACACAGCTTCTTTCAAGAGTCTCCTACAAGCATGATGATGTGTCTATCTTCTATAAGTCCCACCTTTCCTATTGGCATTGGGGGCGGGTGCCTTAGAAGTGTTTTGTGTCAGATGTAACTTGCTGACTCAAATACTGGTTCACTCATGAATTTTGGCGTGTGATGCTTCTTTTTTATTTTTTTAAAAAGTTATACCACTTTTGCAAGATATTGTCTGTTTCTTGAACAAACTGGATAATTACCCACAATTTAGATAATGTACAAGGTACGGGGACGTGTGGAATAGATGGATAAAATAATGCAGAAACATACAAATTTCTATAATATAACTATATCTGTCGAATATGAATTACATTTCCTTTTCCTTCGTGGTACTTTATTTACCATTCTAGTCCTTTTAGATGACCAAATTCCAATGCCTTTGGTTGTTCCATTATTTTTTAAAAATATCTGTTAGGTTGTCCCACATTGATTGTGGAAAGAAAATAATAATTAATTTTATAAATGTGAAGAAAAATCTTATTTCTTAAGCTAATTTTTAAAGTTGAGAGAGACTCAAAATCATTTAACACTCATATCAAAGCTCAAATTTATCAATAATCTCAAACCCAGTAGTCATTTCTTGACCATTTCTCATATGAGAGAAAACGTTGCATAATATATTATGGAACTATTAGGAAGTCATATTTTGTATGAAAGTATTAATGCACAACTATCTTATTTTCTCTCTTTTCCTGGTAACGTCTCTCCCCTCTCTCGAAATTTCTTTCTACCAAATCCTTTTTCACATCTCTCTTTCCAATTCCAACTTCTTCTTCACACCTCCCTCTTGAAATTTCTTCCCCAATTAGTCTCCAACCCGTTCTTTCACATCAAAATTCCCTCTTTATCATATATTTAGACGCTGTGTTGTTTTGGATTTATTTTGACGTATCGACTGTTTTTTAATATAACGAGAATGAAAATGAAATTAATATGATGAATTTAATACATATATATATATATATATATATGCATACAAAAAGATTAAAAATTAAAAAAAATTATTATTATTATTATAAAAAGAATAGTGGCTAATCCAGGACGGAATTTTGAAATAAATCGGCTAACGTGCAAAATCTGACATCTTTTAAACCAATGCTCAGTGAAAGTCTCAAATTGGATTCAGGACTCAGGAGAATCATAAACATAAATAAATACACAAGTTTATGCAACCCAGAGGGTCAGCAAATCGAGCTTTCTGGTGAAGATTGAAGTTTTTTTTTTTTTTTTTGCTTTTTTAGTGGAATTATTTTTGGTAATATATTAATGAGTTTATGGGCCTGCGAAAAACTGGAAAAAAAAAGGGTAATGTTAATTGTTTTTAGCCTAATTACTGTAGCAGAGGTTCTACTCACCTAGCCTAGCTACAACCTACCGGCATTTCTTGGATATTATATCAGCGAGCCCGATTGAATGGACCGGACTAGTGTAGCCCAAGGCCCCAAACAAATCCTTTTATACGTTTGTCTCACTTTTACAAACCAAGAATAGGATTAGGAAATTAAATCCATAAACTTGAAAGGAACACTTTAATAAAAGGAAATATTATATCACCATTTTAAGATATAGTCAAATGATCAAAAAAAAAATTTATTATTATTTTTATATGACTGTCACGTGTAGAGATAATAAAAGAACGACGATTAAAAGGTGATGAATAACATTTTTTTTTTTATCATATATTCAAAATTATAAAGCTCGAGAACGGAAGCTTTTCAATCGAGTAGTGGTAAAATAAGAGAAATGATATTTGCAATCATAGAATGTGTAAATACTGTATAATCTTTTTTTTTTTTAAAAAAGTGAGTAACTGCAAAACTCATATGAAAAAAATAAATTTAATAATGAACTTTACTCTCTTTTAAAACGATTGCGTGATATTTATATATGCATTCTACATCTGTAGATAGCATTGTTGGTAAAATAAATTGTTACAATCATATTAACTTGTTTTTCACGGATCTTAAAATACATAAAAGTAACTGTATGTATAGATATGCAGAGATATAGCAAATTCTGAACAAAATTATCACAAAAATACAAATAGAAGTCACGGAGGCTGTCACTTAATAATTGCGGAGTAAAAAAAGGTATAAAAAAACAAAGAAGGCAAAAGATACAAGGAGAAGCACGTACGGAGGAGGGAGGATGAAATGCATGAATGAATGATGGATATTAGAGAATAGTCCAAAAGAAATTGAAAGGGGATCGCAGGCTTTTTATGGAGGCCGGACTTCTGATATGGGTCTCAGACTCAGACATTCGTAATTCGTATATATATATATATATACATACATGATATGATATGAGTGAGTTTGACATTTGTTTAGCATTTTCCATCGTTACGAGTAATGTACGTCTCAATGTCTCATCTCCGAATGCCTCCAGATGTACCAGCCCACAACTCAGATACTCCCTGCTCCCTATTTTGATACTCCCGCTCGTGCTATTATGATGCCATTTTTTTTTAATGAGTACTACGATGTAATTATCATTTTACTTATTATTTTACATATCAAATTTATTTTATTAGTTTTTTTTTTAAATTTAAATTTTGGATAAATTTTATAACTTTTAATATATTAATAATTAACATGTCAAGAAGTAAGTTTTTTTGTAATTTTTTTTAAATATATTTAACTTGTTTTAATTATTCTTTACTCTTTGATCTCACAATATATTATTCTTTTATTAAAAATCACTTCGTCTAAAATTTTTATTAGGTAATTATTGTCAGTTCCGTATGAAATCACGTAGTATTTATAAAATGATGCCGTTTCATGATTTGGTGCATTAATTTGTAAAATTTATCTTATGTAAAGTGAATTTGATGTCTCACGTTGAGCCGGAAACATCACATTATAAAACATGAAATGGGGAACATTTATATAAAATCTGAAATTCAAATTAAGAAAATGTAATTGTTGATGGGGAAGGAATCGCTCAACATGTCAGATGGAAAGAAATAATCATTGATTCATTTCCAACTTATTGTGACGACTTGGATCTCTATTGTTATTGTTTGGAATCCTTGACAGTATTCTTGTGGTATGATGAGCGCCATATACATCTATAGTAGATAAATATAAAAAAAATAAAGAGAAATCATGGACACACAAATTTATGTAATTTGGCTTACTTTCTACATATATAAACGTTGGAGAAAGAGAATTTACTATAAAATATTTATTTACATTATCTCATTGTCTCTCATAACTTACTCTACAAGAAAAGTCATAGTCTATTTGCAGAAAAAGCTCTCTCTTGAAGTTGAAGTAGAAGAAATAAAGAAGCTCCCGCAAAGAAGAAGACCCATTTCCTTTTGTTTGAGCCCCCTACCATTAAGTGACTTGACC
Organism: Platycarya longipes; assembly: GCA_036559045.1. Lineage (NCBI taxonomy): Eukaryota > Viridiplantae > Streptophyta > Magnoliopsida > Fagales > Juglandaceae > Platycarya > Platycarya longipes. The sequence goes on along the minus strand of CM071789.1, from coordinate 38,775,335 downwards.
AGAGGCGGACCTACTTGGGGGCTTGGGGGGGCTACAGCCCCCCAAGATTCTTCAAAAAAATATATATATGATATATAAGTTTATATATTTACATATATATAATATTAAATTATTTTCCAAATTATAAAAAAAATTAAAAATTGCCCCCCCAAATTTTTATTAAAATTATTCTCTCAAATGTTAATACACATATAATTTTATTCTAACTTTTAATTTTATTGAAATTGAAATTTCAACTCACCTAATCTCATAATTATTTTAACAGTCTAATTCTAAAAAAAATATGATTATAAATTTATATGATTGTCAAAATTGATTAATAATACTTACTTATATAGTTTCACTCTAACTTGATTGTATGATTATGAGATATAGTTTATTAAAAATCTAACATCGATATATCAGTAGTTATTAGAAATTTTTTATAGTTATTCTTGATCTATAATTTTTTTTTAAATCAAAAAATAATATGAGCAAGTAAAAAAATTGATTTTTTTTAAAAGAATGTAGATAATTCGAAGAGTAATACATTTAGAAAGTTCGATAACAAAAAAATGTGATATTTCTATCGAGTCCTTTTAAAATTTATATATAGTACACATTTTATCGATCGCCCCCCCCCCAAAATACAAAATCCTGGTTCCGCCCCTGGACTTGACCTTTGGTGTTTGCGACCTCTCTTGACACTTGCAAGCTCCCTTATCCCTCATCGTTCTCTCTTGTCCCTCATGGTGGCCTGGGTTCAATTTTGGACTTCATTATTTCACTCTCATACAATATCTCATTAATTCTTAACATATTGGTATAATGAAAATTGATTTGTTTTTGTTTTTTGACTTAATATTTTGCCCCCATACAGAAATATTCTATTATAAAGTGACATCATGACCATCATACTGATTTATTATAAAATGAGTTGTTAAAAAATTATATTAATAATATAATTATAAAGCCATAAATCGTATACATCTTCTATTACAAAGACCGATAAATTAGAATATTAGTTTAGTTATTGTCTAAGTAAATTACTGTTTACACTATATAAAAAATAAATAAACATTATTATTATTATTATTATAACATAATAGCCTCCTGGCCGCCTATTGAGTTTTTAGTTAATATAGAGCATTAAGGTTATAAGATATGATTCATGTGATCTTAGTAAGTACTTAAAGATTATATATGATCGTTGGTGTGATGTCCTTTAATAACTTTGAAGATATGCTTTTGTCTAATCATGCGCCGTCAGTTCACTGTCTCAATTTTTTTTTTTTTTTTTTTAAAGCTTAAAGCCTAAAGAGAAACTCAATTATCATCAGCACTTTCACTTGAAAAAGTGTGTTCTTTACGGCTATACAGCTTCCTCCAATATTGCTTTATTATTTATAATACTTCTACTTTAACGTACTTTCTTTTTTTCTTTTTTTAATTGTTTGTGGGAAGGAAGGGGGGGATCTTGGTTTAAAGCATGAAATTAAACTGAATATGTGAATATAATATGGTGGAAGTTAGACGAACATTTCCCTTTCAAAAAAACATAAAAAACGGTAATTTGATCAACTACGGACTCAATTATTTGTCTCGCATGCATTGACATTTATTTGCTTGTATTAGTTTAACAACCCCATAGCTAAAGTTGTGATCTTGATCCTAATTAGTGATTAGAAAGAAAAACTTCCCTTAATCATAGAAAAAGGGCACTTGGATTAATGTTTTAACCACAATCGACGCTCAAATTAGTAGTAAAGTTATTTATATGCGTCATAGATATAAATATTCATAGTTTACTGTCGGCAGCAGCTTAATTAATTGATAAAATATAAAATATAAAATATTTTTTCTACTTGTAGTTTATTGGTGTCATGGACTTATTTGCAGACGACCTCTTCCTCTTTGAACCAGCCACTATTCAACTGCTCAAGCTTTTTTAGAATGTCTCCATACTTCCACTTCTTGGTCAGAGCAAAACATCAATCATTGAAAATCCTCTACTCACTTTAGCAACAATACTCTTCCTGGGATCAAATTTGATGAAAATTCTCTTTTCCATTTCAAAATCTACCCTCTTGCTATTTAATACCTTGGCCTGCCACTTTCCAGAGTAGAAAATATTAGGATTTTTTTCAAAAATATTATTGAGAAAATTCAATCAAAACTTCAAGAATAGAAAGCTAAACTCCTATTTTAAGCAGTTAGAACTATTCTTATCAGATAAGTAGCCAATGTCATTCCTAGTTATGCCATGGTTACTATCTCTTTTCTTCAGTCTATCAATTCTCATCTAAACTCGATCTTTTGTAGATTCTAGTGAGAAATGGGCGGCTTTGATCAAAAGAAATATCTGCTGAAGTCTTGGAAAGATATTTGTCTTGGAAAGATATTTGTCTGCCTAAATCTATAAGTGGTCTTGGGCTTAAACTTATGCTTACTTTCAATTTTGCTCTCCTTTCCAAATATGCCTATTCTTTTTCTCAAAGGTACAAGAGTCTTTGGCAAGATATTCAGACAAAAAAATACCTCATCTTAGACTCCTTTGGCACCGTTATCCCGAAATCCTTGGACTCATGGTTCTAGAAATCAATACGTAAATAAAGGAATCTCATTAGTTCTAGTTACTACTTCCAAATCAACAATGGGACAACAACAAAAATCTGAAATGACTCTTGAATTCCCACCCTTTCGAACCTCCGACCTCAACCTAACCCTGAATCATTCCTCATTGATCTCTTTTATAAGGTTTTTGAACTTACTCTTGAGAAGCCAAGAAGATGGAACTCCATTCTTCTAAACACATATTTCTCTCAAAATATTGTGACAGAGATTCTAAAAATCCCTCTAGCCACCCATAATTTCCACTCAATCCCAGATAAGATTAAATGGATCCATCATTATTTTGAAAATTTCTTTGTCAAATTTGTTAATGCTGCATTAGTTAATTCGTAGAATAACCAGAATCTCTATCCAAATCCCATTAATTGGAAAAGATTCTAGAAATTAAAACTGCAGGACAAACTGAAACTCCTCTGGAAAGTATGCAAATGATATCCTTCCCACTAAATCTTATATGAAAAAATTTGTCCCTATGGAAGATGATCGTGTCACTTGTCCCCTATGTCATATTGAATTTGAAAACCTCCAACACATCTTCTTCAACTGCATTTACTCAAGAATCGTGTAGAGGAATTCTAATTGGCCTATTGATATTACTATTTTTGCCAAACAACTTATTGCGGCTTGGGTTAATAATATTATCAACCCTACCACTTGCCTAAAAATTTTAGAATTTGAGCACTAAGGGTTCTAACTTTTTGCAATCTTAGTCATAGATTTCCTTTAGTTCATTAGGAACAAATCCATCCATGATCAGATCCATACTTCTCCAACCAGTTTTGTCAATACCATCAAAAGTAGGTTTCAGGATCATATGCATGAATGGTCTGTCACCAAGAATTCTCAAGGGTATAATAAAGCCTCTCAACATGATCAACTTGAGGACCAAATCCTCTTCTTTGACGTTGCAGTAAGAGATAAAGGGAGTATTATTTCAACAATAGGAAGAGACAACTAGGGGAAGATCATTTTTGCAAACACATATTTTATCTAGAATATTCATCCAAACACAGGAGAAGCATCGGCAGCTTATATGGCTTTTCAAGAGGCACAACAAAGGATAATGGAACATATTTTTGGAAGTAAACTCCAATGTGATTATACAACCCATTACAAATTCTTCCACCAATCAAGATTGGATCCTAGATCCCATCATCAACGATATGAAGTATCTTGTTCAAATTTTTAAAAATTGGAAAGTGAAAAAAATTCATCAATCTGATAATCGATGCATGCACGACTTAGAACAATGGACAACGATAACGTAAGCTTTTAAAAATATCCCACTTCTTCAAATTTCACCTTATTTATTGCCATTTTATAATAGAAAAGATCCTCCTTGTAATAATATTATTTTATCTTGAACTCTGTACTTTGTATTCGGTTTTAGTAATATATTCTCTAATTTGCTAAAATAAAAAATAATGATAATAGGTGTCGTGGACATGACATTTTTCATATCAATTAAAGTGGTATGATTTGATTTGCATATTATGTTCATATTTTTAGATTTTTCTTATAAATATAGCATATTAACTATATATATAAAGCGAGTCCTTTAATTAGCTAATTAACCAATAAATAGAAAATTTCAATTTAAATACTTTTAATAGTACTTTCCATTATTATGTTACTTGTTGAGCAATATTATATATAATTATAAAGTGTAAAAGTCGCACACACTTATTTTGAAAAAAATGAGGTCAATTGTTACCAATATATATATATATATTTTATGTAGGTTTTAGATTTAACAACTTTTTTGTATACTTTAAGACTGTAAATATATATTTTTTTAAGAAAGATAAGTATCTATGTTTGTATATACCATATCCACTTATTTTGAAAAATAAATGAGATTTATTGTTAAAAAAAAATATTTTTTTTTTATGTAGGTTTCAGATTTATTAATTTTTTTTCAAAAAAAAGTTTGTTTGACTTACATATTTTAAGACTGCAAATATATTTATCTTATAATAAGAAAGAAAGAGTAGTATCGAAATGTTTGTATATAAGATATCCAAATTAGACATTAATGAATTAACCGATGGGCCGACCATTGAAACATCCGGTTATAATTTGATTGTTAGGCTAAACATTTAATTGGTAGAAATGCTTATTACTGGGGGATGGATGGATCATTTGGCTTTGTCACAAGATTTGGAATCAAAAGTCACGAATCAACTTTTCATGATTTGTCTATTTGGTAATGAATTAATTATATTTCCCCTCCTTTTTCTAACTGAATTTCACTGATCTCTTTTTGGTTTGTTCTTAAATCTGAGTCAGCCTAGCAAGTAAGCTAGCTGCCTAAAAAAAGCAATTAGCGAGCAACTAATTAATAACTATTAAAAGTTTCCATAATTATTAATATGAAGAAGAAATTAAGGAGGCCAAAGACCAAAGGCCAAAGGTGTGGGGGCAGAAAACCTTTTTCCTCAATGGTGGGGCCTTGAGTCACAAAGGCAACGGGACCTCTAATCAAAGAAAGCATCGTGATGTCATTTGAGCCTGAGGTTGTAGTCAATTACGTGGTTTAGATGTCTTTGTAACGGTTCCTTAAAGATACAATGTTTTGTTTGGTTGTGTCGCAAATGTCCAATCCGAAATGATGCTTGATTCCATTCGCAACTTGCACACGTACGATATTTCTTTGCCTTTTCACAACGTTCACAGACAGACACATTAACTCCCTCCTCAGCTTTACGTAGTTCCAGTACTAGTATCACTACTTCCCCCTTTCCGATTTGAAAGGGTTAAGGTTAACCACACAATATAATTTATACATTCGAAATATATTTAAACATATAAATGTCAATTTTTCAAACATTAGGCATGCAGTAAGTACCGATCATTTTCTTTTTTTGACTCTCGGTGATCACTCATTTTATGCAAACATTATTACGCAATATCTCGTTTGATCCACATGCTCTTAATATATATATATATATATATATATATATATATGTATGTATAATTAAGGAACAACAAGCAACTACCACCATGGCGTGTTGAAGTAATATAATATGAAGTTTGCATGCACGGTTCTGTCATGCAAAGTCTCCTGTTTCCATCTTGATTTGAATATTATATGCAAAGTCTCATGTTATCTTGGAGGTTGATCTGCAGCCTCAATTCTTTTAGACCCGACGATCAAATTCTTTTCTAGCGTGGTACGAGGGTCCCAATCGCCACCACAATCGCTCATTATTGTCCTTAGGCGACTCAACAGATTTTTTACTTACTATTTATCTAGGTTCTCGCTTTCTTTAACCAAAAATCATGAGAAAAAGATAGAAAAGTCTTCTGCAGCCAGTCCAGATCAGTAAAGAGCAGTCTAAATTTTTTTTTTGCGATTGTCTGTTTCAAATTATTTTAAATTTTTTCTTTGCGACTGTCTGTTTCAAATTATTTTAAAATCGTTTTAAGTGATCTCTCACCTAACAGAATCGGATGTTGGTGAGACTTTTAATCATAGAACTCAATGTCTTTTTTTTTTTTATGTGTTGTGTTATATTTGCTCATTTCAATCTATTTCATCTATTCTCTCTATCTAAACGGAACCTAAACGCTAACTGTGACAGGCATGTTAAATATATAAGGGATTTAGTACTAGTGGAGACTGCACTACTCATGTGAGTCGTCACGTTTCAGAGGTGGGAAAAGAGGCATGATGACAAGCTACATGATGAGAAAGCTTAAAAATGCAGACCACAAGAGGTCATGGCGACTGGCGACACAATTTAATTAAGAAAATTCCCAGTAAGAGATGGATGAAGACGGACAACGTAATCATGTGTTATCATTTGGTAGGGACGAGAGAGATCATCATGAAAAAAAAAGTGTGACAGGCCAGGCAACTTTCTGTGTGATGATTGCTGCCATATTTTATCTCACACCATTTTAGTTTTATAGACTAAGATTTTGTTTAGATTTAAAAATGAAATGAGTTAAATATGTGTTTAATTTATTTTTTAATATTATTATTATTTTAAAATTTAAAAAAATATATTTAAATTTAAAAAATATGTATTGAAATTTAAAAAATGTCTATAAGAATTTATATTTTGTATAAAAAATTAAAAAAATATAATGATGAAATAGAAATGAGTTGAAATGAGTATTGAATCCAAACGGAACCTAAGGCCCCGATTGTTATAGACGAAATGGTTTTAACTTATCTTAAATTTATTATTATATTTTTTTTAATATATTTTTATATAAAATATAAATTTCAATACAATTTTTTTAATTTTTAAACTAATTTTTTAAAATTTTTAAATTATAATAATTTATCTCGTTTCTTCTCCACCTAATTTTAGATAGAACAAATTACATAAATTAATCCCGAACTGAGTCACAGAAAATTGCGTCAAAATCAGACATTGTAAACCATTATTGATCTTGTTTAAAAAAAAAACCTCCCCTGCGGGTCCCGGCCTGCCTGTGTTAGAGGCTGACTTGTAATGATTTAATTAATATAAAGCCTGAAGAAATATTTCAATCTAATTTAAAGATAACTTAAATATTGTGCAACGGCGGGAGGAATTCCTGATCATGACCATCACCATTAAGCTGACAATTTAACAGAAAATAGCTATTGTACGCGGTAATTACCATACATATAAAGTTACAACAATAGACAGAAGCCTCCCATATGAACACCAACTTTCCTTATTTTAATATCTAACGAAATCACTGTTTCCATCCCTTTCCCACCTTAGTTTCTTTTTAAGAGAGAGAGAGAGAGAGAGAGAGAGGAAAGCAATAGCAATGCTGCAATAGGTTATAATTTGAATTTAAAAAAGGTCGTGATTCAACGATGATAATGATGTAGTTTAGGGGCCGGGTGGGGCGGAGTAACTATTAAGATCGGAAGGGAGGGTAATGTTTCAAATTTTGAAATCAGTACTAAACAATTAGAAAAAAAAAAAAGAAGAAAAAGAAATAAGGTTTTAAAGGGTAGGTGAGAACTGGGGAATAAGGATGCAACTTTAGGACACCGAGGCCACGTGGGAGGTCTGCGTCGAACCAACAGTATCATATCCATTATCCCTCAAAGTCCTTATGTCGCCCAACTCTCTCTGATCATCATATTGGATACTCACACGCAGATCACATCACAGAGAGAGAGAGAAAGAGAGAAGAATATCAGAGTTTTTATTTTTATTTTTAATGATTTTACGTGGAAAAAGAAAAAGAAGAAGCTTAGGTAAGGAGAAGAATCTCTCCCACATTTGAATAAGGACAAATGGAACAAATCGTTAGCTAAATACCACCTTTTATCTTATTATATTAATTAATCATCACGATAAAGCTTACAACTTAAACTTGTTCCTAATTTTTCTTTTTTGGACAAACCCACACCCCACCCCACCCCACCCCACCCCGAATCATAAAGCTTACAATTTTGGCTTTGGGAGATTCGACTTAACATCCTTAACTACGTACGTAGGCACTCGCCATATATTGCCATGATCTATCTCTATGCTTAAAGGTGGAATTCGAGTTTTATGTTTAGGAGAAAAAACGATCGATAAAATATATAATAAATATAAATTTTATAAAGATGATCATCAGTGATAAAAGTGTCATATTTTGTTATTATCGAACTCTCTTAAATGTATATTAATTTTCGAATTGTTCACGTCTTTTTTTTTAAAAAAAAAATTAATTATTTTTAAATACTTGCTCATATTTTTCTATAATTTAAGAAAAATTTATAAATTAAGAATAAATTTAAGAATTTTCTAATAAGTAATGATGTAACGCTGTTAAATTTTTAACAAACTATATCTCATAATCATACAAGTTAGACTGAAACTAAATAAGTGAGTATAATTAATCAATTTTACAATCATATAAATTAATAATCAATTTTTTGTATTAGAGTTAGACTGTTAGTTGAGTAACTGTGAGATTATGTGAGTTGAAATTTGAGTTTAAGTGAAATTAAAAGTTAGAATATAAATGGATATATATTAAAATTTAAATGAATAATTTTAATAAAAAAAATTTGGGGGGACAATTTTTATTTATTTTTAATTTGAGAGAAAATTTTAATTATATATATTTATATTATAAATTAATTTTTAAAAAATTTTTGGGGGGGGGGGGGGCGGTAGCCCCCCACCCACTAAGCTGGGTCGGCTCCTGCCTATGCCTCTTCCTATTTAGACCATTTTTAATAAAATAATTAATTTTTTTTAAATATAACTAAAGGGTCTAAAAATACACTCCATTAAACTTTTCAAAATAAAAAAAATTATGAAAATATAAAAAAAATTTATGTTATATATAGCGCAACACTATTCATCATTTTTTTTTTCTCCATTACAGTGCGTCTTCAAGCTCTCGTCCATTGTCTTCAACATTCGATCTACCACTAGCTACACCATCGGCATCACCAACATCCCCTCACGTTGGTGACGAACCCCCAACAATTTCAGCTTCGTTAACAGATCGGTCATCCCCCATGCGCAGATTGAAAGGTGAACCTGGGTTTCGGATTCCATAGAATTCGCTTGACCCATCATTGACCACCATTAGCTACACCGTTGGCATCACCAGTATCGTCTACTCTCGGCGACTAACCCCTGACGATCTCATCTTCGACAACTCATCCGTTGTCTCCCATATGCAATCTCTATTCTCGACAGCTACAGTTTCAAACTTCATGCTTTTTCGTTTCAGACTTTTTTTTTTTTAATTTGTAAAATAAATATAATTAAAATAAAATATGAATATTTTAAAAGATATAGAGAAAAAATAAAGATGTTAATAGATGATAAAATATATAAATGAGTAGTTAAAATAGAAAAAGTAAATTTTTGGTAATATATTTTGAAGAAAAAATAATGATTATCTACCTTTAGTACAAACTCCTCCTTTCAGAAAGTATTTGATGCTTATTTCTTCAGTAATATTAATATATATACATGACTATATGAATTTCATATCGTTTTTATTTTATTATATATATGTAAAATATAATAAACTTATTTTGTTATTTAATAATAATAAATGTGCTATATTTTATATAATAAGAAATTAAAAGAAAAATGATAATATATTGTATAAAAATTTTATTTTATTTTTTAAAAATAATTTGTACAATGTACTTATATATCTATTAAAAAGTAGTGGACATGTGAAGAATGTCCCGGACTTTCTAGCTTAGCTAGTATCTCTTTAATTAATTAATTGCCATGCAAAGTTCAAACACGGAGGGGTCTTCGCCGTGACAACAACGGACTTGTACTGGAAAACAAAAAACAAATAAATGGACGACAAATATCAATGTTTTGACTTATGGGACTACGTGTTGTGTTTAATGTGCAATGCCTCGTGTTTTCACAGCTTTGAACATGTTGTAATTCTACATTAATTAATGTTCATGAGTACCAATTGTTTAAATATTGAAATAGAAAGAATATGTTTAAAAATATCTCAAATTAATATTTATATATACTTATAGTACCATCGAGTCAAATGCTATATATATATATAAATACATTTGAGTCAAATAAATTCTACAAAAAGGAATAAAATAAAATGAGTGATATGAATTATACACACGACTACTGTTTATATATTGAAACTATGTTCGGTTTGGTGGTTAATTAAACCAAACTTCTCATGATTTCAATTCATTGATGAAATATATATATTTTAATTTTATATAAAATATTAAATTCATCTTACATCTCAACCCATTTCATATTATATTTTAGTCTTAAAAATTAAACACATTTCAATTTAAAAAAAAAAAAACAAATTCATTTAATAAAATTTATAAAATATTATTATTATTATTTTTTAAATCAACTTAACTCATTCAATTGACGTCGAGATCCTTTACCTAAAATTGCCTAGCCTACAAGGCTACAAATAAGTCAGAACAAATCTCTGTCCTACCTGAAAACTGTACTACTACTACTATTACCGTTTGTATCATGTGTGTGAATGTGATCCTTTAATTTATGGATAATGGTATTTGAATCGATTATAATATTGATAATTAATCATTTTAATTTAATTTTTTTTTTGTTTTATAAAAATTCTGAGTGATTAAGTAAGTAAATATTATTAAGTTTATGTATTTTTTATAAATAAAAATAATATTTAAAGATGTTAAAAAAATGAATAAAACAAAAACTAAAAAAAAAAAAAAATTTTGAAATGTACTGGGTCGATACGAAATTGATAGGAATCTTGGGTCCCTATATAGCAGCATCCTTAAGTTATTATTATTTTTTTTATCCCCGTACATCCCTAAATTCATGCGTTCGATTTTATTTTGGTCCAGTTATTACTTGCACACGGTGCTTAGTCAACAAATTATCATCATAACCCTATTTAAATTTAACATAAAATTTACCAACACATTACGTTCTCTCCCGTGTAATTACATCAAATGCCATCATCTGCATGTCTTTTTCACACGACAATCCAATTTCATGTCTCCTTCGCGAAAATGGGGTTATAAATTGTAACAGTACCCCTCTGACGCAGCACATATATATAACATAGGAATCTAAAAATGGAAACTCCATTTTCCAACACCAAGGAGGATTAAACAGAGAGGAGGGCCGAGGGGCAAGAGTGGAAATTATTAAGGAGGTCCCAGTAGGGTTGGGCCCATGACGTTTTCCGTTACGAATCGCCATCGTACCGTCTTTGCGATGACATATTGGCATTTGACCGAAGCAATACAGTTACAGTTGTGAGGTTGAAACTTGAGAGTGCATTTTATTTAGAGTAAGGTAGGTTAGAAAATATCTATTATTTGAAAATATTTATTATATTTATGATCATTAATTCAAGAATAAAAGAATTTATTTATTTAAACTACATAATAAATATAATAAATATTTAAAAATGAATGATGTCAAGATTTTCTCTTTTATTTAATGCCTGCATGCGCAAGTAGGAGCTTATAACGGCGTTATTAGCCGTCGTTTGCTATAAATACAGGCTCTTAGCCCTCACTTTTTATTGAACCCTGTATCTCTCTCAATATCAATATCTCTGTCTCTCTCCATCTCTTTCTGCTACGAGTGAGTTTGGGAGTTTTTTTTTATGGTTGCGTGAAGCAGAAGTCTGGTATATTCGTGTTTTCTTGGAGATCACTCGTAAGTTTTCTTGAAATGGGAAAGAAAGAGCAGAAGGATCAGAAAGACGATGACAGGGTTGAAGCTGTACTGGAACTTCTCAGAAAACAAGCCCCCCTTACGGTAAAGCAGGTGGGAGCTGCTTGTTTCTCTTTCTTACTATTACGTCTAATTTGAAACATGAATGAGCATCTCTATTTCAAAGATTTGTGTTACTGTTTCTCTCCTTCTCTCTCTTTCTCTCTGTGTATAGAAAGATCATTCTATAGAGAGGAAATAGTAGATAGCCTGTTCATCTAAAAGTATCTTTCTTCGTTAAATTCTTCAAGTACTTGAGATAGACAAGCTAATCATGTTTTTTTTTTTTTTTTGCTGGAAGTCGGTTATGAGTTTTGTCATGGATTTACAGTTCTACTTTACACTAATGTGTGGCACTATTGTTGACAGGAGAAGTTCTGCAACAAGGCTTGCGTAGAACGGTTTCTGAAAGCAAAAGGAGATAATGTGAAGAAAGCTGCGAAGAACTTAAGAGCTTGCCTTTCCTGGAGAGATGGTATTGGCACAGGTAAACAAACGACGTTGCGGCCTTGATCAGTTGATCTTCTCCTCCTTCCTCCTAAAAAGCTATTCCCACCCGTCTTTACAACCAGCCTTTTTGTTGCCGGTTTCTTTTCTTTTTGTCTCAATGAGCATTTTAAGAATCTTGCTTTTTCACTTTGAATTAAACGTTAAAGTTAAATCCCCCGTAATGATTAAAGTCACTTGTTCAAAACACAAAAAAAAAAAAAAATATATAATAATTCAAATTTGAAGTAAGTCTATGGTTGTTTTTTTAATTCTTCTGATCTGTTGGCTTGTTTCATTTTGGATATAGATCACTTGATAGCGGATGAATTCTCAGCTGAGATCGCAGAAGGCGTTGCTTATGTGGCCGGTCATGATGAAGAATCCAGACCTATTTTGGTAACTCACCAATTACTTGCTCCATGTTTTTTTTTTTTTTTTGAAAATGCAATAAGATGATGAGTCGAGATCGGAATCAGAAACTATTCTTCTACCCTTGTTACAGATTTTCCGGATTAAGCAAGATTATCAGAAATTCCATTCTCAAAAACTGTGAGTATCCAGACATGAAACTGGAAGTTTTTGTCGTAAATGTTTTCACGTCAAGTACTCTCACAATATTACTCATGATAAGAAATCTTCTTTCTGGTTAATTTTAATCCTTTTAGGTTTACTCGTTTGCTGGTGTTTACGCTGGAGGTTGCCATCCAAACCATGCCAAAAAACGTCGAGCACTTCGTTCTTCTTCTCGACGCGAGTAAGTTGACTCAGAATAACTACACCATCCTTCTGAAGTTCGTATAGGTTCGAAATTGATGTCTAGTTTTAGCCATTTTAGAATATTTGACCTCAAATCTGTCCGCATGCTACTGTGCGTGGCAGCCTAGTCAATGGTTCCAGGCACGCCACCATGTCGGAGCACCGGCAGTGTCTGAGATATTCTCAAGAAAGTGTCTGGAGTGCCCCTGAACTGTCATGGTCGAGGTCCGAGTATTGGGTCGGCAGTGTAGGGGTATTATAGGGAATTGGAGCTTGTACTCTCCTAGATTTGGTCAATTTTGAAAGCTTTAGCTTCCTTAAATAAATGATCTCCCGCAGAAATACCCAGGATTCTACTTTTTGCTTTGCCAGTACAAGTAAAAAAATAAAATAAAATAAAGTTTTTTGTTTTTTTAATTTTAATTTCATATTTGAGCAAATCTTATTTAAGGGATATATAAGCATCGAGCTTACTTTGAAAGCATGATGCAATGCAGGCTTTTTCAGGTCTGCATCGGGTTTTATGAATTTATTGCTGGCTACACTGAAAATTGTGGCAGATTACTACCCAGGCAGGCTGCACAAGGCTTTTGTCATTGATCCTCCTTCTCTATTCTCTTATATATGGAAGGTAAAAGTGTTTAAAGTTTAAACCCATGTCCTGTTCCATGGAGTCAAGTTTTTACCATTAATATTACCGTTGAATTTGGATTGTTTCTAATTACTCTTTGAGTGGACCACCTTTATATAATGAGAAATATTTAAATTATAAAGAAATTGTATAAAAGTCGATTTATAAACTGATAGAGATTGATGCATGACACATCAAATTATAAAATTATAATTTTTATTAAAAAATATATCTAATAAATTACATGAAATTATAACAATGTATGAACTTATATTTATGTACTCTCTTTATATATATGCCACACTTCTCTTATACGATTGCTCTTTAGTTTTCTAAGTACTTTAAGCCACCGTTGTATCATCCTTATAAGTCAATTCTTAAACAGCACGTTTCACATTCCTTTTCTGGGTTTCGTCAATCCTGCCATAAATTATTGAACCCAAATTTTAAAATTCATATTTCAGTTGGTAAACTAGTTGAAATTTAGCTGAATTGTTAAGGTTTTTATTATCTTCGATCAAAAGTCAATTTTCTAGATTAGATGTGGTCGGCTGACATTTTGTTCTTTCCAGCATTGAAAATGCAGAAGATTTCTGATCATAACATCATATATTTTCAAATTGAGTAGAAAATTGATAAGGAGTTGAGTAAAATGTTGACCATCTATTTAATCTGTTGATGCAGGGTGCTAGGCCATTCGTTGAGTTATCAACGGCCACGATTGTTGTATCATCCCTAGATTTTGAAGAATCACTAGACTTCAACGATTTCTCAACCTACCCAGGACCACGAGCATCGTCCCTTCGGTTTGACCCTTCGTCTTTGAAATCAACGGCCAAGATCGGCTCATGCTCATCCTCCCGCTTCTCGTTCACGGTCTCGCACCACTTGGACTCGCTGAAACCTTGGTACCTAAGCTTAACTGACACGTCAGCTTCGAAAGTAGGTCCCACGACTCCCTCTTCTTTGGGCCCTGCACTAATATCCCCAGTCAACGCTCGATCCTTCTCGTTCGCATCACCGGCAGCGAGAACTCCACCTGCGAGCATCTACGGTGGAAGCAACATGAGTAGGCCAACGAGGAAATCTCTGTTCCCTTCAACGCCGTTGCCACAGCGTACCACCAACGGTGAGCCTAGCAAAATTTCCCACCCTCGTACCCCACGGCCCTCGTTCCTCCAATCACCGGCCATGTTTTTCCGCAAGGAGTGCCACGTCAGCCGTAACGACAGGTCTCGGGAGTCGTTCTTGCCATTCTTGAAGTTCTACAGGAGGCCATACGATGAGATGATTTACAGGTCAAAGATGAGGCCCCCACTTGGGGGACTAATATCCATCGTTTCTCCCCACCTAAGGCGCCGCCACGTGTCCGTATCGCAACGGTTCTGATCGAGCATGCAGGAACCCGAGAAAAAGGGGAAAAGAAGTACATAATGAATTAACAATTAATCTCCATGACACTACTGCTAATAATTTGATTAATTATTTCTGCCTTCAACTTCGAGGAAAAAAGAAAGAAAAGTCACAACGACGACGACGTGCTAGGTGGGGTGTGAGAAGGCGTGCACCATGTCCTATTTTGAGGTTTGTGGCTTCACAAAGTCTACGTTTTGGGGGCAAAAACATCATCATGCATGGGAACAAGACAGCGTGGTCGAGACGGAGAACATTTTGCTTTGGAAATCATATGGTGGGAAATACAACTGTACTAGAAGCACCAAAGAGTTGAAAGGAAGGCCTCTGTTTCGATTCAAAATTGATATATAAATCTTATTTTTTTGTTGTTTGTGAAAACGAGAGTTTTTCTTTTAGGTAATAGAATCTTTTAAGACTTATATCACTTGGTTTGGTTGGACTTTGTTTATAATAATAATAATAAATAACTCAGATAATTTGAAAACTTTCATTTTGTAGCGTTGCTCTTGTACTATTTTGCTGATATCTCATATTTTAATTTGTTGGTTTCGACGTTGTAGCAGAGTTTTAGTAGGAATATGTGTCGGGTTTTGCTGTTTGAGAAGTCAAAATGGAGTCTGATCTACAATTTATATTATTCTAAGAATACGATAAAAATAAAACACTAGTGTTGCATTACGCATAACATTGGGAATTGAAATTGACATGATACTATACAGATCGACACTGGTAGCTTGTAGACACAGATACATCTGGTTCTGAGGATGGTGTTTTGTCGTGAAGCTGGTGTCGTTTAGGCATCAAGGTTCTTTTACTTAAGTAGTGACGTAAGAGATTTGGGATCCTTCCATTTGGAGTCTAGGGTTTCACCACTTCCGAGCTTGGGCCTTGTATTTTACCCTCAGAAGTTCAGAGTGTAGGGTTCGTTCAGCAGGCAGTGTTATGTACTGCTATAATATACTGTTTAAGAGTTTGGAGTTTATTCTTTGTTGTTTGTGAGTCTGAAAGTGTACTTTTCATTGTTTTTTTTGGAGTACCTCTTTCAGGTGAATATGGACAAGGTGTTTTGATGATGACAATGGCTGGGATTTGACATAAGCATCCCCCCAACTACAGTTCTCTTGTACATAGAATACAGGGCATCCACACCTATCCCAATGTGAAACTCCTAGAACACCATCCGTCGGATGGCAAAGTTAATCGTTTTGAACTAAAAATGTCATATTTCTTAATTTTTATACTCCAAAATGGGAAAAAAAAATGTTTTCTACAACGCCATAATTGGTATACTTCAGTAAGGTTAATTTGGGGTTAAAAGTACCATGGTTGTGTTAAAACTGTATTAGGTTTTGGTTCTCATCGAACATAGCAAATATGCAGGCCTCCAAATTCAAGTCTGCCCTTCTCGGAGTGCCTCTCAAACACATCACATGCTTCTTTGGGTTGGTGTTGTCGATGTTGGCATTATCAATGTTTGTATAAGGCTCATCGCCCTCAGTAGGCCAGCCGGTTTCAGACACCACAATTTTGACATCCTCGCCCACCGCTCTTACCATCGCCGATACAAAAGCATCTGCCGTAGCATCAAAGTGGTTGTTGTAACTTGTACTTGTAACCACCATGATCTATAACTTTGGTGGTTCAGATTGAAACAGAGCATATAGTCCGATGATGTATGGGTTGGGTCAGAGACAAGGGCAAAGTGGGGGGCACATTGATCTGAAGTGGAGACCCTTATAATAAATAAAATCTTTTGACACTTCGTCCATGATGTTGGGATTCTCTTAATCTATAATGTTAATGATAATACAACTATCAATTATGTTAATATAGGGACCTTCTTCATCTAGTGACTACCTATGAATCCGAAAAACACATGATCAACCTGTACTTAGATCAAATCGGCCCAACTATAATAGTGGAGATAAACTCCCAACAAATACAAAAGACACAAAATGATAAAAAAATAAAATAAATTGT
This sequence comes from Platycarya longipes, assembly GCA_036559045.1. Classification (NCBI taxonomy): domain Eukaryota; kingdom Viridiplantae; phylum Streptophyta; class Magnoliopsida; order Fagales; family Juglandaceae; genus Platycarya; species Platycarya longipes. Next base: position 38,758,262 of record CM071789.1, on the reverse strand, counting down.
TGTGTTTGAATGTTGAGGTGATCTCGGATGATTTAAGTTAATATGTAAATAGTCGTATTTTGTAGATCCTATTGAGATGCTTTTTAATGTAAATAGATTGAAATATGTGTTAGAATGTATGAAATAAGTTGAGATATGTTTTAACTTTTTAATGAACAGTGAAAAAATGGTGAATCTCATCAAAGATTGGTTTAAGATGAGTTGAGTATGCTCGACATCCAAACATAGCGAAAATTAACATTTGTGCTTAAGGATTAAAAGAATGCAAGATTGGAAAGGATAAACAGAATTCTTGTGGGATTGTGGGAGTGGGCACCATAAGAACCCCCTTTTCTTGTTATAACTTATTTACATTGACTTGTGTGTTTGTCCTTGACAGTATTGTCTCTCATTCATGTATAGAAAGAACAGAAAGCAATCTCTAAGTACCCTTGTGGGACACATCTCCCATTCACAGTCCAGTTCTAACAAAAACTGGATCGAAGGTAAGTCTTATGCTAAAGGGCAAGGCTCGGACAAAAGACACATCTCTCATCGAATAAATCCAATTCTAACGGGACCGAAGCCAAACCGTAAACTTAAAAATGCACTTTGAAAAATGACTGTTGCATTAACATTGCGAGAAAGCAGAAGTAGAAGATAATGGGGAAATAAAAAAAAAAAATGAATAAAGAGAGAGGTGCCCTGTTCTATATTCGCTATTATTGTCAAAATAACAAGTGAGAGAAAAATATCCTCATCATGAATCCCACTACGTAATGAGCTTTTCTTTTTTGTAAGAGCCCTTATGATGCGTCGAGTGCCTGTAATTGTTGACAGTTGTGCTTCAATAGAGCGGAGAAAGTTCTGAGGGATAATGAAAAGATTTTGCCAACTTAGCTTCAATAAATATTACCTTGACTTCTAACAAACAATGAACAAACCAACAACTCTGCCATCAGTGAACCGTAACTTATCTCGCCGTTCTTTACAAGAAGTCTAGCAAGCAAGTCCACATCTTTACATTAATTGCATATCTAATAATTAAATACTAGCTAAATGATAGAAAGGCCCAACTTTAATTTCTTTCTGTAATTGCAAAATAATGGCGTGAACTTTAAAATCAATCCGTTATTGTGACTTTCAGCAGCTAAAATTTTATATTTGTTAACCATCCAGATTCCAGTGTAGCATCATAGAGTAATAACAAAATGCCAACCTCGAAACTATATTACACAAAGTGTAGCTGACACAGAAATCATAACACGAACAAACTCGGCATAGAAGTAGCCAATTAAAAAGCACATGAAGTCCACATTTATTCAAGTATGTAAACCAAGTATAACCTTTCAACAGTTCTTACAGAATCGATATGTCCTGAAAAACCATAGCAACTTAAGTTGTAATGAAACTGAACATTTACATGTCACCGCTATATCTTCTTCTGAACTGTAACTAAGTTCAGTTTAGACCCAAAAGTTCTGTGCAGAGCTTCTGCACACCAGCCATGCCCATCATCGACCGTTGGCATCCTAACTTCCATGACAGGAATAGCAGGCTGTTGAGATCCTGGCACCACAACCCCAGCCAGTACTCTCAGCACATCTGAGGCATCAATGTCCATGCACACATTTATATCTGGAACTCCCTTGGGAGCTGGAGGAATACCCACGAGCTTGAAATATCCCAGAAGATGATTCTTTTCCACCTTTTCCCCTTCACCTTCATATACAACAATCAACGCTTCAGTTTGATTATCATGAACAGTTGTGAAAGCTAACTCTCTCCGTGCTGGCATTGTAGTGTTTCTAGGTATAATGGGTACAAAACTGTTTCCATCGGCTTGAATCCCAATAGCAAGGGGTGTAACTTGAATAGTCAATAGGTCCAAACTTCCAAAGGGATCATTTATGCCTGAAGCCACTGCTCCTTCTAGTGCAGCCCCACAAACAGCAGCTTCCATTGGGTTTATCCCTTTGTAAAGCTCCTGTCTTTTACATGTAGTCATAAGAAGATTTTTTATCTTTGGAATAAATGAGCAACCTCCAACGGCAATTATGTCGGTGACGTCGTCAGGTTCTATCTTGGCATCACGCAGGCATTGGGTTATGAGGCTCTCACACTTCTTGAACACCTCTCTGTTGACTTCCTGAAATTCCTCCTGGTTCACGACCTTACATATTTTTGTCCCGTTTCCCAGGTCAACATCAATTTGTACACTGGTCTCGCAGGAGAGCTTGTGGATTGCATCCTGGGTTGCTACTCGAAGCAAGCCCATTGATTTGATCTCATTGATCCCATGGTTTGAGAAGATGACCTCTGAATCAGGCAACAAATGTCGCATCATATTCTGAAGAATGTCCTCTCCTCCTATAGCACTTCCTGCCAGAGCTTTTATTTGCGAAACTCCTCCAGCTGTAGCGCTAACGGCGACATCAGAATAGCCAGCACCCATATTAAATATGAGTGCAATCTTCTCGCATCCACTTCCCATATTCTCATGTATTGTCTGTTGCTGCTGCTGTGCATATAACAGTGCCACAGCTGTAGGTTCAGGCATCAGTCTTAGGACATGAAGGCCAGCCATGGCACAGGCTCTTTCGATACGGGTCACCTGGAAGCGACTAAATGAAACTGGAATGGTGAGAACAACATTTCTTACGGGCCGCTTTAATGCAATCTCAGCCATTGCTCTTAATTCCACCAGAAATATTGCCAAGACTTCTTCAGGAGTAGTGGATCTCCAGACATTGTTAACCAAGGCTGCAATGAAAGGGCGGACACCAATGTCCAATGTTTGTACCAAAAACGGAAGGCTTTTGCTCGCATGAACAACTGGATCAGTATCAACTCTTCCAATTAAGCGTTTCATGTTGAAGATTGAAGCTCCAGATAACATTTCAAGCTCATGGGTGTGTTGATTACTGACTCCCCCTGAAGGGACATCATCTTTGAAAGTTACATATGATCGCATGACCTTTTGGTTTCTAGTGTTTTTAAGAAGCTCTACTTGGGAGCCATTCCAGACTCCAACACTACATTGTGAAGTGCCGATATCAATTCCTATTGCAATTTCTGGAAGAGCAGAAGATGATTTCTCCTCTCCTGTGGTTTCACTATCTGATGCTACGGTGTATTCTGGTTCAGCCATTCCTGCATTTTGACAAATTTCAGAAGGGCTGAACATATCACTCGACATTTGAGGGAACAAAGTAGTCATTGGACAACCATTGCAGGCATAGCTATATGGGAATATAAATGACAGACCATGAGAAATATCAGATTCTTCATCTGATGTAAGGAAACAAAACTAGCCATACGACATTAAAACTTATTTAAATAGAATTAAATGGGAGGGGAAATAGAGGGATGACTAAACTTGCCAGGCTTTTCAATCAAGGATGAGAAACTTTCTGGAAAAAAGTTACAAAAGAGGTGGCACTAGGAAGAAAAGGCTTGGAATAGATACTGTGTCCTAACAACACGACAGATATTCAATGTAGTAGAAATAATATTGTCAGCTTGTTCTTTTGAGTGTAATCTGCACCAGAAAAAATCCTAATATTGAACCGTCTTGACTTTATCTTTCTTTAGGAGCCACCAATAACCTTCCACGTTAGTTGCAATGAATCACAACATTCTCAAATAGAAACATAAATTGAGCAAAGAACAAATGCTTTTTTAACCTTATATGAGTGCCTACAAACTCAATTCACACACTGAACAATGTTGATTCTGTCTAGAAACAGTTGTCTCCTCAAAAAGCAGTATTCCACCTGATGACAATATATTGGATTCCTTTATCAGCTGAGTGCAGTATAGATTGGTGGTCAAACTCCTCACAAGAGGCCAATTTCTTGGTGACTTCCAATTAACAAGAATTTTCAACAAAAGTTAACACGAAGCCTCAAAACAAATGCAATATATGGTCTTATGGAGTGAGAGAATGAGCATTAAACTATTGTTGCAATATGCACGCAACCATGAGTGGGTAACTCCCACGTTGGGTGACAGCCAAAACCAGGCTCAAGCTATTGGTTGGTTATTCCAACATGATGGCCCCATTAAACATGATTAATTAGGCAAGGTCTTCTTTTTTCTCTGCTAGGCTTTCCTAGTGCTGCGTTTCAATGGCTGCCGTCAAGGGTCTTGGCCCCTTGATGTTGGCAGGAAGACCTCAGTCTTTTGCTTATCTCGTTACGCAGTCTCCTCAGGCCATTATTGAGGTGATTGTTCCTTTTAGGCAGCTGAAAGTTTTGGAAGGTGAGGTTTTTGTTCAGTTTTCAAAGGAAAAATTGGATAAATCTGCCGAGCCTTTCGGTTTGCTGTAGTTTTGCAGTTCTTGAAGCAGAGGCCATTGCTAAATAGGACCAGGGCTTTTATTCATGGGCGGTGGGGTTTGCTGAATCAACTAGTGGTGTTTGCATTGCGGTAATCTAGCAATGTGTTTGTTAGGTTTTCGAATGAGGACGACTTCCTTGATACTATGACGAGGGAGAGTTGTGATGTTGAAGATCCTACACCACCAGTATATGGTTGACAATTGCTGGGATGTAGTCTTCTTGGTCTAGCTTGTGGGAAGGGAGTTAACATATAGGATTTTGTCTAACATATGACGAAAGAAGGCTTTGATGTCTTCATTTGGTTGGGTAACGCGGATGGTGAGTTCACAACTCAAAGTGCTTGAGATTTTGTTGTGGCTCAAAAAAACATGAAAGGACATTTTGATTTTCATGCTTATTTTTTCGTAGAGTAATGCTACATACAAACAATGTTGCGCACCAATATATTCCTATTGGTTAATCATATATTTTATTTTAAAATATAAAATTTTGACCAATCACATTAGATGGGTGCACATATTAGTGTACAAAATTGGTTACAACCAGATTTTTCCATCTTTTCCTAAACATGACATTTTTGCTAGACACACGAAAGAATACGGTATGTTCATGCTTATTTCTTTCTAAACATGACATTGATTTTAACCGCAGTAGTTATGAGAACTAGTTATGCCCAGAAATGAATTGAGTCACATTGATCGCAGGTTCCTTGACTTAGAGACAGCTAAAAGCACCAAATTCTTAAGTTATTAATGTGGAGCTGTAACCTAAGGGCCTATAGGACATGACCAACTTCTTCACAACTAATGTTTGGACTTAATGATGTTAATTTTCAATTTTCAGGATGACGATGTCTTCGGGTAATTTCTAGTAATCACAGTTCTTAAGCCGCACTCAAGCTGAAGAGGTAATGAATTAGCGTTAAGTAACAAACCCCAACCCTTCTACAACATTAAAACCTCTAAGGTCTAAATGGCTTTCTAGAGTAACGAATTGTAAAAATAAAGTCCGCATAGGTCTTCCCACAAACACCTTCAAGGTCTTTCAACTCCTAATCAATTGATGTGAACCCCACAAGACCACACGCAGAAGCATAACACTAAAACAGAACCGACCCATTTCTTCATGAGAGTAATGCTATCGAGTAGAAATAAACTACAATATCAAAACAGAGCGTAAAAGAAGGATCCTTCCATACCAAGAAGGAAGCATGTCGGAGAAAAGAGATACTAGCCGTGGGAGTCCCTAATAGCAAAGCAAAGTGAGACAAAAAAGGAAATGAGGTACTTACTGCGCGCTCTGAAAGAGAAAATGAGAAGAGCTCTTGAGAAAAGATGGGGGAATTGGATTGGAAGTTGCGAGACACCGCGTGCTTGAAGACTTTAGGAGATTTGCTCAGGAACTAAATAGGAAAGGCGCTCAACTTTCAGCTTTCTAGAGTTTGCTGGAGAGAGTGGGAAAATAGTGAGCTTTATTTTGGATAGAAGTGAAAATAGCAATATGTGGCGCACTCACAAATTTAATTTTGTGCTCTATGATTAAATTTCAGAAGTACAGCCGTCTGATTAAATTAAATTAATACCATGTCTCACAAATTATGATGTGAGGTCAGATATGCATCATAGGAGTCGCCACGATCCGAAACCACGTACATCACAACATTTTTTGGGTACCCGCCAGAAGTGTCGAGAAGATGAACCCAGAAATGCGTGGCGGGCTGGAGATGAAACCTTGTACTGACAGATGTCACCGTCCAGTGACACTGACACAAGTCAGCTATTTGGGCTCGGGGTGACTGTCTTGGGTCCGTTTCTTTCCGGTCTTTATATGGTGGGCTTGGCGTAGTTTCTCTTTCACTACCCATATTCGGCTGAAAAGACAAAAGGCCTAGCCTTTAGCGACATAGCCCAATAATATATGAAAGTGAAACAAAATAGAATAAAAAACAAATTAAGTCTTTCTTTTCGTAGTGAATATGAATTTGTGAATATGTTTGAAGAATATAATGAATATGATGAACACAATGATCATTTAAAAGTTCAACAATGATCTTAAAATTGAGTTTACTGGAAATAATTTGAATAATTTAATCCAGTTGAAACATGACTGCCCTCAGGTTTGAGTATGAGGGGCTCGAGTGACACTGTATATTGGCCCAACCCAAATTCCCCGCAATCAAAAAGTGCTTTAAGGCCCAAATCGATCGGATATAGATTGGCCCGCACTCGGCGATACAGTTCCTTCTCCAGGTCATTAATTGATGCTAAAGATATTATTGGACTCACTCGAACATCCAGTCCTATGTGGTATATCTTTTTTTTTTTTTTTTTTGAAGAGGCCTATGTGGAAGACCTAGTTGGCCCAACTGATTGCATCTAAATTTCATGTTTAGTATAGTCTACTAGTGTAGGGATGGCACATATGCCCAAGTGTTATATATATATATATATATTATATTTCTTTATTTTGAATTTATTTATAAAATTCTTTATTTTCCACATTTAAAACTTTAAAAGGTAGGAATGGAAATAAAATTTTGTCTCTACATTTTTGTATAGAAATATTATTTTAATATTTTCTATTCGAATTTCTACAACTTTATGCAAACCTGTATAAAAAATTCTATTAATATTAATATTAATAGTATTAATAAATTTTACTAAGTAACAATATACTAAATATATAATTAATTCACTAAAGATTTAGATATATTGATATTATTAATAAAATATGTTTTCTTCTTTAAAGAAAAGCATATCTATATTCATAAAACTATTATTATTAATTTTAAAAACTATAGTTAATTTTATCATCTCCAAAATAAGTAAATAATGCATTAATTTTAAAATTAATATTTAGAAATTAAAATATTTAATAATATAATTAGAATTTAGAATAGATTTTTTATGATTGGAATTACACCATGTGTAACATTCAAACTGATATTTCTAAAAAACAAATTTTGTTATTACTTAGAAATTAGCAATTTAATTCAATATTTAGAAGTTCAACACTTACAGTAGGAACAAATAAAATACAACCCAACATTAAATCTATTTTCTAAACATTTTCATCTGATTCCTATGAGCGAAATTAAACCATATGCAAAATTAAATTACTTGCTATGCACGTGTGCCAAATTGTGAAAATATAAAAAATAAAAATAAGAGTGAAAGCAAAATAAGAAAGGGAAATCATACAAAAATAAAATAAGTCATGGATTTACATATTTTAAAGTAAACTTAATATAAAGTTAACAAAAAATGATGGGAAATGTTAGAAAGTATCCACACTCAGGATACTTTCGCTCACATGAACAATGCACGATACTGTTCATGGTTCATATGAGGGGAGTATCCTGAGTGTGGATACTCCCCATCATTTTTCAAAAATGATATATTTATACCTATCAGTATTAATGTAATTATACAAGTCAGCAACTCTCGTCCTTCACATTTAAAAAAAAAAAAAAAATCATTAAACAGATAAAGTTGTACTGAGTGAAAAAACTTAAATAGATTGTGTTTTAATAGCCAAGTCCAAAAACACAATACATTTTTTTCTCATTTGAAACCCAAAAGAAAAGAGAAAAATTAGCCCAATTCATCCAAGCCCAGAATAAAATATTGAGCACAACATGCCCCCTATCACAAATATAAGCAGCATCGTTTTCAACACAAGTTAGCCAAATCCCAAATTCAAAATGGTGTCATTTGCATAAAAACAAACCCTAATTAAACCAACCTTATAAATTCATCGTTACGCTTTATGTTCGGCTCATTTTGCCTCCCCTCTCTTTTGGCCCTATCCCCTTTGTTTGCCTCATTTATGTAGCTTCTCTCTCTTATCTTCCAGAGCCTTCTCTCCCTCTCTTTCAGTTTATGAAGCCCTAAGAAGGTCTTCCTCTCTCGGTCTATCTCTCACTCAATGAAGTCCCAAGAAGAAGGTCTCTCTCTCACCCGCTGAAGTTCCAAGAAGAAGGTCTCACTCTCTCAGTCTATCTTACTTGATGAAGCCCCAAGAAGAAGCTATCCCTCTCTCTCTCTCTTGTTTGAGGCCGTAAATGTGTCGGTGCGAGATTCAGAGAGTCGATATATTCATGGCTTTGGTGAACATCTCTTATGTGTGGTGGGGCTCATGATCGAATGTGGATAGTTTTGGTGACGGTCATTATAGATCTGAGGATATGTAGTGGCATGATTGTTTGCATATATTTTCTTTCTTAGTTTTTGTTTGATTTAACAAATTAAACCATGCATTACACATGCATTACAGATTTTACACATGCATGACAGATATGTCGTTGCATATATATATATATATATATATATTGTTTGTAAATCTACACATGTATGGATGGATTTGGTTTGATTTGATTTATAATGACTACTAGTTTTTAACTAAACTTGTAGAAATGTAAAGATCTTGGAGATTTTTTTTAGATTTTGTTTTTTTCTCATGGAAGTGTGTATGATCCATTTAATCATATTGTACTACTTTATACATGTTGGATTGAGATAGAAAAGAAGAAAAGCATACTCAGTTCGACGATGGAGAACAACACATTACAACATTATCATTGTAAAAGCAAGGGAAAAATAGGAAATAAAATACTGTAAAAGTAGGTGTAATAATGAAAAAGCAAGAGTAGCAAACATATAAATCAGGGTTAAAGTTGGAATACAACTTAAAAATAAGGGCAAATCGGGTAGACAAAAAAGGGCAAATTGGACAGACCAAATTGTTATTGTTCACTCCGTATTGCGGCTTTTGATATAGAATGATATAGGATCTTATCATTGAGAAAACCAACATCAACGAGAGATTTAGGGCCACGCCAGAAATTGGGCTATAGTTGAGAAAGAGTCCATACGCCGGAAATGTAAGCCCAAAAAAAGGAGGGCTTTGACCACGTTTGCTTTGCATATTGTGGTCATTGAAAACTGTCATTAAATTTTATTACGAGTCTATAATTCGTGTAATGCGTGGATTGTTGTGTATATTGTATATGAGAGAGAGATCTAGAGAGAGACAAAATTTTTTAGTGGAGAAATTCAAAATTGTTTATAAGGAGTTTATTTTGACGAAACAATATAAATGTTGAAATAGTGCCTTTGGATATAATTTTGAATCAGTTTATATATTTATATGTAAGAAAATAAATGAAACTTAAATTTTACAACAATTTATAATGAAACATTATTTTTAAAAGGATTATCGCTCCTTAAACATTACATTTCAAGGTTTAATAGTGGATAAATCCAAAACGGCTTAAGGGATGGTTTATTTTGACAAAATAATATAAATGTTAGTACATTTGGATGGAGTTTTGAATCAATTTATATCTTTATATGTAAGAAAAAAAAAATTTAAAAATCACAACAATTTATAAAGAAACATTGCTTTTAAAAGCATTACCGTTCCATAAACAAAACACTTGAAGATTTTATTTTTTTATTTCAATTATTGTCAATAGTAGCCTACTTTTATAGGTAGAATGTAGGGCTGTGCAAAATTTCAAAAGTTTCGATTCTGGTCAACCTCCGCTTCACCTCCACCTCAGACGGAGTCAGAGTTTTTGGAGTTTAGAGCGGAGTTTGGGGCTCCAAACTCCGACTTAAAAAAAAAAAACAGATGCAAAACAATTTTTTTTAAAGCAACTAAATGACATCATTCCATTGCAAGTAGAATGGCGTCGTTTAGTTCCTCTTGATCTTTTCTCCCTTCTCTCCTATTCTGTGAGTTACCTTGATCTTTTCTCCCCCTCCTATTCTGTGAGTTACCTCTTTCCTTCCAGTTTGTGAGGCCCTTTTCAGTTCTCAGTTCTCCCCCTCCCTCGTCATCGACTCGTGTGACCGTGTCTCGTTGTGTCGTCTTCGATTGTCTTGCCGTCGTCAGCTTAAACTAGTAAGTCCAACTCCTTGACTCCATATAAATTTTACATAACTTTAATTAGTTTTCAAATCTAGGGTTTTGGTTTTGGGGAATAATAAACAATAGATAAACATTTAACATTAGATAGTGAAATGGTTGTAGTGATTATTGAGTATTGAGGAAATGTTGTAGAATAGTAGTGAATCTAGTGATTCAATGTATTCAATTGGCAATATCACTTGAATTAGACAGTGAAATCTAGGTGTTTGTTGAAATGCCACACTGAAAAAATGTGAGAATTAGTTAAGGCCATTTCCACTTATAGTTAAAAAACTATCATGACCATTTTTAAAACTCTTTCATATATACTTGAAGGACATGTTAATATTGGTTATTATATCCACTTACTAGAAATTTTCTTCTAGTTTAGGAATCCAGAATAGCAAAGTTGCAATGAATTTGGAGCTTTATGGCTCTTTCTTGATGCGTTAGCCATACTTCCTACATGATTCAGAAATAAGTGTATTCCTTTAGTGACCCACAAATGTATATAAATGTTCCAATTCATTTATAAATATTTACTAGAAACTTTCTTCTAGTTTAGGAATCCAGAATAGCAAAGTTGCAATAAATTTGGAGCTTTATGGCTCTTTCTCGATGCGTTAGCCATACTTCCTAGATGATTCAGAAATAAGTGTATTCCTTTAGTGACCCACAAATGTATATAAATGTTCCAATTCATGTATGAATTGAAGGTACCCTATCAAAATTTGATTGTAGAGCGCTTCAACCCTTGTAATATATTATTATTCCATATAGCTTCATTTCATTATCAATGCCAAGGAACCTTAAGCAAGTTTGAAGTATCTACCATTCATTCTCTTTTGTTCATAGTTATAAACATAGCAGGTTATTTTTGTGATGGATATTTAATATGACCTTTCTTCATTCTCCTCGGATGCTTAATCTGGTCTGCTTACAAACACTTTTCTTTTGTTATTTATGCACAGTAACCAATATACTGGCAAGGAACTTGTAGATAGATGAAAAACTAGTTATTTTGGAGAAAAGAACCCAACTTTATTGGGGGTTAGCGATCCCTATCTGAGCTTTTGTCTGGTGGTGCCTAGAATTACGTCTTGCCATGTGCAGTGCTTATTCCTTAAATCATGACTACCCAAATTGCGACTCTTAACAACCAAGTCATAACCCCCACAAACCAAATATAAGGTAAGCAATAAGAGAAGAAGTATACCCCCAAATTTAATGCTTTATGCCTTGACTTACTCGCATAGTTTAGCAATGCTACTATACACTTGCTTTGATTGAATCATCTCACTATTCCATTATATGTAAAGCCACTTTTGATACTTTTATAAAACTTGTTTCTATTTTTTTGCATATCAAGAATGCATACGACTTACCTATCAATAAAACTTATTTCATTTTTACTAACAAAGTGGCCGTCCTTTATCCGTAGTTGGTACCTCCTCACACTCAAGGCCGCTATGCTTGAATCATCTCACTATTCCCCTATATGTAAAGCCACTTTGATACTTCTATAAAACCTATTTTTATTTTTTATTTTTGCATATCAAGAATGCTTATGACTTACCTATCAATAAAATCTGTTTCATTTTTACTAACAAAGTGGTCATCCTTCATCCGCAGCTGGTTCTCCTCGCACTTAAGGCCACTGAGCTAGTGGTCAACATCTCCCTTAGATGACCTAAACCTAGACAATGATTTGCGTCTAGGTCATTTTATTATGCAACAGTATCATGAGCTCATTGCAACGAGGAATATTATGCAATGTACTTCTAAGGCTAAATGATATTTTATGGAAACTGTCAAGACACATAATGTTATATTTCAGTTATTAACTTGGTGGAATGTTAATTCTGCCAAGTTTCCAATGCTCTTCTGTATTACTTGAGATGTTCTAGCCATTCGTATCACTACGGTTGCTTCTGAGTTGGTGTTTAGTACTAGAGGTCGAGTTTTGAATGCTTATAGGAGTTCATTGTCATTGTCAACCATGGGGCCCTCATTTGAACATAAAAGTGGATAAGTGATATGCCCATTGGACTAGATATCGTTGGTATTGATGCTGAGATCAATATGATTGAATCAGGTAACCTTATTTTACTTGTTTTCTTGTTATTAAAGTTTATTCAAATAACTATTTAATTATTTCAATGATTATTTGATTATTTGTATGATTTTGTAAATATATTAACTTCTTCTTTTTATGATTTCATATATCTAATTGTGAACTCTAACATAATTGTCGATGATTGATAGTCTGAGAGGGGCACCTCTTGAGAGTTGAGATGTAGTTGATGAAGTATGGATAATCCCCTTTAATATTTATTGGTGAGAAACGATAATCAAATTCTACTTTTAGCATATTCAATTTTCTTCTATCAATCTTTTCCTTTTATTGATTGCAACTTTCTATTTTAATTTCAGATATCACTATTGAAAATTTGAAACTGATTCGTGCTGCAAATGATGTTTTATCCTTTATGTAGTTATCTTAATAGTCTTAGTCAATGCTCTGTGTTATAAAAAATAGACTATTATAACTTATGGGCCTTCTATATTCATGTAGTTGGACTGTTTTATAACTTCACTTTGAAAAATGGATTGTTTTATAACTTATGGGCCTACCGCCTATGGTTACATGTTATTTAGTTGTTGAACTATTGAGTATTGTGTAGTTTTTTTCCTTAGAGAAAGCAGGGGGTTGGTCCGACCAACCCTCTTGAGAAAAGCAGCTCGCCGCTGGAGTTGGCGGTGGTCGACAGCGCCCACCCCATCGGGACCGGCAGGCTCCGGCGAGTTCACCCCTGCGACGGTGACCCACGGCGACCTTGACGAACCCCCAGCAGCCTTAAACCCGAAATGGGTCCGTCCGATGGGGTGGGTGGTGTCGGAGTTGGAGCATAGGCCTAGTATTAGAATGCCACGTCGGAGTTATATAAGTATGCTTTTATATATAATATTAGATGAGGTTGCATAATTTTTCTCTTGCATAAACAAAATATTGAATATGGATGCATTCGATCACATGCAATGCAACTCCATGCATTAGTTTGTTGGACCGAAAGTAAAAGAAAAATAAAGAGAGAAGGAAAGAAAAGACTGACTTGATAGTGTGTTGAGCTTCATAAAGGCTGCATCGTTTAAAACCTTGGCCCATTTGGTTCTACAATTATGGGGTCCCATATTATTTGAAGGAAAATTCTATTCTTAAGCCTTTTTTTTAACACTCCAGCCATACCCTCCACCTTGGTAATACAAAATGACTAAAAAGGCCCTTCTACCAAATTAGTTTTTCAACCTACAATATGTGTTGGAGTATAGCCTCTCAGATTGATAAAATGGAATTAAAATCTAAGGAAGAAAAATTAAAGGCAGAGACTTAGTCTGTTTAGTTAGTTATATTACAGTTAGTCTCAGTTGTAGCATAAATATTAGACTTTCTGTTGTATAATGCAATTTTCAATTTCATTCAATTCATTCAGTAATACAAGCTCTCAAGTTTCATTCTCCTTCCTCTGTTTGATCATCTCTGCATGTCATCAAGTTCTTGACATGGTATCAAATTGAAAATCAAATTTGCTTCCGCAATCTTATTCTCTTTTTTGCTTCTCTGCTTGAGAATTTTCTCGAGAATCTTCTAAAAAATTTTTCCCTACTTTTCTTCCATTTTTTTGGTAAAATGACAAAAGAGAATTCTCGGCCTCCTATAAATCCATCAGATGATTCTTCAGTCCATTCTATCTTCATCCTAGTGAAAATCTTGGAGCACTCTTGGTCTCAGAGGTATTCACGGGAGAAAACTACGTTGCTTGGAGTCGATCCATTACGATTGCATTAACTCTCAAGAACAAAGCTGCTTTCATCGATGGTTTAATTGTTCCTCCATTAGTCACGGACAAGGTTCTTTACACAGCTTGGTTACGTGCTAATAATCTTGTTCTTTCTTGGCTGATGAACTCGATTTCTAAAGAAATTAGAAATAGTTTATTATGTGGCATCTACTATTGATCTCTAGAATGAACTGAAGGTTAGATATTTGAGAAGTGATGGGCCTCAAGTATTCCATCTTGAAAAGTCCTTAAGTTGTATAACTCAAGATTTTTTGTCTGTTATCGAGTATTTCAGTACCTTTAAGACTCTCTGGGATGAATATGTGAGTTACAGACCTTTTCCAACCTGCACTTGTGGAAGTATGTCTACATGTATCTGTGATCTTTTCAATTTTCTACTCTCTCGACAACAGTTTGATTATGTGCTAAAGTTTTTGGTTGGATTAAATGAGTCATACGCCTCTGTTACGAGTCAATTACTGCTTGTTGTTCCTGTACCAAGCATGGCAAAGGTCGTCTCTTTATTGCTGCAAGAAGAGAGTCAAATGCAATTGTCAAACAATAATGATAATGAAACACATGCTTTGTTAGCAAAGCAGCCAAATCAGTTCAAACCTTTTGAAGACAAGATGAAGAAGTCGACATTATACTGCACTCATTGTGGTTATAATGGCCATACAATTGATAAGTGTTTTTAATTGCATGGTTATCCTCTTGGATGGACTGGACCCAAGGGAAAAAGAAATCTTCCCTCATCTGCTCATGTTGCCATTTCAACCTTTGAGGTTTGCCTTAATAACAATAACGAGAACCAAAGGTTCTCTTTAACTTCTGAAGAATTTAATAAGCTTCTAGCACTTGCAAATTCTAATCAACCTTACTAGAATACAATTCAACCTACAGCAGCTGTAAACCTAGTTACCACTCAATTTTCTGGTAATTCTTTTCCTCACTATTTTTCTGTTTCTGCCAAAATAAATTCTAATTTCTCTTAAATCTTAGATATTGGTGCAACAGATCATATGATCTATTTACTCCTTTTATATTCCTCTACTCCTAAAACAATTACTAGTATGATAAACCTTCCAAATGGTCAAACTGTTCTAGCATCTCATATTGGGATATTGAGTCTTTCTAACACATTACATTTAAATAATGTGTTGAATCCAATGTTTCAAATATTGTATCTACGTATAGATTTTGATGATAACAAATAAATTCAAGTCTCAAATTTAAATTATTTACGCAATGGAGTGAAGCGCACATCAAATATAAAAGAACAAGTCTACAAATGAAGCTCATAGATTATTTTTGGACATCTCTTGATCAAATTCAAAATTGGATTAAGGTTCCAAATTACTTTTTTTTTTCTCATAAAACATCAAATTACTTTTTTCACATATGCAAGACATCTTTAAATGTCTTAGTTTTGAAATTTATGTTTTTTACATGTGCATAACATCATCAAACAATATAATTTCGAAAATTATATTTTTTATATAAAAATTTAAATTTGTAAGATGATTGATTATCATATTTGACATGTGCATATTTTGTTTGAAAGTCTTGAAGGGTGGTTGTGTTTTTTTTTTTTACAAATGCAAAAGGTAGATGATTTTGTTTAAAAATCTTGAATGGTGATTATGTGTTTTTTTTGACAAATGTAAAAAGTAGATGATTTTGTTTGAAAATCTTAAAGGGTGGTTGTGTGTTTTTTTGAAATATGCAAAAAAAATATGATTTGGTTTGAAAAATAAATCATGCTCATTTTGTGATGTATGAAAAGTAAAATATTAGATTTGATTTCTTTGAAAAATGAATGGAGTTGTCTTTGACAAATATAAAAATAATATGTTTTTATTTGAATTTTTTGAAAAGTGAATAGTGCTCTTATTTGACATGTGAACATTTTCAAATTTGAATATGAAAACTCATTTGCCTATAAATAGCTCACTTGAGTTTTACAAAAATCATAACAGGAGCTTACACATCTATTGCTAAGTTTTGCATCATTCTTTCAAAACTCTCATTCTCTCTTTTCTAACTTTTGAGCCTTAATTCTTATTCTTTTTTAGAGAAATATAGGTTGCACTGTATTGTTTCTATCTCACTCATTGAGGAGTGTACTTTGATAGTCTACCCATTATCAACTCTTGTATCAGTAAGAGGATGCGTATAACCCTTGTGTGTGTAGAAGGTGTTCTACACAGGGAATAGTTGAATCACCAAATATGAGGTGATTGAAAGTGTAGAGGGTGTTCTACACGGATTCTTTGGAGCGGTGCTGCTCAAAGGTATAATAGGTTTCTATCTCCACCTAAAGGAGATTAACTAGTGAATTTGGGATTCTCAAGGGGTAGCTTGAGGCGAGGACGTAGGTAGTGGGGCTGAACCTCGTAAAAATACTGAGTTTGCTTCTTCTTACCCTACTCTTTACATTTCTTACTACTTTATATTCTGTTTATATTTTATATTGTGTATTTGATTTATAAGTGTTAATTTTTATAATATAACCCAATTCACTCCCCTCTTGTGTTAGTCATCTGGGCAACATGATGTATTGTGTGTCCCTAGTTTTTCATTCAACCTTTTATCTGTCTCTAAACTAACCAAAGAATCTAAACTTTGTCTATCTTTCTTTGGATCTTATTGCCTTTTACATGACCAATCATGAAGAAGGTGATTGAGATTGCATTTAGTAGACAAGGGCTATATCATTTATCTCAAGTTTCCTGTAATCAATTACAGTTTAATTCTCATTTCTTTGCTTTTGTTACTGCACGAAAATAGTTAAATCTCTGACATTACAAATTAGGACATGTATCAAATTCGAGATTGCCCTTTCTTAGACAATTAGACAATTCAATAGTTGTTGATTGTATTGATGGTTGTGAAGTCTGTCCTTTAGCAAAGTAGAAAAAACTTTCTTTTCTTATTTCACAAATTCATCTAATAAAATGTTTGATTTGATTTATTGTGATATATGGAGTCCTTTTGCTACTGTTTCATATTCTAGTTTTAGATACTTTTTAACTATAGTAGATGATTTCACTAGATGCACTTGGGTATACATGCTTCAAACAAAATCGAAGTTTCTGTTCTACTTTCAAATTTTGCAAAATGCTTTTGATTCGATTTAATACTTCTGTTTTGATCATAAGAACATATAATGGTTCATAATTTTATCTTACAAAATTTTACAATGAAAATGGTATCTTGCATCAAAATAGTTGTGTAGAAAACCCACAACAAAATGAAGTTGTTGAAAGAAAACATCAATACTTGTTAAACACAGCTAGAGCCTTAATGTTCCAATCAAATTTATTCTTAACTTTTTGGAGTGATTGTGTGTTGACTGCAGCTCATATTATAAATCGAATTCCAACTCCTCTTCTTAAAAACAAAACACCTTTTGAAATACTTTTTAATAAAATACCTAATATGTTTCATTTGAAAGTCTTTGACTGCTTGTGCTTTGCATCTACTTTAACAATACACAGACAAAAGCTTGATCCAAGGGCTATCAAGTGTCTATTCTTAGGACACCCTTCTGATGTTAAAGGTTACAAGCTCATGGACCTTAACACCAATAGAATTTTCATCTCTCGAAATGTTGTTTTTCATGAAAACAATTTTCCTTTCAAAGTTCTACCATTGAATCTTGAAACACATACATTTCTATTTCCTCCTTCAATTTTTACCATGATTCATATAATACACAAACTCCTAGATCTTCCAATCAGAATACTATATTTGATTCTTCTGATACTATATCCAAACCTATATCTGCAACTCATCCAAACCAGAATACTATACTTGAACCTATAAACCATAATACTATATTTGCTATTGACCAAACTTCATATCAAACAGATAGTAATCATCAAACTTCTTCACATAATCAAAATAATAGAAAATCATCTCGAATTAAACAAAAACCAGCATTTTCTGCAGGATTATTCTTGTGGTACAACTTCCTTGTCTCCAGATGCATACAATTCATCTACTTCAATTGCTTGTTCTTCTAAAATAGGTATTCCTTATCCCTTGTTTTCTCTCCTTTCTATAGATAGACTTTCAGATTCACATAAAGCCTTTTTAGCATCCATTTCTTCTTCCCAAGAACCCAAAAACTACAAACAAGCTGCAGAATCACCTGAATAGAAAGTTGTTATGAAAAATGAACTTGATACCTTAGAGTTAAATAAAACTTGGGAACTTGTTACTCTTCCAAACATAAACAGACCATGGGTTGTAAATGGGTATTTCGGGTTAAATATAAAGCTGATGGAACTATAGAGAGCCATGAGGCAAGGTTAGTAGCTAAAGGCTACACTCAACAAGAAGGCTTAGATTTTTTTGACACATTTTCTCCTGTGGCAAAAATTACTTCTATTCGGCTTATACTTGCTGTTGCTGCTATTAAATATTGGCATATTCACCAATTAGATGTAAATAATGCTTTTTTACATAGTGAATTGCATGAAGAAGTATATATGGAATTACCTCTTAGATTAGATGTCAAACAGCCAAACACAGTCTGAAAGCTTTTAAAAAGTCTTTATGGATTAAAACAGGCCTCTCAACAATAGTTTGCAAAACTGTCTCAAGCACTTCTCCACTATGGTTTCAGTTAAGGCAATTTTGATTGTTCATTGTCCATTAAGAAAAGTGCTTCTTCTTTCATAGCTTTACTAGTATATATAGATGATATTCTACTAGCTAGTGATAGTTTACTTAAAATCCAGAATCTCAAAAAATTTTTGCATGACAAGTTTACTATTAAGGACTTAGGGAAACTCAAGTATTTTCTTAGTTTGGAAATAGCTAAATCAAAATCTGGGATTTCTATCTGTCAAAGGAAGTATATTTTAGATATACTGACACTGGTTTTATTGGTTCTAAGCCAATAGCATTTCTCATGGAATCCAATCTAAAACTTACTACTGATGACCCTAATCTTTGTGAAGATGCATCAACTTACAAGAGCTTAATAGGTAGGTTGTTGTATTTAACAATTACAAGGTCTGATCTTGCTTATGCAGTCCAAGTTCTTAGTCAATTTCTGGCCAAACCTGCTGTTTCTCATTATCAAGCTGCTACCCGAGTTTTAAGATACTTAAAAGTAACACCAGGACAAGGTTAATTCTTTCCTTCCTCCTCGGATTTGAAGCTCAAAGCTTTTTAAAACAGTGACTGGGCAGGTTGTTTGGATACTCGAAGAAGTGTCACAGGTGTTGCCATCTTTCTTGGTGATTCACTGATTTCATGAAAATCTAAAAAACAAGCCACCATAAGCCATTAATCTGCAGAGGCAGAATATAAGGCTTTAGCAGCAACCACATGTGAAGTGCAATGATTACGATATGCTCTTCAAGATTTGAATATCAACCATTCTTAGCCAACAATTCTATGCAGACAGCAAGCCGGCTCTATTAATTGCAACAAATCCAGTACATCACGAGAGAACCAAGCATATACAAATTGATTGTCACTTGGTTAGGGAAAAGCTACAGGAAAAGCTGCAGGAAAAGTTGCAGGAAAAGATCATAAAGCTCTTATATATTCCCTCTCGGTTACAATTAGCAGACATCTTCACAAATCCTCTCGGTTCCTTGCCTTTCCATCATACATGGCACAAGATAAACATCTTAAACATACATGTTCATCTTGAGGGAGGGTGCTGGAGTATAGCCTCTCATTGATAAAATGTAATTAAAATCTAAGGAAGAAAAGTTAAAGGTAAAGACTGTCTGTTTAGTTAGTTATATTACAATTAGTCTCAGTCGTAGTATAAATATCAGACTTTCCATTGTATAATGCAATTTTCATTTTCATTCAATTCATTCAGTAATACAAGTTCTCAAGTTTCATTCTCCTTCCTCTATTTCATCATCTCTACATGTCATCAAGTTCTTGACAATATGTAAGTCTAGAGATTCCCAAAATCTTCTATTCGCTTCCACTTGCTCACCCGACAGCAACCCATCTTAGCTCACTTGACGGCAACGACTTCAAACCATGTCAACCCATCTTAGCTCACTTGACGATGCAGATTTGGGAGTTCAACAAATTAGCCCATTACTGTTTGGGATTTCTTGCAAATTTATTGACAGTGTGTGTTTGGGAGTTCAACAAATTAGCCTTTTTTTTTGGGATTTCCTTGTAGATTTATTGACAATGCATGTTTGGGATTTCCTGCATATTTATTTACCTTTTCTTGTAGAGTTGGAATAGGCTCATTTGACTCAAAAGAGAGTGTAAAGTTCAGTAAATGGAAGATGGGCTAACGAGAACTGAAGTCGAAAACCTGAAAAGATTTCAAAATCAAATCAAGAAAAATCACAAATCCATTAGTATTTTCATTAATCCATAAATATTTTCTGATTAAACTAAAAAACCTAAAAAATACCAAAATTTATTCAAGAAATAAAAAATCGAAATGCAAATGTAAGAGCTTCAAGGTGTCATTGAATAACTCTATTTTCGTGGAGTGAATATTCGTTTATAGGTGATGAGGATGCAATGTAAGATTGGAGAAGACAATTGAGATTGAGTAGACGATGGAGATTTGCTAAGTCTTCTTGGGGTTTCTTTTTACTCTTATGGAAGGTAGAAGACAATGAGACATGTACCCTTATTTTTTATTTTACTTAGGGTCAGTTTGGATTCGTAGACGAGACGAGCTCGTTTCAACTTATCTCAAATTCATTATTATATTTTTTCAAATTCTCATACAAAAAATAAATTTCAATACAATTTTTTCAAATTCCAATAAACATTTTTCAAATCTTAATTCAACTTTTTAAATCCCAAAACAATAATAATATTAAAAAATAAACTAAACTCATCTTAATCCATCTCATTTCCCAATCCAAATCGGACTTTAAAGCAACACAATGTACATGTTAGCGGTGTGGCTAGAGTGTTAAAAAAGGAGGTTCGAACGACTCTTATTTGAAAAGCTCTATTTAGATTGAAAAATGATCTCGACTCATTTCATTTCATCATTATAATTTTTTTAAATTTGTTATAAAATATGATAGACAATTAAATTATTTCAAATCTTTAAACAATAATGATATTAAAAAATAATATTTTATTAAACTTTTAACTTTCACTTGAAATTATCTCATCTTATCTCAACTTACTATTCGAAAGGGACTTTAGAGTCACAAATAAATTACAAAAAATTAATTTTACAGATTAATATAATTTCATCTGATTCGTTAGATCTATTGTATAATAAAAGTAATTTTATAATCTTATAAATCATATCAAATCATATCAATTTATGAGATTATTTTGTATAATTTCTTTGTGACTATTATTTGAAAAGGATAAATTTTTGCTTTATAATATTCTAATAAGGGCTTCAATTACATCATTAACTAGTTATTTTAAAATATAAACCTTATAGCTTGGACTTTCTATTAGCACACTATAACTTTGGTTATGGCCTATAATGCCTCACCAAAATTTTTCTATGCATAGTAACTTAGCCATCCTTTTTTTTTTCCTTTTAACATTTTTTTTCTTCATGTAATTTGAGGAGGATCTCAATTTTTATTTCATTTGATGTATTTTGATGCTCTGTAGTTTTTGGATATATTTTGATGTATAGGTTATTGTTTTTTAAAATAATAGAATTGAAAATGAAGCTAATTTGATGTATTTAATATATGCACTTAAAACATGTTTAAAAATAAATGAAGATAATAATAAGAGTTTATTATTATGGAGAGGATGGAAACTAACCCGACGTGTGTTTAATTTTGAATTTATTGGCTAACGTGCAACAAATGATATTTATATAAAAAAAAAAATTGCCTGAACTAATGCTAAGCTCTGAATTTAAGCTCCCATTGCATTTTGTAGGAAAATCTCATTAGCCTGTCTATTAGTTGAAATTGCGTTTGACTTGTGCTGTAAACTCCATATTACGTTACCATGAAAATGACAAAGTATTGTAGTCACTAAATGACAAAATAGCTACCTATTAACCTATATATATTAGGTTATCATAAGCTACACGTGACTAAAAAAAAAAACACTAGAGAGACAAAGTAATTTTACGAAAAAAAACCCACATATTGACGTAGCACGTTAGTTTTTTTTTCTTGGCGTCTCACTTCTTCTGTGTCCTCTTTCTCTCTCCCTCTCTCTCTCTCTCCAGCACTGCCATTTTTCCACTTGTATGGACCTCTTCTCGCCAATGGCCTCAGTGGACCTTGATCAAGCTCTTAAATCCATCAGTTTGATAGAGAGGACGAAGTTGCATTATTTGCTGGTATGAGTTCGCGTCCAGATGAAGATGAAAATGATAATGGAGAAGAAAAACCAGTAATAATAGTGTCATTCGACGCCATGATTGAAGATAGCGGGCGCGTGATCCTGAAGAGGCGTAGGGTTGAGGTGGCGGGTCGGGTTTGGATTTCTGATGTATGGGGCTAGGAAGAGCTTTTGAATGACTGGATAGATTGTTTTGCATTTGATGCTTCGTTAGTCCCCAAAGGAATCATGTCGGCTCTTGCGGACTTGGTTGAAGAAGGAAAAAGAGCTAATTCTAGCAGATTGAGAACAGTGGGTTGTTTCTTAAAAATTAAAAAAAAAAAAAAAAAGAACGATGGACTAGATTTTAGGGATAGTGAGGAAATGAAATCTTAAGAAAAAAAATGACGTGTTACATTTTCAATTTGCCACTTCATTTTATGAAATTTATTATGTGGAATTTGTTTTTGCCCCTAGCGGGACTATTAAAAGAAGGGCAATGTTATACATGAGCTTTATATTTGACCCACATCACTCACGGCTGAGATGAAATTTAATTTCTTTTTTGTTTTTCTACAGTAACTCACCACCTACATGGATATTATTTTTTCCACAGTGTGTCAGAGCTACGACAACACTTGCAGGTAATTTCTCGACTGAGACGAAAACATGAAACTAACAAAATTCAATCTCAAACCAATTCACAAAAGCAAGGAACCTGAAATAGATTCAAGTAATTTCACATGGTATAAACAAAAATCTCGGCAGCTTTTAACAATTTTCCCATCTTCCCTTTTATTTTTATTTAAAAAATGGGTAGCTTTCAACAAAAATCTGGATAGCTTTCAACAATCATTCAACAATCAGTGTAAACAAAATTCAATCTTAGCCCAATGTTTCTTTATTTTTTTCTACAGCAACATTCTTTTACTCCCTTCTCTATTTGGTTTTCGAGAAAATTAAAAAAAAAATTGTTACTTTTTACTGTTTTATTCAACCCCAATTCATATGTAATCCAATTTTCTCAGACTATGAACACCGATTTCAGGAGTTCTTGATTCTAAGCCAAGATCATATGGCTTTGTATGGACCAAATCTGGTTGATATAAAAGGAATACTCTTGATAATGATCAAGTTATGGCTATCGAGTATCGATGGTATTTCTTAGACCCGTTAGGATTTTTTTGAAGGGATGGTGCGTTGGGATTCTCGATGAATTTGCACGCAAGGCTCTCAATTTTGCTCCCATCGCTCTTCCGCAAGAGTCCTAGGGGTGGGCAAAATTTTCGAACTCCGACTTTCGTTTGAACTCCACTCCGATTCTGACTCCGATCAGAGTCGAAAGTCGGAGTTCGGAGTCAGAATAATTCTGACTCCAAAGATTGGATCCAATAACCACTCCGAATATTGATAGCCCCCTTCCTTTCTTCTTCTTCTTTCTCTCACATCTGTTCTTCTTCTCCAACAGCCAAATTTCAAATCTCCAGTTCTCCAGTTACTGGCGCCGCTTCCTCATTCATTTTCTCACACCACCGTCAATTCCTCACCGTCAAGATTTTACCGTCGTTATGTCGTCCCAATTGCTTGGTTGTCTAGAGATTAATTGGTAATTACTAATTAGAATTTTGACTTTTAGATTTGGGGATTTTAATTAAGACTAATTAAAAGTGTTATTTTAGTTTGATTTTATGATTTGCTTGGTTTGTGTGTGCTTTTATATTGTGAAAAATTTGAAATAGCAAAGCCAAAGATTGTGTATTGTATGTGGCAATGTGCTTTGACAGTGTGTGTAACGTGTTTGATGAAATATCACTGAGAAAAAAAAAATTAAAAGTAAACTTTTCAATAATATATACTGTAACGTGTGACTTTGAACACTTCAAAAATTCTATTATCTAATTAAATTGGACTGAAAACAGTGGTTGATTATATTGAACTTTGAAGGGTGTTGTCATCCAATAATAATCCATCTTGTTCGTGGTTGTGATTGGCCCTTTGGGAATCATGTTGTACCATATAATTTTGGATTGATTTGTAATTACAATAATGGATATTTCAGGCCACCCTTTTTTGAACAAGATTTTGCATGCCTCAGTTATTCCATTTTATGGGGAACTATTGCAATTTTGAATGTAAAATATCTGATTTTCCCTTTTCTCTTGATTCCCTTCTGAATATAAGTTTGATCCTTTTCTTTTTTTATACTATCATGGTAAAATTAGTAAATATTAATAATACCTATTTATGGTGCCATGTTGTTTAAGCTGGGACGGGGATTAATAGCACTCTACCATTTTTTGTTGAGAACTTAGAATAATCCATGCCACTTTGATACCAGCTAACTCGATCATCTTTATTGCTATACTTCACTTAGTCAGCACCATTATTTTCTTTCAGTAAAGCAAATTGGCCGGAATTCCAAATATATCCATCATATCTTGCCCAATCTTTCACCAAGCCATGCGCTCTCTCTCTCTCTCTCTCTCATTGTTTTCCATCTTCGTAGAAATTTTCAATCAAATTAAACTGATCTTATAACTAATTGCCAATACCGTACATGAATGATCTCATTTGTACATGATCAACTGTAACCAGTTTTTTTTTTTTGTAAATATAGGCTAGTTGTAGGCATGCAACGATCGATCCATTTGATAACTTGGCCTTGTCACTATGAGTTATGGCCCTTATATTATATATAGAGTACTAATCAGTTATAAAATGCGTAACTTCTTGTAATAGTTTAAAACTGCTAAAAATCAGTCTCTCTCTCTCTCGAAGCTTTCTCGCCCAGCGCCAAAAAAACTCCCTCGCCGTTGATGTTAAACCTGAAGGGGGGGAGGGGGGGTGGAGCTCCAGCTCCACCTTCCCCCCCTGTTTTTTCTCTCCTCTTCTCTTGCTAGTTTCCCGGCCACCTTGATGTACAGTTGGAGGCGATTTTCGGGTTTTTGTGGGTGTTTTCGGCATGTAGCAGGTTGATGCAGTTCCGGTTGCCAAAGCCCATCACGCGTCCCGCCGCCATTCATGTTGTCCGCTGATCTTGTAGTCGACCGGAGTTTTTGTTGAACGGAGCTGAGCGTGCTCCAAACGCGCGGGGCCCTTCTTCGACGAGCCTCACTTTTTGGGAAAGATCCTACCGCCACAAGCGGTTCCGTGCGGATCTTGGGCCATCTTCCTTATCAACTTTGTAGTGGAGCAATCCTAGTGTAGCGCGTGTGATACATGCGCTACCATAGCCAAGTCTTTTGTTGTTTTGTGTTTGTGTTGTTGGGTCTATGTAGTGGTTTTGTTGTGTTTTTGTTTTTTTATTTGTGTTATGTTTGTATAGATTAAATTTTATAATGAAAAATACTCTTTCAGGCCTTTGGTCTATGGAGTTTAGTTCACTTCTCCTTTGGAGGAGAGATTCTTAGTAACTGTCTTTTTTGGAGGTAGTTCTTGGGCTCTCAAACTTTTGTATGAGAGATATAGAGTTTGTGCTCCAGCTGCATGCTAGATGACCTGTAAACTAAGTTATCAGTCTTTATAGGACACATTTGTAAACTCAAATTTCTGGTTTAATGATAAACCTATTTCTCAAAAAAAAAAACTTCTCGTAATTAAAATTAGCTTTTTATTTACTTATAAATTTCATATTTATTTTAAAAAAATAATAATAGTTATACATTAGTTATCCAATAGAATGTACTCGTGATGGAATCACTATCCAATAGAATATTGAGTACGGACTTAGTGGAGAAAACAAAGGTAAGCTGATTTGATATATCATACTTCTATTACCGTTCAATGTCTAATCAGCACAACCTTAATTAGATTTTTTTTTAAAGGCCTTAATTAGTTATTTATTTGTCTATGATTTATTAATAAAATAAGTAAATTATTAAAACATAGATACATTAGTATTATTTTTCTTAACAAAAAAAATTATTTATCTTTCATTTTGGGGCATCGCTAGCTAGCTAGCTTTTCCAATTGCTGGAAGAGCTCTTTTTTGGTGTTATGCATGGTCCATGACTCTCAATTTGGTTCCTATTTGTGGTATTAAATGAAGGACAGTTTCGTATTTATGTGACTTGTTTATATTGATATCCACTAAATTTTCTCACATATTCATCTTCCATTGTCTATAAATAAATAAGTTATCCCCACAAGCTTAATGGATTTTCACAAATTGTCAATAGACATGATAGGAAAGCAATTTGTAGCAATTTCTATTTAGTATTTACAAATGGATCCATTACTACTAGTAAGTAATAGCTTTACTAAACCAAGCCTATAGGGAAAAATAAGAACATCTATATTATAATTATTAAATCTGATTGTTTAAATCTAATTTTGCTGACTTTGAACATATATTGCTTCTATTAATAATCATATTGCTATTCTAGCATTACCATGTGAACAATTTTTTTTTAGTAAGTACCATGCTTCTTATTCTTTGTAATAATATATCTCACTAAAGCTGGCATATGGTGCAATTAAAAGTCATATATATTATATACATATATTTATATATATCTCTTTCTGAAACAATCCTAAATAACAATAACATTTTTCTAATATTTTATTTTATTGTTTTCCTTTTAAATTGACAAGTTTGAGTGAAGTTGCACTCAATCCTTATCTTAAATCAGATTTAAAAAAGTGGGTTATATCAATTGTTTAAAGGTGAGTTGGCTGATACTTTATAAGTTTATAAGTTTATGTATAAACTTAAATATGACATTATCGTTAGTAACATTTTTTATATTGTTATACTTGAATTTCAAGTCTACAAACAAATGGATCCCTCACGCAATACAAGTGGGACTCCGACTTCACATGATATTTCATATGCCAGGACTCCGTCGGCGTCCCAAGCGGTAGCTTCGAGTCAGAGTCGCTACCCTCCACTCGAGCACAAACCTTGTGTGCTAGCAGTGAATTTCCACTTCTAGTCGACATAGAATTCGAAGTGGAAGATCCTGATCAGTTTATGGAGAAGGAGGAGATGGGTCTTAAGGATGATACAGATGCACCAGTACACCCTGTAGCTGCGAGGCCACCCAGTCCACGATCAAATAAAAAAGATCGTGAATATGAGAACATTTTGTGAAGGTTGAGGGTGGGGATCCTATAAATCCACGGGCTGAGTGCAACTATTATGGCGTCCCAGTTGGGTGTTATTCAAAAAGGCAAGGCATTTATTATCTGTCAGCACATCTGAATGGTTGCCAGTGCTACCAAATAGAGAAGGGGATGGCTTCAAGAGGTTAGTGTCTTGCTTTGTATGCTTCTTGATTTGTTCATTTAATCTTATTTAATTTTCACTTAAGAGTAATATTGATAATAAATTATTAAATGCAGCCATAAGTGGGTCTCAAACCAATCTTAGCTGTGAGACTTCTATAGCCACTGATGGGATAGGAACACAGACGAGGAACCTGGTGGTCCCTCAATATAGTGAAAATATGTATTGTGAGGCACTTGCGGAGATGGTTTATATAGGATGAAATGCCCTTTATTACAATTGACAAGAAAGAGTTTTGCAAGTTTGTGAAGCTGCTTGAGCCAAGATTTTCACTGCCATTCCGTTATACAGTGATGTGTAATTGTATGAAGATGCATATGAGAGAAAATGTAGAGATGAAGAATATGTTCATCACCACTAGCCAGAGAGTGTCATTTATGACCGACACATAGACTTCTGTACAAAATACCTCGTACATGTGTATCACAATACACTACATTGACAGTGAGTGAAATCTTAAAAATATAATTATTGCATTTAAAGAAATAGTTGACCATAAGGGTGCATTGACAGAGGTGGAGATGGATGATTGTCTGATGGATTGGGGTATCGACAAAATTTTATACATTACAGTTGATAATGCCTGTACCAATGAGACTATTATCGAATGATTTATGCGGAATACGAGGGCGAGAGATGATATGATTAAAAATCACCAGTATATCCATATTCGATGCTCTGCTCACATAATCAACCTTATTGTTGGTGAGTCTTTTTGGTTTTGATTTTGTATTTTATATTTTAATATTCTTATGATTAAAGTCTTCAAAAATAGTACTATTTTTTATATTATCATGGTAATTGGGTTTTTTTTAATGATGAAACAAGTGAGGGGTTAAAAAATGTGGATGACTCCATCAAGAAAGTTTGTAGCATTGTACGGTATGCGATGGCTTCTCCCTAAAGGCTGCGGAAGTTCAAGGTAATAACAAAATAGGTTGGGGTTGAATCTTCAAAAATGTTGTGCCTGAATGTTCCCGCTCAATGGAATTCCACATATCTGATGTTGGATGTGGCACTAAAGTACCAGAAGGCATTTAAGCGATTGGAGATTGAGGATGAGGGTTTGAGGTATGCCTTACTAAAGCCTAATGGAAGGGGGCTCGGTTTGCCAGATAGTACAGATTGACAATATGTATCCGAGTTTGTCAGTTTTTTACAAATCTTCTATGATGTCACGATGCGGGTTTCTGAATTCGCATATGCGACGACAAACATATGGTTTAGCGAGATCTCTATACTATACTACCACTTGAAAAAATATTGTGCTGACTCGAGCGGACTGTTATCTAGTATGGCATCACAGATGTAGTCCAAATATGATAAATATTGGGGGCAAGTTGAGAAGATAAATAGATTATTGTTCATAGTGCCGATCCTTGACCTCCGATTGAAGTTGGCGGTGATAGAATGGTGGGCAACTGAGGTTCTCAGGGCAGTGAAGGTAGCGGCGTTTATCATAGCGCTTAAGGCAAATCTAAACGACTTATACACCCACTACAATGCCAGTAGTTCTACTTCATCCTCAACAGCCGCAAGTACCTCACGTTCGAGCTCGAGCTAAGGACCAGTGACAGATTCCCATTCTTGTCAGGCCAGTGCAGCCAGTCGATCCCAAGGCTTCAACGTTATGACGTTATGCAAGATTAACGAGAAATCCACTGTAGTGTACGAATGAGGTTGGGCGGTATCTATTGGCATATGTTGAGGAGTCTAGTGAGGAGTTTCAAATCTTGATTTGGTGGATGACTAATTTCATCAAGTACCCGATCATCTCCCGTATTGCTCAAAATGTGCTAATAATTCCTATCACTACGGTTGCATCTGAGTCGACATTTAGCAGCGGAGGCCGAGTGTTAGATGCCTATCGGAGTTCATTGTCACCGTCAACCGTGGAGGCCCTCATTTGCACACAAAAGTGGATCATTGATGTACTTATTGGACTAGAGAGCATTGACATCAATGCTGTAAGCTATCGGCTTAAGTCATGTAAAATTAAATTTATTTATTTACTTGTTTTTTAATGATTAAAATAACAAAGTTTATATAATTATTGAATTATTTCAATTATTTTTATTTTTATAATTTCATAAATTTATTTAAATTTGAAATTATACTGTCTATGATTTCACAGATCTAGTTATCAACTCCAGCATACTTGCCGATGACTGATGAAGCAATTGACGGTTGCATATATTTTTTCTCTAATTTACGGTTACTTGTTTGGTTCATTTTATTTTTTATTGATAATAATACATTTTAATTTTACCTTAATCTCAAATATGAGTACGTATAAGTTCTAACGACAAACTACTTTGTTGCAACAGATTTTTTTTTTTAGTAACCTCGGGTCCTAATGAATCAGTGATAGTGAATGGTTTAATAATTTAATTTGTATTTTGTACTATTTTTTGTATTATTTAGTCTGAAGTTCTGGACTATTTTTTATATTAGGCTATTAGGTTTAGCAATTAGCATTGTAATTTGTATTATTTGTTTAACTGTTTATAACTAATTAGTAGTGAAATCTCAATAGATAATTAGCAATTAACATTGTAATTTGTATTATTTTCCAATGTAAGCCTTACATTGGAAAATGGGCTCAATTGAGCCCATTTAGAATTGGAATGGCTCAATTGGGACAAGTTGGCTTCGGAATGGGCCTAATTTGGCCCATTCTAAAGTTGGAGTTTGGATCGGAATTCAGAGTTCTGAATTCCAATCAAATCTAATCGAACTACGACCACATTTCAGAGTCGAAGTCGAAACTCCATTTGAACTCCGATGGCTGTCGGAGTCGGAAACTCTGAACTCCGATACCGTCGGAGTCGGAGCACACCCCTAAGCCCAGCGTCCTCGTGGTCACCTTCCTAGGTGTTCGGGATCCGAGACCAAACCTTCTCTATGGTCTCGATCCCATTTTGCAGGTGATTGGAGAGCATAATTGAATAGTCGCAGTCTCAATTCCAACCCCAAGTTTGACAACAACGAAAAAAACCCTCAATGTTTTCAGAGATAGAGAAATAAGATTTTCGAATTTGGGCGTTTTGGAAAGAGCATGAGTTGTAGGGGGGTTTTGTTTTCATTCGAGGGGTTCTTCATATTTGTGAAAACTCGTGACATGGCGATCGAATTAAATTCACCATATCACGATGTGTAGAGTGGGCATTTCAACCAGCTTTTTTTTTTTTGAAAGGAAGAAAAGATACTTCCATCTTTCATTTGAAAGACATAACAAAGGTAGATTACAATACTGGTTGATGAACCAGAACAATCGCCCCTTCCGCTAGCTGGTATGCTGCCTTAGCTAGACTATGAGCTTTAAAATTACCACATCTCTTCACATGAGATACCTGCCAAAATAAGTGAGATAGAGAATTTAAAACATCATCAATAACAAGACCTACAATAACACATCTATTCAATCTTCTTCTAAGCTCTTGTACCACTATAAGGCTGTCTCCTTCTAAAATGACATGCTGAAGATTTAGATTGTTAGCAAAAGCTACAGCTTCCTTTACACCTAGTGCTCCAGCCAACAGAGGATCTTGGAGAGTTTTGATAGACAACTTCTTACTAGAAATCACCTATCCTTCTGAATTATGAGCAATCAGGCTAATTCCCGCTAGATTAGGTTCATTGCCCTGGGCAGCATCCCCATTAATCTTTATCACACAGGTAGAGGAGGAGACCAGCTGCTGTTCTGAATACTTCTTTGCTGCATCAATGGTAGTGAAGAAGACTGGGCCAGCTTGTAATCTATAAGATACTAAATAGCATTACAGATTACTTGGTTTGGATTGATGACTGAATCCTCAAAGGTCACCTTGTTCCTTCTGAGCCAAATCCCTCTCGCTATCACAGCAAATTGTTCTGCCACCTCCTCTTCACAGTTAGCTCTAATCTCAATAAATAGATCGGCAAAATCACATTTGTTGGTAGCTTTCTTTTGTAAGCTGACATGAGATTGGCTCCATATGTCCCTTGCCGCATTGCAATTCCACAGAACATGAATTGTGGTTTCTTCCTCCTGTCTACAAATAGAATACAGTGGAGATTCAATCAGCTTTATTTAAACAAATCTACCCTAGTAGGTAGAGCATCTAGATAAGCCTTCCATAGAAACACCTTTGTCACCCTTGACAGTTTCATGTTCCACAATTTAGTCCATTCTAGTATCTTTACATTAGGATTAGAGGTCTGGCCCTTTTCACTATTAAATAACTCCACTTGTCTATGATATCCACTTCTTACTGTAAAATTGTCATTCTTGTTCCCAACCCATATCAATTTATCTCTTACTAACTGGGAGCTAATCGGTATTCTTGAGATGATATCCCTATCTTCTTCCTGAAAAACAAAGTTTAGCATGTCCTGTTTCCATGTCTTGGATTCCCAATCAATTAACTCCTTAACTCGGGCCTCTTCATTTAGCATATGTATAGGGGTCTGCACTTCGTAGCTTGTAGGCTTTAGTAACCACCTACTCTTCCACATTTGAGTATCCCTTCCATCCCCTATTGTCCACATAGATCCACTAGTTATCAGATTTTTAGCCCCACAGATGCTTCTCCAAATCAATTATGGCCTTGCTCCTATCTTAGCATTAAGAAAATCTGTTGTCTAGAAATACTTGGCTTTTAGGATATGAGAAACTAAAGATAGTGGCTACTGAATAATATTCCATCTTTGTTTAACTAGCAAGGACAAATTAAAACTTTCAAACTCCTTGAATCGTAGTCCCCCTATCCGCTTTCTCTGTCTCATTCTATCCCAGGCAACCCAACTAATCTTCTCCTCTATTCTCATAAAACTCCACCAAAAATCCCTCATAATGCCATCCATCTCTTTAAGCAAAGCTTTCGGGAATTTAAACACCCCTATGGCATATGTAGGAATTGATTGAACTACTGCCTTTAAAAGGATCTCCTTCCCTGCATAGGTAAGGAATTTCGTTTTCCAATTACTAACTCTCCTTCTCATTCTATCCACAATATCTTTAAAAGCCTTTCTTCTAGATTTTCCATTGAAAGCAGGCAAGCCAAGATAAGTTTCATAAGACACATTTGATCTAGAACCCGATAGGCTTAGAATATATTGTCTAGTTTCCTTTTTGGTATTAGGATTAAAATAAATTGCAGTTTTGTCAATATTAACCTTCTGTCCCGAAGCTCTCTCATAAATATTCAGAATCTAACTAATATTGATTCACTCCCTAGCTGTGGCTCTACATAAAACCAGACTATTATCTACAAAAAACAAGTGGCTGATACTAGGTCTATTCCTATTAATCCTGTAACCATGTATAAGCTGGGACATTTTTGCTTTTTTGATCAGGTTACTGAAAATTTCTAAAACCAACAAAAACAAATAGAGGGAGAGAGGGTCACCTTGTCTAATCCCCCTTGATGGTGTAATAAACTGTTGGGGGATTCCATTGATCAATAAGGAAAACTTAGTGGATGATATACAGTGCATAACCAGCCTAAGCCATGAAGAATTAAAATCCATTTTCTCTATCACTTTTCTCAAAAATTCTCATTACACCCTATCATAAGTTTTGCTCATATCTAATTTCATAGCCATATGCCCTTGTTTCCCTTTTCCTTTCACATTCATAGAGTGTAAAGCTTCGAAAGCTATAATTACATTATCTTGAATGTGTCTACCCGGAACAAAAGCACATTGGTTAGATGAGATGATTTGAGGAAGTAGAAGCTTGATTCTATTAGCAATGGCTTTAGACACTATCTTATAAAGCACATTACACAAAGAAATTGGTTTGAAATCAGACACTGTTTTAGGCTGTTTGATCTTAGGAATAAGAACAATATATGTTTCATTTATGGAATTTAACTCAACCCCCCTGTTCAATATATCAGAGACAGCTTTTATGACATTTTCCCCAACAATCTCCCAATGATTTTGGTAAAAAATAGGTGAAAATCCATCGGGTCCTGGGAATCCCAAAGGAATTAATACTGAACAGAGCTTCCTTAATCTCATCATCAGAAAAAGATCTACTCAGAGTTTTGTTCATCTCCTTATTAACACGAGCAACCATATCACTAATACATTCATCAATATAATCAGGATGCTGGGAAGTAAACAGGTCAAGATAAAAGGAGTTAAATACCTTAACTATCTCTTGGAAATTCTTTATTTCAGTGCCATCCTCTTTGATTAGTTTCTTGACTTCATTGCTCTTTCTCTTCTGATTAGAAAAATGATGGTAGAATTTGGTGTTTCTGTCGCCTTGTTTCAACCATATTTGTTTTTCCCTTTGCTGCCCTCTCAAATTCTCTCTTGTCATATTTTGATCAATCACCTTTTTTAGCTCTCTCATTTCTTGATTCTTGTCCCCTTTGTTGATCTCTTGTAGCTCTGCCAATCTTAGGAAAAGATTCTGATCTTTTTTTTTTCTCTTTTTTCCTGACATCTCTTCTCCATGTTTCCAGCAAATTCTTGCAGATCCTAATCTTGCTTTGAACAACATCTAAATTTGGCCTCTGCCCCATCAGCTATCTGTCCCAACTTTCATAAATAATCTGTTTACACTCTTCTTGCATCCCCCAACTAGCCTCATCTCTAAAAATATTTCTTCTATAGCCAGACCCTTCCTCTAGGTCTTCCCTACTCCTCCCTGCATCCCACTTCATCAAAATAGGACCATGATCAGAATTAGTAGCAGCCAAATTAAAAAAATTGAATGTTCTGAACTTGTCGATCCACTGAACATTACCTAAGACTCTGTCAAGTCTCTCTTTCGCGAACTATGGCCCTTCTCTTTTATTACACCATGTAAACTTTATACCCCCATAACCCAGATCACTGAGTTCACAGAAATCAATACATTGCCCGAATTCCTCCATCTGTGAATATGATCTTTGAGCAGTCCCATACTTTTCATCTTGGAACAAAATCTCATTGAAATTCCCATAGCAAATCCAAGGTACTTCATCCCTCGGCTTCAATCTTTTCAAAAGATTCCAACTCAGGTGCTTGTTGGAATTTTCAAGATATCCATAAAACCCAGTCACCAGTACCCTTTGATTATCAACTTCATATTCATACCAAAGGGATATATGATGCTGTGAATAAGTTCCAGATCATATTTTATGTTGCTATTCCACAAAAAGACTAATACACCTTTGAGACCTATACTCTCTACCACAAAACTCGAGTCCAGTCCCAATTTATTTCTAATCAGCTCAACTTTGCGCCTTCCATATTTGGTTTCACACAAAAATACAAAAATGGGGATACTTGAATAGATTAACCTTTTAAGCTCTATAATTGTAAAAGGGTTCCCCAGCTCTATAATTGTAAAAGGGTTCCCCAAACCCCTATAGCTCCACGCTAGGCCAATCATTGCCCTTGGTGGGGCTGCCCGGCAGCTTCCACCATATCTTCTTCATCTATTAAACTAAAGCCTTCTTCCACTGCTTTAAGTTTTTTAACCTTCCTGTTGTGCTCCTCCTCTCCTACTTCCCCTCTTTTCCTTCTCTTGTTCAAAATTGTTTCCTGGTTCATTATCTCCTGGCTTGTCACCTCTCTTGACCTTCTTTTCCATGATGCCATTTT
Organism: Platycarya longipes; assembly: GCA_036559045.1. NCBI lineage: Eukaryota > Viridiplantae > Streptophyta > Magnoliopsida > Fagales > Juglandaceae > Platycarya > Platycarya longipes. The sequence goes on along the minus strand of CM071789.1, from coordinate 38,723,046 downwards.
CTTGTTTATTGTCTCTATTACTTCTATAGTGCTCCTTGTCTGGGCAGACATCAATTCTGCTTCTTCATCTTCTACTTCCTCCAAACTAATTCCCTTCTCTTTTCTGACTAATTTGGACCTCTGGTCTTTTTCCTCTGAGTTACTTTTCTTTCTAGCCTCTGTTATCTCTAATTTTATCAGCACTCATTTTTGTTTCATCTGTCTCAATTCCTCTTTTTTAATAGGAGTGTTAACCCTCATATCCTACTTCTCTTTTTTTTTTTCCGAATATTTTTCTTCGTCTCCTCTGTTTCTGTTTTCTTCCCCCCCCCCCCCATATTTTCTTGTTTAATATGTTTTTGGATTTCTAGGCACATCCCTCAGCCATGCTCTAAATTGGTTCCCACTTTCCTCTCCCTTCTGCAAAACCTCATGAGCTCCTAAACGCTTTAGACCAGTATACTAAAATTTCACATTTAAAACAAAATGTCTGCAATCGTTAATATTTAACCGAGACCCAATGTTTTCTATCATCCAATTGAACTCATTTGCCTCTAATCAAAGGTTTTGTCATGTTTATTGCTATTCTAATTCTTAGATAATTCTCTTATGCCAATCCATTCGAATAAGTTTTAACTCGAATCATATGACATTTCCACTAGCTTATACTTAAATTTTCTCTTAAAAAAAATTATATAACATCGAATCAAAGTATAGTGTTCATTAATTTCTTAGATCATATGAATTCGTGTTAAAGTTAAACCTACTCTTCTTTTTCCTTAGCTTTTTGTAGGAATAAATTCTCGTTCATCATAGGGAGAAGGAAAGGAAAAGTTGGCTTGCTTGCACGGAACCCTAGGAGGCAAAGTCCAACTCTACCTGGAATTCGCTTTTTTTTTTTTCTTTATCACATAGAGCACTCAAGTTTTAGGCTCCGTTTGTTGCAAGATGGTACTATCTATTTTATTTTAATTTATTTTCATCTTAATTTGAAATATCATTAATATATATTTTTTAATTTCAAATTTTAATTTCTTCTTCTACTAATTATAAATTTTTAAAACTTTAGACAAAAAACCAAAAAGAAAAAATCAATTATTTTAAATTTTAAAATAATAAAATATTATTAAAAATTTATATTCTAATAATATTTTAACTTTCTATTTTCTTAAAATCTCATAAAATATATTAATGTATATTATTTATTAATTATTTATTACTTTTTTATAAATTTTCAATCTCATGATTTCATGAGATATCCAAACGAATTCTTATGACCGGTTTGGATAGTGTCTAATTCTTTCCGCTCCTTTTTTATACCGTACGTGAGATTATCAGTAGATTGCACCGTACGTGAGATTATCAGTAGATTGCACGTGCTGCTTAAATCAAGGCCAGCATTAGGAGAACTGTAAATATGAAACACCTTTCCAGTAAAGGAAAAGTTAATTAGGTATAAATTTCCTTGAAAGATGCGTAGCATGTGAGGTTAGGTATAACAAGTGGAACTTTGATTTCTCTTAGAATATGGATGTTGATTGTTGCGTATGCCGAGCTTAAGGTATCTAAGGATCCGTACCATTTGGTTTTTCGCCTTTTCAAGGAGCTATCTTTCTTTCAAAATTAATCGCAACGAATTAATTCAGGTTTATAATAACACTTGTAGTAATGCTAAATACGTACAAGACAAAAAAAAAAATTGGAAATGTTTTCATGTTTTATTAACGTCTAGTATAGTACTGTATAAGTACAGTGCAAATTAAGCCTCAACAGTTGTATTAAAAGGGGAGATCAATTGGGATAAAATCATGATACATTTGGAAGTACTCTAAGGTTCCATTTAATTCTCAAATTTAATTTGGTACACTCTATTTTAAATTCATTTTATCATTTAAACACACAAATTTAACCTAATTGAAAGTAAATTCGATAAACTCATATTACTGTAGCGTACAATAACACACTATAGCATTACTTTTTGATTTTGGTGTAATGACCACAAAGTACTCTCTCCTTCTCTCTAGTAAATTCAAACAAATTTGTTTTTTTTTTCTAATTTTTTTTTATCGTCTCTCTCTCTAATCTCTCTCTTCCAGAGTCAGCCAACGCGTGGGACCAAATTTTTGGGCTTTATAAATGCTTACCAACGGACGAGTCCCACAAAATTATATATATATTTTTTATCTCACAACAACAACATCGGCTTATTGTGTCTAGAAAGTTTGCCACAAAAATCAACTTCATCTCGCTAATACTATTTGGCGTCCCAACTTGATCGACGCTAGGTAGTCACTATTAATGACTCTCAAAAGGTTTATTACATTGAAACAGAAAAATATCACAAAAGCAGTACTCTTACATCTAAATATATTTGATGCTAATATCAATTTATCGTGTTGGAAAGAACTGGCCATTGGTAAGATAAATACATTCGCATAAAAAATTATGTGTTGCAAAATATATACATGCAGTCGAGAAAAGGATTAATTTTGTACGTGAAACTTTATTATGGTATTGCTAAATGTATACATATAGTCGCTAAATGGTGTCCCTAAATTTGCTTTTGGTCCTATGAAGCTTTATTGTGGCAGAGATTAATTACATTTGCAATCGTGTTGTATTGTCGAAACAATTGAAAACCTACTTTTGGTCTTACAAAGTTTTATTGTGCCAAGGTGGCTTGTCGTGAGCAAAACCAACTGAACTGGAGCACGGTCGGCATTTTTTGGTCTACGAGGAGGGTGTTGGTTTTGTGAGTGGCTAATCTGTGGCTGGAGGGAGCAAGTGTTCTATTTCGGGAAGCTAAAACAGAGAAGAAATGGCTACTTAAAACAGGGCAAGGTGGTGCAGGGAAGAACAGTGGGGCAGCTAACGATGTGGCTCACGATTGAGTGGTACTCATTGGAATCTTGTGGACGTGATGGAAAGGCAACCGACATCGCTAAACTTCACCGTCGTGTCTGGTCGTACCTCAAAGAATCGAGAACTAGGAGTCAAAGAATGCTTTGTTTTCGGAAGTTAGAAACAGGGGACGAAACTTGGTTGAGTTTGCGTGGAGTGGAAGGATGTTTTGCTGTTCACGTGGGCTGGGCCAAAGTTACCACACTATTGGAGGTGGTGGTCGCGGATTTTGAGTGGCCTGGTCCACAGTGGTTTATCCCAGCTGGTTTCGTTTCTCATAGAGAGATTATATGGCTTTGGTTAATGCCTGTCGTGGTTATGCAAAGTTAGGGGGAAAAACATACTGAGAACGTAAATAAATGGTGACCACGGCTGCTCTTGGTGTAGTGATTTTGTGCTAAGAAGGGACTTTGGTCATGATGGGAAGATTATTTACGTAGAGGGCTGCAACTTGGGGCTTCAAAGTAAGCAGGAGGATAAACTCCTCTATATATAGTGGCTTTGTAATGCTGAGTCAGGTGTGAGTCGATCAATTGGTGATCTACTAAGGATCTGAGTGAAGATTTGAGTGAAGGGGTATTTTTGTGTTGGAGGGTGTGGGGGGAATGAGAGAAGATATAGACGTAGAAGAGTGAGAGATTCAAGTTTTCCTCAAATTTTAGGTGTACGTAGAGGCACTAAAATCAATATTGAAATGATGTGAAATTAGAAGACAAATATAGATAATATTTTGCATCAATTATATCTGCCACAAAATATTTATAATGCATCACAATAATAAGTCATTGTGCTTGCGATGATGCAACATTGATGCAAAAATGCATGGTAAATATAGGAATTTATTTGCGTCAACTATACCTGCCACAAAAGAAAGAGCATTTGTCGCAATAAAAATGTATGGTAATTGTGACTCTTCCAAATTGACGCAAGGTGATTCCCTGATGGTAGTATTTTTTGTGGCACCCAAATATTGATGCAAATACCTTAAAAAAGATGGGATAAAAAACAAGTACTACTCATTTGGTTCATTTCACCAAAAAGTGAGATCAATTGCAATATACTTTTTGAAGACGCAATAAGTTAATATTAATGACACATTATTGATCGACACAATTTTTAGATGTAATAGAGTCTTTTTGTTGTAGTGTCTAAACTTATCTAAATATCTAAATACATTTTAAATTTATCTAAGTGGATTTTATAAAACTCACAACCATTTAAACTTACTTTTATTCATTCAAAATTCAGACCAACTCAACTCATTTCGATTTTTAAATACAACTTAAATCATGAGTCATGGACTCATGACTCATGAGTCACAATATTAGGTGCAAAAACAGAAAAAGATAAGATTTTATAAATTATGTAAGCAGGTGGCCGGCAGAATCGATCTGGTAATTAATCTTGTGTAAAGTAGTAGATAGGCATATATATTCATTTGTCATGATTTTAACAGGTGACGAAAAGGGGCAGAGATATTATATCCAGCAAGTAAAAAGATATCTAAGAGGGGGGCTAGGGAACAGAAGAGGGAAGTAAGAGGGTCTTGTTCTTCGAAACCCATGATCACTATGCAATCCATTATCACACCCAGAAACCCTACAAATATGATTGCCTTTGTATTCATGGTTGGCGTGCGTGACCGAAGAAAAACGCCACTCCTCTATTGGAACCCTCCCTGTCCACCAATGGTCCAGAGCCACATATGCATCAGCCTGATGCCCATCTTACCTCACAACTATAACCTGGCATCCGGATCCCACTAGACCCACAAAGTGGATCTAAAGATGGGATCTCCCTCTGACACGTGGCAAGACAAGCATGATAAAAATATATACATGGTTGAACTTGGAACAGTTCTAAAGGGTGTCGTTATTCTTTGTTTATATGATGGGTGGGAGTGGAGTGGATTGATGCTTTGATTGTGATGGTGATTATGAGTGGTGCGCCCTGGCATAGCACGCTCTTCCCCAATCTTTTGAGGCAACAAAGAGAATATGATGATGGTTTCTGCTGCACGCTCTCACCCAACTTCCTATTCATCTTTCTTTCTCTCTCCAACAAAGATTTTGCACATTTTCTGAAGAAAGGAATAGCCAAAAATTCCGGCAAATGTCACCCCTTCAATCATCATTATTTATATCTTTTTTCCTTAAGCTAGTAAAACTCTCTGTACAATGTTGGCCATCTCAGCATTATCCAGGCTATGTATTTGTCCATATATGATGATGCTGAGTTTCCCACTCGTCGATTGCCGCATTGGAAAAATCACAAGGGTCCCCGTATCTAGAGCATAGCTAGGTAGGTGCCTAGACAATCTTTAACCCTACCAAATCATACACGTTAAATCAATTGGTTTCTTTAATTTGCTTCCATGGCTGCGCATGCATATCGGAAAAAGAATATCACGTATGTCCAATATGATGAATATTATGGATAAAAGAGGACGAAGACAATAAGGCAACCACGCGAGCAAATCAACCTTTGAAATCTCAAACACACTGTATTTTTTTCCGGTCACGAAAATCCAAGGGGATTTTTGTTCCTTTACAGCCTCGACCACACACACTTCGATAAATCTCCCTTATACTCATCCATACCAAAAGCATATCATAGTCCTTTTCGATTCCCTGGTCTGAAGACACCCTCCCATTTATATTGTGCACCAACCCTTCTAAACTTTCCCATCACTTGCCTCTCTCTCTCTCTCTCTCTCTCCTCTCTCTCTCTCTCTCTCTCTCTCTCTCTCTCTCTCTGTTGAGGTTGTTTCTGATCAGTTCTAGAAGGATGGGAGATATTTCTTGTTCCAATGGTATTTCCAATGGAAATGGAGTTCATGGGAAAGTCTTTCCTCTAAATGGGTATAGGAAGAGCTGTTGGTACGAGGAAGAGATTGAAGAGAATCTGAGATGGTCCTTTGCTCTCATTAGGTATATGCAAGCAGCTTCACATTGTTGCTTATAGTTTTAACTTACACTACGCCATCTCATTTATATCTAGTTTAAGATCATATATACAACTCTACAAGATCTTCATTTGGTTTTTTTTTTTTTTTTTCCAGTTCTCTTTGATTTTGTTTTTTATTCATTAAGCAAGTGCGAGTAGATAGAATAGCATATAAAAAGGCCAAAACAAACATCTTTAACTTATTAGGGTCACGGACCAAGCAATCTGCTGTGCCGATATTCTGCATTTTGGAGTATTTTTTTTTCGAAGATGCCACTCTGGGAAGTGGGAACTAGTTTATATAATAATATCTTTAGGAAAGCTTTTTCTCAAGTTAAAAAGGAAAAAGTGCCGCATTTCTTTCAAAGCATAAAAGTCTTTCAGCTCAAAGTGGATGTCATGAAAAAACCAGACAAGATTTAACTAAACACTGATTACTTTCTTCTTTATATGTACAGTATTTTGCATACAGGAGCTTCACCGTACCAGGACATCGCGCTTTTGGACACAAAACCTTTTGGAAAGGTTAATTAACAAAAATCTAATTTAAAAAATGTAGATTCAATATTTCTTTTGCAGAAGTTCCAAGTTTTGTTGTGCTTAACGTCGTTGTTTTGTGAATAGGCTCTAGTCATTGATGGAAAGCTTCAAAGTGCAGAGACAGATGAATTCATCTACCATGAGTCTCTTGTTCATCCAGCACTTCTTCATCATCCCAAGTACCTTTAACTCTTATTACTTGTCATTTGGTTTGATTCTAGTCCATCTACCATGAATCTCTAATATTTGTATTTGATTCTAGTCCAAGCACCATCTTTATTATGGGAGGAGGTGAAGGCTCCACGGCAAGAGAAATTCTGAGACATAATACTGCAAAGAAGGTTATCATGTGTGACATTGATGAGGTAAAAACCCCTAGCTTATTCTCGACATTAGATTTTTTATTTCTTAGGATTTTGATCTTATTTTTACTTTTAGGATCATTTTCTTAAAGTCATTTATAAATAAAACGGCTATCATCAAGTTTGTATTCAGTTTTTCCTGTCGTATATATAATGTGAACGTGAATTGGGTTTTGCTGTTGCTAAAGTTCTTTTTGTCTTGTCATTAACACAAAAGACAAGGAGAGGATTAGCGAAAGCAGCCAAGAAAACCTTTTGTATAGAAAATTCTTAACATTTGTCTGACCTTTTTACAAAGTTTTTAGACAAAGAAGACACTTTTCAAGCAGTAAATAGATGTGATTAACATTGAATTAAGTTTCATAACATCCCATAAAAGTCCAAAAACAAAAAAGCTAATTCTGCAATTTGTCTTCAATGGGGGCGTGCAGGAGGTGGTGGAGTTTTGCAAGTCATACTTAATTGTGAACAGGGATGCTTTCTGTGATCCAAGACTTGAGCTGGTTATCAATGATGCCAGGTCCCACTCTCTACTCAAATCTCATGGCTGCCATTTTTCTTCTTGTTTTCGTTATTTTTCTTAATGTTATAACCACCATGGTGTTATCGTGGTTTGGTGCAGGGCTGAGCTAGAAAACAGAGAGGAGAGTTATGATGTGATCATAGGAGACCTGGCTGACCCAATTGAGGGAGGTCCATGTTATAAACTCTACACCAAATCTTTCTACGACTTTACCGTCAAGCCTAGACTTAATCAAGGTGGCATCTTTGTCACACAGGTGTGTCAGTCTGATTGTGTTTATACGCTTGTTTAGGTGTTTGGAGAGACAACATAGGACAACATTTTAACCAGATTATGTATCTCGATCAATATAGGCAGGACCTGCTGGGATATTCAGCCATACTGAAGTATTCTCTTGCATTTACAACACTTTAAAACAGGTTTTCAAATGTAAGTAACCTTGAATATTAGCATTTGATTGTTTGCATTTCGGGGAGCTTATTGTGAAGATCGGACGGTTCACCTTTTTACTTTCACTTGCAGATGTTGTGCCTTACTCAGCTCATATTCCTTCTTTTGCTGATACTTGGGGATGGGTCATGGTATGAAAAATCCTATGAATTATTTCAATCTTTCTTGTTTATAAATGATTTGTTTATCTGACAATTCAAGTATTTAGATAAACTGCTTGAAATTTATCTGTTGAAATTAAACGGCAGGCTTCTGATAGTCCCTTTGGGCTGAGTGTTGAGGAGTTGGACCTGAGGATGAAACAGAGGATCAAAGGGGAGAACAGATATCTTGATGGGAAAACATTTTCATCGGCATCCACCTTGAGCAAAGCCGTGCGAAACTCGTAAGGATGATAGTATTTTACCTTATATGTAATTTCCTGTTGTGAATATATTTAAGCAGCAACTGATTTGAGAAGAGCATTTAATTAAACAGGCTGGACAACGAGACTCATGTTTACACAGAGGGAACAGCAAGGTTCATATATGGTCATGGTAGTGCCTACAAAAAAGCTCAAGAATGAGAAATGGAGCCAGATTAACACAAGCTCTATCTATCAAAACCAAAGGGAAACATGAGACTGCAGTAGAACATAATCTTTCATTGTGTTTTATCTTATCTAATATTATTTCTTTCCTTCTTTTTGCATTTTGTACTTACTTCGAAAGGGACGATATAATTAATGTATTGCTTTGTGTTCCTCTTTTTCGTGGTTTTGTGTAATCTATTTTATGAATACGGAACACGGATCGCCAATTACTACTCTCATTTTGTGTCAAAAGGCATTGGACTTTGATTAGCTTTCACCATTCTGAGAAGAACGACCAAGATCATATTATAAAAAAAACACACACACAAACAAATGCATGCAACTTATGTTAACTGGCCAGAAGTTCATGCGATTGACTACCAACATTTTATGAAGAAAAGACGCATATAAATATATATATATATATATTAAAAATGATGAGGAACATCCGCACTCATCATACTCACCCTCATCATATCAAAACAATCACCCTCATATATTACTGTTCATGTGAGGATGAATATGATGAATGCGGATGTTCTTCATTATTTTTAATATATATGTAGGAGCAACATTTAAAACAAAGGAAAGGTGATTGTTTTGGTATTTAGAGTGGTTTGAAGAACAGCTAGGGTGGTCACCCTGGATCCATTGATTTATGGGTTGGTTATTTACGTCATCATGTACGGGGAACTAATTAATAATTACCACATATCGGGTTAAGCCCAAAGTTTTATGAAAGAGCATGTCTGGTGTACGATATTTATGAAAACCATCGCATCCTCATAAAATTAAACATTAATTTTCACTTCTACTGGCTGGTGAGAGACTCTGGACAAAGAAAAGGAAAACCCAAAAGCGGGTTGACTTGTCATTCGCACGCGTTTTGATGATTTTATACTGGGGCAATTACACCGATCTAGCTATTTTCTATTATTATTGTAGATTAAAATGAAGTTATTTTTTATAAGTCTGAAATCAAAGTTTTTTTGTTTTGCTAGGCCATTTGTCCATATTTAGTGGGCATGCATGATGCATGCATATACACAGAATAATTTAGAATAAGCCATACACAGAATAAGTTGTCATCTGTCTATCGCTCTGAAAATGGGTACTTGGGTAGTGGTGGTTGACGTTGGTTGAGGAAGCATTATAATTAATTGGTCCCGATTTATTGGCCCAAATTGATGTCATTTTCCGCCAATATAATCAACTAGAAAAAGCAGCTATCAAGGCCTCTTATTAATATTGTTTAATTTTTAAGTTGTCCTATGGTACCTAAAATATCATTAATTATAATATATTTGAACATTACAATTACAGTATAAAAATAGATGATAAGTACACATTTGTGATGACAAAATCCACGATCGAATAATTTATTTTAGAAATAGAATAATTTATTATAGAAAGAGGAGATGTTGCATTATTAGCTTTTTTTTAAAGGTGCATTATCACTTGAATGGGATATATATATGTAACGTCCCGATTCTACAGGGGTTCTAGAGTTACTTCTTATCGCATATACTCATATTCAATACCATAATTAAATACTCTAAATTTTCAAATATCATATAAAGTTTGGTTTTAAAATTCATTTCCTCAATATCATCAATACCAACAATGCAAAGTCATCATAATATAATGATATTTCCTTACTAAACCTTATCAATATTCATATAAATTCTTTTTGCTTAATCCATCGTTCGTAAGTCATCTCACCCAATACTTCATAATCCGATCATTGGTTGAAATATCCAAACTCATCTGAAAAATATTCAGAGATAAGAGATGAGTTTAATCACAACTCAGTAAGCAATGAACATATATTAGAGTGTAAACATGAGCATTTTCCAAAGTACAATATGCAGAGCAAAATATTCTTTAGTTTTAATATACAGAACAAAACACATTTTTTAAACATAACAGAGCGACAATTTTTAAATCATATTAAATATAGAGTACTTTGGCATAACAAAACTGAACATCATCATCATATCAAAACAGAGTATCTTATAGAGTAGATACCATGTTTAACTTCAGTGGTAGGGTTGTGCTAATCCTGGTGGCCAAACCAGGTAGAGACAGAGGCAAAATTTTGTCTTAATCATTCTCGGAGCCCCAAGTGTGCACACAGGAAAGTCCACAATAAACCACTTTATTTTCAAAATATGTGCACTTAGAGACAGAGAAGCTGGTACCAACCCAAATAAAGCAGAGACAGAGCAGAGCAGAGACATAATCAGATACAAACCAGTATATCATGCCAAAGATTTTTCAGAATCATCAAAATAACACATAGTTCCAAATTATTTTCAGAATCATTCTTATATAAATAAAACAGAGTCAGAGCATATTCATAAAATCAATGCACACTTTTTAGATGATCAATATCGCTTTTTTTTACATTTCAGAAAAAAAAAAATGACAAAAACTAAGTTCATGTTTGCACAATGCATAATAGAAACATTTTTCTTTCTTTCATATAAGCTTCATGAGTAATGTAAAAAAATGACTGAGATTGGTTTTTCTCAAGTTCTCATTTGATAACGAAACATGCATAAATTTTCAGAAAGTCAACCTCAGTCTACATTTGGTACAAAGCCAAGTATAGGAACCCCGCTTATCTGGACTTCTTAACTTTTCAGAAATTCTCCAAACAGTGCTGAACAAATAATAATCGACACCTATAAAATAATCATGTAACTCCATAAATTTTCAATGATTACAAATCTTGAAAAAATAGAACCCGAGACATAAAATCCAATATCTTCTCTTAACATCTAAAAACCCTCAAAATCCTTAGTATCAACTTTCTCTCCAAAATGTTTTGAATAAAAGTGGATTCAACTTCAGTAAAACTCGGAACTCGGACCGGGACTCTAAATTTAATTTATTGTTTCAAAACTTTTAGTTTACTTGCAAGAATGAAACTAGGGGTGCCAGTAAAATGATAAGCTGACCACCATGCACGTACCAAATCAATAAAACCATTAGCTGCTATCCACATATTTACAAACTTAAAGTACCGATTTCCCCCATGAATACCCCAATCAAGCAGAAGAGGAAAGTGATCCAAACAGACACGGGCCAATCGCTTATGACAAAGCTCAGGATAGTGGGCTTCCCAATCTAGAGAGAATAGAAATTGATCCAGCTTTGACCAAACCCATCTATTCGACCAAGTGAACTCTCCCTCAATAAGAGGGATATCCATAAGACCGAGATAAAAAATGAACTCAGAAAATTCTTCCATAGCCACAATATTCCGATAATTCCCCGAGCGCTCGTTAGGAAAGCGAGTGGTGTTGAAATCTCCCCCCATACACCAAGGCACATCCCAAATGGAATGCACACTGGCCAACTCCTCCCATAGACATCTCCTGTTCCTATCATCATATGGCCCATAAATGCCTGCAAAAGCTCATTCCCAACCGTCTACAACATTTTTAAAGAGAGTGGCTATCGAAAAATCACCAGTACACTCCTCCACCGCCTCAACTATTTTTTTATCCCACATTACTAACACTCCACCCGAGGCACCCACCGCAGTTAAATAGGATCAGCCCACATACGAACATCCCCATAAACTCTGAATAATTCTTCTATCAATAACCCGTAACTTTGTTTCCTGCAACCACACCACATCAACTTTCCACATTCGCAATAATAATTTTATACGGAGGCGTTTATTGCGATCATTGAGCCCCCGCACGTTTCATGAAAAAATCTTAGGCTTCATGAAAATAAGAAGGAACCCCTCCCATTTGATCTCTCCCTTCCACCACTCCTTTCCTTCCCATCATAATTAACAGAACAAGTAAAACCGTTTTAGTTCTCTACTTGGCTTTGTCGATGTCTTCAAGCTTCCAGCTTCCATAGCAAACATTGAGGGCTTGGAATTGTTCTGCATAACCTTCATAAGAAAGTCCAAAAATTGATTTTAACTCTTCCACCTTCTTAAATATTTTTTCTGGAGGACTTGGAGGAATTGTTCGTATAGGAGTTAGCAGAACCCCCTCCCCATCAAAGCCTTCTTGAGTGCACACAGCCAACTGCAGACACTGGGGAGCCTCAAAATCTACTTCTGACAATGCAGTTGGGGTGGAAAGAAGCCTAACTAAATCCCCTCCAGCACCATTATCCACCTTCCCCTCCAAAAGCTTCTCTTCCAACCTTAAAACATCATAAATCCTCAATTTTCTCAAATTTCACTTAATGAATACCTAACTCAATTTCCAACTCAAACTAAGTCTTCTTCAGAAATCAAGTAGGTCACCAGATCAAAAATTTGGCCGTAAACACTAGTCCGAAACGATATTTACAACTCGGCCCAATACCAAAACTTTCCACTTTCAAAAAGAAAATCTTAATAAAATAATCGAAATAACAACGAATCCAGTAGACATAATGCTGTAAAAACTCACAGTTTTGTTTAAAGTCAAGAGGATAAAATTGTAAAAGTAATACACGGTTACTAAACATGCCTCCTGTGACAACCCGGATTTTAGATATCCGCTTAATTTTCATATATGGGATGATTATGTTTCTCCGAAACTATTTTTAGGAATTTTGGAATATATGTATAAGATTCTTATATTGAAAGGTTGGGAATAAGGTTGGGTATAAATGTGACTTGTGTTAAGGTGAAAAAGTGCCTAGACCCGAGACTTCGCTCAACTCTCGCTCGATGTCTGGCTCGAGCGAAATACAGGGACAGACAGACGTCTTTTAGTAGAATGGTCATAACTTGCTCATTTGATATCGGATTTGAGTGATTCAAGAGGCTATGGAAAGCTAAGAGGAATATCTACAACTTTTATGTTTTGAGGTTTAAGAGATATGGACTTAATCAAATAAGAAATGGAGATTGAAGTACCAGGTCTGAATTAGAGATAGATAAGTATTGACTTGAAGTTGACTAAGAACATTGGATAAGATTAAGCCATTGGATTATTTTCTTAGTTATCCTAAGATCTGGACAAGTGTGTAGAGATGTGGAAAATGAGGAGATTTTATTTAGTGAATTTCGTGTGAAATAAGATGAATCATCTATCCAATACTTGGTGTGCCCGGATTGGTGTTCTCGGGCTTATCTGTCGAGTTTTATTAGAAAAATCATAACTTGGTCTTATGAACTCCAAATGAAGTGATTCCAGTTCCTATAGAACCCTAAGACATAGATCTATAACTTTTATGACTGGAGGTTTTAGAGAATCGAAGTTTATCAATGGATTAATTGGGCTGGAATGGGACTGATCTGTTTTAAGTGCAAACTGGAGCTCGAAAATAAATCACTTCACCACATCACCTTAGATGTTCGAATTTGATTGGTTCTCCTCATGGTTATCTGCTAGATACATGTATGAGAGCATGTGTTAGGTGGAGGAAGAGCTTCTAGAAGAATAATTAGCTTAGAACCAAACAAGAGTGAAGGACTAATCTGATTAGCCAAAACAGTCAACTATCCCCTTTGTTTCCAACCAATTGGTAACCAAACCTTGGGAATTAGGTGAAGAGATATTTTCCAGCCACTCTAAGGGTGCTAAGGAGGTCTGGGACGTGTGGCCAAAGAGGAAGAAAATGTTCTAGAAGCCTTGAGGATGCAAGGAAAGCCAATGGCCAGCTAAGCTCATCTTGGGTATTTTAGACTTTTTGGAGTTTACTTTTATATCCATATTTGGTGATTATTTGGGGCCATTGATCTAAGATGATTTTAGATGAGGAAGAAGCATAGCCATAGGATGGAAATCATTGGAGATCATGGGAGATTTGGATGAGGATTAGACTAACCAAGGTTGGACAACTCACCACACCTCACACGGTTTGAGACTAACCCATTGCCTTAGTTTGTTTCCTTCTCTTTTTCCCCAAGCCACCTATTCCTCTATATATATGGCTATCTTCAGATCATAGGAGACCTTTTGGGGAGGAGAAACTCACGTACACTTGGAGAGAAAGCCAAAGGAGAAGCCTCCCTAACCCTTAAACCTCCAAACTTCTCCTAAGTGAGCTAAGTGGGTGCTTTGAGGAGAAATGTTGCAAGGGCTAGTTGGATCATTCAACCAAGCTTTGGAGGAACTTGTAAGTATACAATTTAACTTAATCTTAGCATAGAATAAGTAGATTATTGATGGAATTTAGTTTGTTGTTGGTTGGAGCTTGAATTAGGCTTGAATGATGTGTTTGGAATCTATGGTGTTTTGGATATGATTTGGTGATTGTAAAATGTTAGGAAAATTGTAAGGACCTAGAATTATGTTCTAATGAGTAAAAATAAGGTTGGTGTGAAAAGATTGCTTGGTTTGGGTTGAAAAAACCCCTTGAGCCGTGATCTCGCTTGACTGTCGCTTGATACCCCACTCGAGCGAGTTCCAACCCGTGACTTCGCTCGACACTCGCTCGACACCCGCTCGAGCGAGATACCCTGTTTTGCTTAGATTTAGGGTTTTCTTAGAATAGCAGTGGTGTTTCAAATGGGTAGAGTTATAGGTGAAAATAACTCATATGAATAAGAGAGAAACAAAAAGAAAGAAAACAATTTATATAAAGAATATGTTCCGTGTCATAACGGGGACGGCGATACGTAACGCCCGGATGATTGACACGAGACTCATCATAACGGGGACGGCGATACGTAACGCCCGGATGATTGATGAGTATATAATTGATAAGTTAGCCACGTCATGACGGGGACGGCGATACGTAACGCCCGTATGACTGACGTGCCGGCAGGGACGGCGATACGTAACGCCTGTCGAGATTAAGTTAGTCACGTCATGACGGGGACGGCGATACGTAACGCCCGTATGACTGACGTGCCGGCAGGGACGGCGATACGTAACGCCTGTCGTGATATGAGAATATGTGATCTCCACGGGGACGGCGAGACGTAACGCCCGTGTGATTGATCCTCACGGGGACGGCGAGACGTAACGCCCGTGATATTGATTTGTGTCATAACGGGGACGGCGAGACGTAACGCCCGGATGATTGACACTAGACTCATCATAACGGGGACGGCGATACGTAACGCCCGGATGATTGATGAGTGTATGATTAATGAGTTAGCCACGTCATGACGGGGACGGCGATACGTAACGCCCGTATGACTGACGTGCCGGCAGGGACGGCGATACGTAACGCCTGTCGTGATATAATAATATGTTCCGTGTCATAACGGGGACGGCGAGACGTAACGCCCGGATGATTGACACGAGACTCATCATAACGGGGACGGCGATACGTAACGCCCGTATGACTGACGTGCCGGCAGGGACGACGATACGTAACGCCTGCCGTGATATAATAATATGTTCCGTGTCATAACGGGGACGGCGAGACGTAACGCCCGGATGATTGACACGAGACTCATCATAACGGGGACGGCGATACGTAACGCCCGGATGATTGATGATTATGATTGATGAGTTAGTCACGTCATGACGGGGACGGCGATACGTAACGCCCGTATAACTGACGTGCCGATGGGGACGGCGATACGTAACGCCCATCGTGGATAAGAAATAAAAGAAACCTATGGGGTTAATAAGTAAAGTGGAAAGTAAAAGTATAAGTGTATGTGATGATGGGTCTAGCTAAGATCTAAGGTTGTATGTGATGAGGGGTCTAGCTAAGATCTAAGGTTGTATGTGATGATGGGTCCAGCTAGGATCTAAGGTTGTATGTGATGATGGGTCTAGTTAAGATTTAAGTTTGTATGGTAAGATGAATAATTGATGTGTATGAGTTCCATGAAGTATGCTTATAAGTGATATGTTGATGAGTATGATTATGTGTGGTGATAGTTGAGGTTGTCTATGCTTTATTTCGTTAACTGTGTACTTGCTGAGATTTCTTGTAAATCTCACTCTTTGTTGTTTTATATATTTTATCTATCATTCCTTATGGAATGATAGATGTTGTTGCAGGAATAGATAACTTGCATTGAGACCCGATCAGCACGGGAGATTCTGTGGTACCCTGAGGGTCCTATGGAATGCTCCTCTCCGGTTGAGATGATCCCATGTGCGTGATCAAGTGAAGAAGTAAGAGTACTGGATGGTGGTAGGATATGAGTTTTTGTTTAGAGAAAACTAACTGGGTTATGTAAGAGTAAATACAGAATATTGTTGTAAATACAATGTTATGAGAATTGTGATTATAGTATGCCATGTGGTCTATTAATGCGAGAGTTAGATCTCTTTGCTCATATTGGGAATTTACTTCTTCCAGCTGCGATCGGCATTGCATTTCATTAGTAAGCTTAGATGCATGCATGCTGCTTTTTATGTTTACGTAGGATAAGTAACCTTGTGTTGCTTGTCCGGATGCGTCGATTTGCGTTGTTTTCAATGCGAAAAATCGGGGCGTCACACCTCCTAAACTCAGAAATAAAATAAATAAATAAATAACGTCATTTAAATCTTGTAAAAGATTTTTATATTACACAGCTTTAGAATAACGTAAAACTGCGCCGAGGTATTCTAATAAAAACAATAATAAACAATGGCTCAAAGATAAAACAATCCATCAAAAAAATCACCTTTAAAGAAATCTCATGCGGTGTCAAATCTCAATGTAACTTACGAATATAATATGAAAAAAAAGTCCAGTGAAACAAAACTGGGTGTAATATAAACTCATCTATGGGTGTTTTGGTGAAATAAGAATGTAAGGTGCATGGATCCTAAGAGCAACGGGTCTCAGAGGGTTGCTTTCAAAACAAACCATGCGGCAAAGCCAGGCTTGCCGTGGGGAAAATTCTCGATAGTGGATCGGGCGGTTCTGGGTGGGCATCGATGGCGAAACGACTAGGGGCGTCATTGACAAAGCAGGGGACAACGTGCGGTGGGTTTGGGCTGACGGAGAGTTCTCAGACGGCGTTTTCTGTGCAGTATGGCCACGTCATGATGGTGCCAAACGGGAAGGGAGGCTGGTCTGTGGGGAGAAAACTCCTCTGTTTTCAGGATTCAAGAATAGAGGCTCTCAATTTCGGTGATGGACAGTGGTGGTTCCATGTGAGGTGGAGGTGGTGGCGCACGGGGAGGTGATGAAAATGTTAGCTGGTGATTCGGTGCAGAGTACAAGTTTTGGCAAAATAGGGAGCTGTGACCTGCAGTCGTTCCATGCAATAGGGATGGAGGTGTTTTACGTGGAGGGTTGTTGCTCTGTTTTCGTGAGTTCAGAACAGGGGCTGACGTCCTAGTGATTTTCGGTGGTTGGCTACTATGAAGGAGCAAGCTGGATGGTGGTGGTGGCTAGCTTCAGTTTGGGGTGCTCTACGTCCGTGATTGCAACACAGGGGCCTAAGTACTATGGTGCGGGAATAACGCGGGTAGGATGGTAGTAGGAAACACATTGTGGTGGCGCGACGGCACGATTGAAGGTAAACGATATATGTATGATCAGTTTGGGGTTGTGCGATACTGAGTTTAATATGAGAATATATAGTCAATGCTGTTGTGAGTTCTCAGCAAAAGATGCGCGAGAAAGAGTGAAGAAATTGGTGATTGCAACCCTAGTATAATAAGGAGGAGGTTACGCGAATGCTGGGCAAAAGACATTTAGTGAGAAACTAGAAATGAAAACTGCAAGAAACGAGGGGAGTTAAACTAGAGAAAAATCCGGATAGGAGATATATGGTTGCTTGATCAATGCAATGCAGTGTAGTAGTGGTATGTACAGCCGTTGATGAAAATCCAAATTATTAAGAGACAGGTGTGAAACTATGAACATAGATGATTGAAACCCTAAAAATACGGAGACGTGAGAGGTGTAAAGACGTGAGTATTCAAAATTGTTGTAAGCAAGATTTTGCGAGAACTAAAATGGTGAACTGCAAAAGTCGTGAGAAAGGTAGATTCAAATGGAGAGAAAAATTTGGTTAAAAGATATATGGTTATTTGATTAAAATAGTGATAGATATAGCCGTAGTTGAGAAACTTTAATGGGAAAAGATAATAAGCTTGCATACACGTGAAAGTAGCGAACGAATGAGGTTGTGGTCGTGAATGTGGAAGAAGTAACATGCATGTAGGATGTGGAAACATGCTTATTTATAGGAACAAAACTTGGAGACAGATGAAGTAATAGAATAAAACTGCAATTTATAAGAAAAAGAAAATAGAACAAAAATATGCGTGATATGTGACTCGGAATAAAATCTTTAAATTCATATATATATATACATATATATATATACACACATGAATAAATAAAATAATAATAATAATAATAAAATCAATTTGTCTAAAAAGATTTTTTCTACCCATAAAAATATTTTTTTAATAATCATCAAATCAAGTGAGAAAAAAAAAGACAAAATTTACTAAAACATCAATTTTGCACCGTGGTAAATTTTAAAAACAAATTTTTGAATATCGGAAACGGGTCTTTTACTTAAAAAAATTATTTAAAGAAAAAATTTTAGAAAGAAAGGTGGCGCTGGAGCCGGGTGTTACATTCTCCTCTTAAAAAAAAATTCGTCCTCGAAATTTGCTAGCACCACAAGAGAAATCTAAAAATTTTATCATCCACAACCATTCCAGACCGAATTCAACTTTGATTATAAGGTTGAACCTAATAATGACTCTGAGTTCTCCGCATAATTTATGAACCTCAAACAAGTTGCAACAAAAACTTTCAATTGATCAAAATGCTAAACCACACTTTCGCTGTGCACTCTAATCAACTTGTAGTCTCAAATACATAATTACCCAATTATCATAAATCGCTTCCTTAACAATTGCAAAAGATCTACAACCTCACATCCACCAGACACATTCTGCAAGTGCCAAAGCCTTACAAAATCATTTAAAAAAAATCATATCCTAGAGCCCATAAAAATTCTATGACCTTAAATATCATCAAATCACTCTTAAAAACATGTAGCATCTCTAAACACCGAAGTTCCAAGAGCTCAAACCATAAAATATGTAGAACCTCAAACTTGAAGTCGCAATAGTCCTCTCTTAGTGCTCAGATTTTCAAATCTCAAATCCTAAGTCACTTCTTAAACTCACAGATGTCCAAAACTTCGTATATATATAGTTTGTAGAATCGAAAAATAGGCTTTTGGTCAAACATATGTCTACTTCAGCATCTAACCTTAAATAATATCAAAGTCATGTCCTAAAGTTTTTAGAAGAGCCAATTAAATAAAATCTTTGAATTTCCACAACCTCAATCCATAAAATCTGCAAAATCTCAAACCCAACTTTTGATCAAACTTATATCCAAGTAATTTGTTATTGCCTTCAAAATAAGCAAATCAAATCTAGTCCTCAAATTTTCAAAACTCTAATTTATGAAGTCTGTAGAATCTCAAACCTCAAATTTTGTAATCCACCTTCTACGAGTATGTAAACATGACAGCATTACATCTTATTAAAAAATCATAGCTTGGGCCTCTAAAATTTTAAAACCTCAAATCATATCAAACTTCTCATATAGTATGCAGAATCTCAAACCTGGCTTTTTTTGAAACTCATGACAACTTTAAAATCTAAACCTTAAATCATATCCAGCTCATGCCAACAGAAAGCACTAATTGAATCAAAAACCTAAAATTCCTAAAATCTTACTGCATAAAGTTTGCAGACCCTTAAACTTGAACTTTCCTAGAATATATTTCCAAAAGCCAATAAGATTCTACAACCTTGAACGCAAATAATCAGCTCATATACATAATCCACAAATGTCTACACCTCTAATCTGAAAATTATTTACTCAAACCCACAAACAATTAATCAACCTCAAATATTATAGTCTGCAGAACCTCAAACCTGGCTCTGATACAATTTCTAATGCCTCGGTCCCACAGGAGTCCGAGAGTTACTTCCTATCGCATATACTCATATTCAATACCATAATTAAATACTCTAAATTTTCAAATATTATATAGAGTTTAGTCTTAAAACTCATTTCCCCAATATCATCAATACCAACAATGCAAAGTCATCAGAATACAATGATATTTCTTTACTAAACATTATCAATATTTATATAAATTCTCTTTATTTAATCCATCGTTCTTAAGTCATCTCACCCAATGCTTCATAATCCGATCCTTGGTTGAAATATCCAAACTCATCTGAAAAATATTCAGAGATAAAATGTGAGTTTAACCACAACTCAATAAGCAAGGAACATATATTAGAGTGCAAATATGAGCATTTTCCAAAGTACAATATGCAGAACAAAATATTCTTTAGTTTTAATATACAGAACAAAACACATTTTTTAAACATAACAGAGCGACAATTTTTAAATCATATTAAATATAGAGTACTTTGGCATAACAAAACTGAACATCATCATCATATCAAAACAGAGTTCTTACAGAGTAGATACCATATTTAACCTCAGTGGTAGGGTTGTGCTAATCCCGGTAGCCAAACCAGGCAGAGACAAAGGCCAAATTTTTCCTTAATCATTCTCGGAACCCCGAGTGTGCACACAGGAAAGTCTACAATAAACCACTTTGTTTCCAAAATAGGTGTACTCAAAGACAGAGAAGCTGGTACCAACCCAAATAAAGCAGAGACAGAGCAGAGCAGAGATAGAGTCAGATACAAACCAATATATCATGCCAAAGATTTTTCAGAATTATCAAAATAACACATAGTTCCAAATTATTTTCAGAATCATTCTCATATAAATAAAACAGAGTCAGAGCATATTCATAAAATCAATGCACACTTTTCAGATGATCAATATCGCTCTTTTTCATATTTCAGAAAAAACATGATAAAAATTAAGCTCATGTTTGCACAATGCATGATAGAAACATTTTTCTTTTTTTCATATAAGTTTCATGAGTAATGCAAAGAAATGACTGAGATTGGTTTTTCTCAAGTTCTCATTTGATAACGAAACATGCATAAATTTTCAGAAAGTCAACCTCAGTCTACATTTGGTACAAAGCCACGCATAGGAACCCCGCTTATCTGGACTTCTTAACTTTTCAGAAATTCTCCAAACAGTGCTGAACAAATAATAATCGACACCTATAAAATAATCATGTAACTCCATAAATTTTCAATGATTACAAATCTCGAAAAAATAGAACTCGAGACATAAAATCCAATATCTTCTCTTAACATCTAAAAACCCTCAAAATTCTTAGTATCAACTTTCTCTGCAAAATATTTTGAATTTATCAAAATCTTTTAAAACCTTAAAACATCATAAATCCTCAATTTTCTTAAATTTCACTTAATGAATACCTAACCCAATTTCCAACTCAAACTAAGTCTTCTTCAGAAATCAAGTAGGTCACCAGATCAAAAATTTGGCCGTAAACACTAGCCTGAAACGATATTTACAACTCGGCCCAATACCAATATGTATGATCTACGTCCGTGATTGCAACACAGGGGCCTAAGTACTATGGTGCGGGAATAATGCGGGTAGGATGGTAGTAGGAAACACATTGTGGTGGCGCGACGGCACGATTGAAGGTAAACGATATATGTATGATCAGTTTGGGGCTGTGCGATACTGAGTTTAATATGAGAATATATAGTCAATGCTGTTGTGAGTTCTCGGCAAAAGATGCGCGAGAAAGAGTGAAGAAATTGGTGATTGCAACCCTAGTATAATAAGGAGGAGGTTACGCGAATGTTGGGCAAAAGACATATAGTGAGAAACTAGAATGGAAAACTGCAAGAAATGAGGGGAGTTAAACTAGAGAAAAATTCGGATAGGAGATATATGGTTGCTTGATCAATGCAATGCAGTGTAGTAGTGGTATGTACAACTGTTGATGAAAATCTAAATTATTAAGAGACGGGCGTGAAACTATGAACATAGATGATTGAAACCCTAAAAATACGGAGACTTGAAAGGTGTAAAGACGTGAGTATTCAAAGTTGTTGTGAGCAAGATTTTGCGAGAACTAAAATGGTGAACTGCAAAAGTCGTGGGGAAGGTAGATTCAAATGGAGAGAAAAATCTGGTTAAAAGATATATGGTTATTGATTAAAATAGTGATAGATATAGCCACAGTTGAGAAACTCTAATGGGAAAAGATAATGAGCTTGCATACACGTGAAAGTAGCGAATGAATGAGGTTGCGGTCGTGAATGTGGAAGAAGTAACATGCATGCAGGATGTGGAAACATGCTTATTTATAGGAACAAAATTTTAGAGATAGATGAAGTAATAGAAGAAAACTGCAACTTATAAGAAAAAGAAAATAGAACAAAAACATACGTGATATGTGGCTCGGAATAAAATCTTTAAATTCATATATATATGTATATATATATACACACACACACACACGAATAAATAAAATAATAATAATAATAATAAAATCAATTTGTCTAAAAAGAATTTCTCTACCCATAAAAATATTTTTTTAATAATCATCAAATCAAATAAGAAAAAAAAAAGACAAAATTTACTAAAACATCAATTTTGCACCGGGGTCAATTTTAAAAACAAATTTTTGAATATCGAAAATGGGTCTTTTACTTAAAAAAAAGTTAATTAAAGGAAAAATTTTAGAAAGAAAGGTTGCTCTGGAGTCGGGTGTTACAATATATATGTGTGTGTGTGTGTGTGTGTGTGTGTGTGTGTGTGTGTGTGTGTGTGTGTGTGTGTGTGCTGGGTGACACACATCCCAGCCCACGTGACAGTGTATCACAAACAAGGCCATAATCTACTAAGGAAGATTGCATACATCAAACAAAATCTAATAAGAAGATTCCAAATTTAGAATCATGACTCTTACAACCTTTTAATTTATTGTAGATTGTATTTCTTCCAATATTATAGCCACCGTACGTGTACTTAAATAGATTCTATAACTATTGTATATATTTTCTATATATCATCAACAAAGCTAGAGGTGAATTTCATTGAACTTGTGTGCATTGTTACATTTTTATATAGTATCAGTAGAGCCAAACTCTAACAAGCAACAAATCCCAAACTCTGAGATGTCTTCTTCCACAAATCAAGCACCCCCTCTTCGTCCTAACACCCACTGGCCCATGTCCTCCAATGAAAATGCACTCATTTATTTCAACCTCATTGTCCAAATTAATGACAAACTCACACCCTCCACTTCTCCTCAATAGAGAGCACAATTTGAAGCCCTTCTTATCGGCTATGACCTCCTAGACTATGTCAACGGAGTCGTGGAGTGCTCCTCCCCTGCTGGCACATCCTCCTAGACTTAACCAAAATCTACTGGGCTCTATAAGACACATTACCTCAGTACAATTTTTGCCACCACCTCTACCGCTATTACCCTCTAATTGCCACTGTCAAAACCTCTCACGAGGCTTGGAAAAACTCAATCAAATGTATGCCAATAAATCAAGGACTTGTGACATGCAACTCAAGAAAGACTTACCTTAATCCAACGAGAGAATTGCCCAATTCCCGATTATTTGCATGCGGTGAAAGTTTTTACCGATGAGATCGCACTCATCAATCACCCAATTTTCGATGATGACCTAACTTTCTATGTCCTTAATGGACTAAGTCCCGATTTCAAGGAGATTGTTGTGTCGGTTCGTGCACATGAGACATCCTTGGCGTTCGTAGAGCTTCATGACCTCCTTGTAGGCATGAAAGCTACTTGTGCCAGTTGGAGATAGAAATTCAGTAACTTGTTGCCACCGAAAATTATTCTCATCGACACAAGAGCACAATGGCTCCCTCAAGTAGGTCTCAAATAAAAGGGTTTTACAAGGCCAATGGGCCTCATCATTCTCAGGGACCTAATTGAATGTCTCAAGGCTTTACCAAAGACTCGCAAGTCCAATAATCAATTTGCTCAGCACAACTAGAGGCTCTACCAACCCAAGTGTCTGTTGATCAAATGGGCCACACAATAAAATTCTACCCTCAGTTGCATCCCTTTGAATTAACTGTCAATTGTCCATCTACTTTTAGTCAAAAGGATAAAAAATGGCTTATTGACTCCGCAACGTCTCACAACATCACAGGCGATTTGACAAATTTATCCATTCATTATATGTTTGATGGCATCGATGAAGTTGTTATTGGTGATGGGTTAAGTTTGGCTCTATCACATATTGGTTCTTTGGTTTTACACTCACCTAAATGAAACTTTATATTAAGTGATACTCTTTGTGTTCTAAATATTCACAAAAATTTAATTTCTATTTATCATTTGTGTTGAACCCAAAGTTTCAAGTCTCGTATTTACGTATAAATTTGGATGATAACAAATAAATTTAAAACTCAAGTTCAAGTTGTCTACGCATGAAGAGAGCTAAGCACATCAAGAAATCAAGCATGAGCAAAAAATAGAAGAAGTCTACAAATAAAGCTCATAGAGTAATTTTGTACATCTCTTAAAATTTGAAATTGGATTAAGACTCAAAATTAAGATTTTCTCATAAAGTATCAAATTACATTTTTTACATTTGCATAACTTTATTAAAATATTTAATTTCGAAAATTATTATTTTTCCACATATGCATAAAGATTTAAATTTATAAGATGATTGATTGTCATCTTTAACATGTGCATGTGTTGTTTGAAAATCTTGAAGGGTGGTTGTGTATTTTTTTAACAAATGTAAAATATAGATGATTTTATTTGAAAATCTTGAAGGGTGGTTGTGTATTTTTTTGACAAATACAAAAGATAGATGATTTTGTTTGAAAATCTTGAAGGGTGGTTGTGTGTTTTTTTGACATATGCAAAAAAAAAAAAGATGATTTAGTTTGAAAAATAAATCATGCTCATTATGTCATGTATGAAAAGTAAAAGATTAGGTTTAACTTTTTTAGAAAATGAATGGAGCTATCTTTGACAAATATAAAAATGAGATTGAATAGTGAATTTGGGATCCTCAAGGGGTAGTTTGAGGTGAGAACGTAGGCAGTGGAGCTGAACCTCGTTAAAATACTGAGTTTGCTTCTTCTTACCCTTACTCTTTATATTTTCTACTGCTTCATATTCTGTTTATATTTTATATTGTATATTTGGTTTATAAGTATTAATCTTTTAATATAACCAAATTCACTCCCCTCTTGTGTTAGTCATCTGGACAACAATTGGTATCAGAGTGAGGGCTCTATTATAAGATTAATTATGTGTTGAATTAAGATCATATAGATAACATTGTAGCTACGTTCGCTGAAAGTCAATCCAATAGTCTGCCTCCACTATTTTGTTAAGACAATTATACTTTCTGGAAAACTAAAATGAGAATATTTCTCTAGTCTCAAGGTCGAGAAATCTGAAAATATATTATAAATGGGTTTTATATTCCAACAAAAATTATTGATGGAGTAAAGGTCAACAAGGAAGAAGAAGAGTTTGATTGTGAAGATGATAGACTTTATACAGTGAATGTAATGACTATGAATTCTGTACAATGCTCTCAATGGCAATGAATTTAACAGAATAATGACTTGCAGGATAGCAAAAGAAATCTGAGATAATTTAGAAGTAACTTATGAAAGAATTTCGCAAGTCAAATAATCAAAAATTTATATTCTTACGCATAAATAAGAAATATTGAAAATGATTGATGATGAATCTATTACTTCTATTTATACGCGCCTTACTAACATTATAAATAGCTTGACAGCTTTTGAAAAAGTTTACTCTAACTTGGAGATAATAAGAAAAATTCTCAACTCTCTTTCAAAACGTTGGGAATCTAAAGTGACGGCGATTTTTGAAGTTAAATACCTCAAAAAACTCGAAGTAAATGAACTCATTGGGTCACTTATTACTCATGAATACACATTGAAAAAAGGAGAAGAAGAAGTAAAGCAAAAGAAGAGCTTGACACTCAAAACTGTTCCCCATGAAAGTGAAAGCGATGAAGATGAGGAAAGAAATAACAAAGATGAAGAAATTGCAATGATCACAAAAAGATTTCAGGGATTCTTAAAAAAAAATAAAGCTCCTCAAAGGAAATCTTTCAAAAAGTTTTCTAATAAAAATACAGGTAAAAAGGACTCAATAACTTGTTATAAATGCAAAAAGCCAGGACAGATTAAGGCAGATTGTCTCATGCTAAAGAAAGATCGATAAAAATGCAAGAAAGCAATGAAAACTATATGGAATGATGATTCAAGTAGCTTAGACAACGACGCAAGTAATGAAGACTTAGCAAATCTTTGTCTTATGGCTAAAGATGATTTTGAGGTAATAAATTTTAGAAGAGGTATATGAGGAATTTGAAAATTTGGGTATCAAGTATAACGCTTTGAAAAAGAAAAATTCTTCTTTAACAAATGAAATTGATGTTTTAAGAAAAGAAAACATAGTTTCAAAAGATGAAAATGATGAGCTGAAAAATAAAATGACTAATTTAGAAAAAATTATTGAAAACTTTACAAATAGAAAAAGAAATTTTGAAAAACTTCTTGGAAGTCAAATGTGTGTTTTTGATAAGATAAGTTTGAGATACATGCCAAAAGAAAAATTCAAACCCTATAAAATTTTTTTTGATAAACCGACTAAATGAAAATTAGATTTTCAAAATTCTTTTCATAAAAATAACTTTTTTAAAGAAAAATATTATCACTCAATATTTTTAAATATGTCACATGTTATTTGTAATTTTTGCAATAGAAATGATTATAATCATCATGCTTGTCCTATTAGAAGAAGACATATAATGATTATTAGGGCCATATGGGTACCAAATAATCTTATTTCTTCTAATACTAATAAATAAATGACTCAAAGAATTTGGGTACCAAGAAAAATTATTTTAATTGCTTTTACAAGTATGCATGAAGTCCTCCATAGGTAAAAAGTAAATGGTTTTTAGACAGCAGATATTCAAGACACATGACAGGAGATAAAACTAAATTTATTGACCTCACTTCTAAAGAAGAAAGGCACGTGACATTTGGAGACAATTCAAAAGAAAATATCATGGAAATAGGTAAAGTTGGTAAGAAGTCTTCTCTCATAATTGAAGATGTTCTACTTGTTGATGGTCTAAAGTATAATATTTTGAGTATAAGTCAATTATGTGATAAAGGATTTACAATTACTTTCAAAAAGGATAAATGCATTATTTTGAATAATCATGATTGCAATGTTTGTTTTATTGCTCTTAGAAACAATAATATATACAATCGAATTTGAAGAAATTGTCTCACAAGATACTATTTGTTTATCAGTTTAACATGAAAATAGTTGGTTATGGCATTGAAGGTTAGGTCATGCAAATATGAAACTTATTTCCAAACTTTCAAAAAATGATCTTGTAAGAGGTTTGCCAAAAACAAACTTTTTAAAGACAAAATCTATGATGCATGCCAGTTTGGTAAATAAACAAAAACTTTTTTCAAAATCAAGAAACATATTTCCACTACTAGACATTTGCAACTAATACATATGGACATTTTTGGACCAAACAGAGTTGCGAGTTTGGGAGGAAAATATTATGCATTTGTTATTGTTGATGATTTCTCTAGATATACTTGGGTCATCTTTCTCACTCATAAAGATGAGGTAGATAATGCATTTATCAAGTTATGCAAGAGAATTTAAAATGAAAATGGTTATACTATTTCAAACATCTGAAGTGACAGGGGGAAAAAGTTTGTCAATAAAGATATTGAGTCTTTTTGTGATGAAAATAGTTTTCTACATAATTTCTCTGCTACTCGAACTTCTCAACAAAATGGAGTAGTAGAGAAAAAGAATAGATCTCTTTAAGAAATGATAAGAACAATATTTAATGAGAATAATTTACCTAGCTATTTTTGTGCCGAAGCAGTAAGTACTGCATGTTATGTTACAAATTGAGTTATGTTAACGTCTAACTTAGTTAGAACCCTTTATGAGCTTTGGAATGATAAAAAGCTCAACATTGGTTACTTTCATGTATTTGGATGCAAATGTTTTATTCTCAATAATAGAGATAATTTTGGAAAGTTTGATACAAAATTTGATGAAGGTATCTTCTTGGGTATTCAACAAATAGTAAAGTTTATAGAGTATTCAATAAAAAGATTTTGACTATACAAGAATCTATGCATGTAGTATTTGATGAATCTAACCATCTACTTTCCAAGAAATCTATTGATGAAGAATCAGAAGGTACAAATAACACAAATAGTCTCAATCTCAACAAAGAGAATACAATGAAAGAAATCCAACATGAAGACATCAGGAAAGATCATCAAGATTTAGTACAAGATGCAACCAAATAGTGGAAACATGTGAAAAATCATCCAGTGGAACAAATTCTAGGAGAACCTTCACGAGGTGTAAGTACTCGATCATCTTTTAGAAATATTTGTAATCACGCTACTTTTCTATCTCAAATTGAACCCAAAAATATTGATAAAGCACTTATTGATAAATTATGGATTCTAATTATGCAAGAAGAGCTAAATCAATTTGAAAGAAATAATGTATGGACACTTGTTCCTAGACCCAAAAATCATGCTGTTATTGGAACAAAATGAGTTTTTAGAAATAAGAAAGATGAGTCTGAAATCATCACTAGAAACAAGGCTCGATTTGTAGCCCAATCTTTCAATCAAGAGGAAGAAATCGATTATGATGAAACGTATGCACTTGTCGCAAAATTAGAAGTTATTTGAATGTTACTTGCATATGCATGTTATAAAAATTTCAAATTTTTTCAAATGGATGTTAAAAGTGTTTTCTTAAATAGTTTTATAAATGAAGAGGTATATATTGAGCAACCTCCCGATTTTGAATATCATATTTCTCCTAATCATGTTTTTAAGCCCACAAAAGTTTTATATAGACTCAAACAAACTCCTAAAGGTATGAGAGGCTTAATGGTTTTTTGATTGAAACAGGTTTTTCAAGAGGAAAGATCGATACAACTCTTTTCATCAAATATGAATATGATGATATTCTTCTAGTTCAAATTTATGTGGATGATATAATATTTGGTGCTACTAATAAAAATATGTGCCAAGATTTTGCTAAGAGTATGCAGGAAGAATTTGAAATGAGCATGATGGGAGAACTTAATTTCTTTCTCTGATTGCAAATCAAGCAAGCAAAAAGTGAAATATTCATTAATCAGTCAAAATATATCAAATAGTTATTCAAAAAGTTTGAGATGGAAGGTGCGAAGGTAATTAGAACACCAATGAGTCCAACCACCAAACTTGATAAAAATGAAAGCGGTAAGCCAGTTGACTCAAAGGTATATCGAGGTATGATTGGTAGTTTATTATATTTGACAGTTAGTAGACCTGATATTATGTTCAGTGTATGTTTATGTGCACGTTTTCAATCATCTCTAAAACAATCTCATTTGATTACAGTCAAGCATATTTTTAGATATCTTGCCAGTACCTTGATCTCAGGTTATGGTATCCTAAGCACACTTCTTTCGATCTTATTAGTTATTCAGATGCAGATTATGCTGGTTGCTAAGTTGATCGAAAAAGTACTAATGAAACATGTCATTTTTTAGGTCATGCACTTGTTTTATGGTTTAGTAAAAAGTAAAATTTTGTTACATTATTTACTGCTGAAGCAGAGTATGCTACTGCAGGTAGTTGTTGTGTTCAAATTTTTTTATATGAAACAACATCTTGAGAATTTTAAACTTATGTACAATCACATTCCAATCAAATGTGATAATACAAATGCTATAAATCTTTCAAAGAACCCAATACAACATTTTAGAACTAAGCATATTAAAATTAGATATTATTTTCTTAGATATCATATGCAGAAGGATGATATTGTATTAAAATTCACAAGCACACACGAACAATTGGCGAACATTTTTACAAAATCCATACCAGAAGATAGATTATGCACGATTAGAAGAGAAATATGAATGATACATGTCATGAATATCTGTTAAACATTTTTATTCCATTATCTCAAATGACTTATAAAACTTGAGACTTCTAGCCTCATTTTTCAACTGCATTTGCTCTTCATAAATCGACATGTTATTCTCATCTAAAGGATTAGGCAATCGAAATGAAAATACAAATAAGGATTTTAAATCTTTATTTAGTTGCTTTAACTTTACTATTTTTCTATTTGACTCATAAACAAGTCATTGAAGTACAAAGACAGTCTCGCTAAACTTCTCAGTTTCATGAGTTTTAGACTGCAACCGAGCGAAAAAAGTAGCAATGGATGATGAGTATCGAGTCTCGAGACCCACAAGCTTATAAATGGAGTTATGATCTGATTTATTAACTAAATCAATCTCTTGTTGCTTCATGGCACCTACGATAGAAGTAGAAATAGATTGATCACGAGAAGTACTGAAGGAAAATTGACGAGCCATTAAAAATTTTGTAGAATGAGAATGCAGGTGAATTGTAAAGACGAGAAGAAGATTTGATGCAAATTAGATAAAGTTAAGGATTGCTCTTATAAAGACGGAAATAAGAACAAGACACGCTATCATCTCTTCAAATCTTACTTAGTTAACTTACAAGATATGCTGGATAAGACGGGAGAGATGACTGATTGAGATAGTTCTTGGTTCAAATCCGAAAGATTATCAAAAGAAATTTTCTCCACCATTCTGTAGTTTTGAATAAATAGATACTTGATCAATGAAGAATGAGAGATTTTTCTTATGAGTATTCGATGGGTGAAAATGGTCATTTAAACAGAAATCGAAAACTTTCAAATCTCTACGAAATCTCGTTTGTCAACAACGTCAAGCGGATTTAAATCTCCTTCCGTACTGAATTGCCAGAGTTAGGCCTCCAGCATTTGCAGGTTTTGTTGGACACGAGTGACTTTAATTATTCAACTCTTTATAAAATCTCCTTCCGCACTAAATTGTCAGAATTAGGCCTCCAGCCTTTGCAGGTTTTGTCAGACACAGACGTGGGAAGCAATCTCCTTCTACACCAAATCTCGATAATATTTAATTTGTCAACAACATCAAGCGAATTTGAGTTTTCTTCTGCACCGAGACAATAAAATTAGGTCTCAATCTTTGCAGCTTTTGTCGAAAGCGGGTGACTCTAATTATTCAACTCTCTATAGTTTCTACTAACGCACCGTTTTATTTGGTTATTGGTTATTGCGGGAAGAAATCTTACTGAAACCAATTGCGATTCCTTTTTAACGATACCAAAAAGGTGAGAAGTCTTATACTAGTATTATACTACTCTGTTATATATGCTAGAATCATGTCTATATTTTTTGAAAAACTAACGTATATTTTCAAGGAGAGTTTAAGTATTACTGCAGGTCGCAGATTTCTACTAAGTATTTGTCATCATCAAAAAGGGGGAGATTGTTGAACCCAAGGTTTCAAGTCTCGTATTTACGTATAGATTTTGATGATAACAAATAAATTCAAAACTCAAGTTCAAGTTGTCTACGCAAGAAGAGAGTTAAGCACATCAAGAAATCAAGTATGAACAAAAAGAAGAATAAGTCTACAAATGAAACTCATAGAGTAATTTTGTACATCTTTTAAAATTTGAAATTGGATTAAAGTTCAAAATTAATATTTTATCATAAAACATCAAATTACATTTTTTACATTTGCATAACTTTATTAAAATATTTAATTTCAAAAATTATTATTTTTCCACATATGCATAAAAATTTGAATTCGTAAGATGATTGATTGTCATCTTTAACATATGCATGTGTTGTTTGAAAATCTTGAAGGGTGGTTGTGTGTTTTTTTGACATATGCAAAAAGAAGATGATTTGATTTGAAAAATAAATCATGCTCATTTTGTCATGTATGAAAAGTAAAAAATTAGGTTTGATTTTTTTGAAAAATGAATGGAGATATCTTTGACAAATATAAAAAGGAGATTGAATAGTAAATTTGGAATTCTCAAGGGGTAACTTGAGGTGAGGACGTAGGCAATGGGACTGAATCTCGTTAAAATACTGAGTTTGTTTCTTGTTACCCTTACTCTTTATATTTCTTGCTACTTCATATTTTGTTTATATTTTATATTGTATATTTGGTTTATAAGTATTAATTTTTTAATATAACCCAATTTACCTTCTTTTTGTGTTAGTCATCTGGACAACAATTTTACAACACAAAATCACGTTTGACTTGAGCTCCACTTATCTTATTTTCTTGTGAAGGATCATATCATAAGAGCGACTCTACTAAGAAGTGCATGTGAAAACGACATTTATAATTTTTCGAACTCACTAGTGGCCCATTATTCAAAATTGGTTACTAATGTGCATGAACAGACCTTGATTGGTGGGTGGTATAAGCGTCTTGGACATCTGTCTCTCAAAATTTTTTAAAGTCTTGTTAATTGTTGTGCTCTTCCAGTTATGAAAAATAAAATAACATCATTGTGTACCTCTTATTTTATCAATAAAACACATCAACAATCTTTTCGACTCATGAGCTTTCAAAGTCATGCTCTTCTTAATCTTGTTTACACTAATGTTTTTGGACCTGTTCATTGTGTTGGTTTAGATGGTTCTCATTATTATTTAATTTTGGTTGACCATTACACAAAACATATGTGATTTTATCCCATGCATGCAAAATCATGTGTTCGTAACATCTTTCCTCAGTTTAAAAATCTTATTAACAACTTTTTCAAGCCAAAATCAAAAGTTTACATTCTGACAATGGCAGCAAATTTATAAGGTCTCAAATTATTTCTCTCTCTCCATGAAATAAGTCATTACACTAATACCCTTCATACTCAACAAAATTGTGTCTCCAAATGTCAACATCATCACCTCATTGAAATTGGTTTTACCTTACTTCATGATGCATCCCTACCATTCTCATATTGGTCGCATGCTTTACAATCTACAACATACCTTATCAAACGCTAACGGGCCACTCATCTCCTTCAAAATAAATCAACCTTTAAGGCTCTTTTTGGACAACATCCCAACAATCTCAAGTTAAAAGCTTTTGGATGTCTTTGTCATCCTCTTACTAGGCCTTACAACACACACAAAATTCATCTCAAATCCATTTCATGTCAATGAAAGTTAGAGGTGAATTTCATCGAAACTATGTAATAATCTTGGAGTTATCCATCTCAGTTTTAATCCAGTTCACCACTCTCAAATAAAATATAGTCAAATTGATCTTCATTTTGTCCCTAACTTGGTTCAACGGGGAACTATTCATGACAGCCATGTTCATGCTCAGGACCATGTTGCAGATTTGCTAACAAAACCTTTATCTCAACAATGTATCGAAATTCTTTGACACAAGATTGGTTTTGTGGATGAAAGCAAAATCTTGCGGGACGTATTAAGGAAAATTGGATAGATCAAGCAAAATCAAATGAGAAGGTTCTAAGTTTATAATCATGACTGTTACAATCTTGCAATATATTGTAGATTGTATTTCTTACAAGATTATAGCCACCATACATGCGTAATTACTTTAAATAGATTCTGTATTGCATATATTTTCTATATGTTGTCAATGAAAGTCAGAGGTGAATCTCATTGAAACTGTGTGCAGTGTTAAACTAATTTTATATAATCAACTATTAATTAAAGACATCAATAATGTTTGGTATGGAATAATTTATTAGGAGGTCATCATGCGGGCTTCGGTCAGCATCGTGTTCTTTCTTTTACGACAACCCATCGTTAGCCTAATGTGGAAATCTCCCACCAATCAAAGGGTATTTAGTACCTTTCGGCATCACTCTCCCAGCACGTTGATGTCGTGTCGAAGGACTCGATTTCTACTGAGGTATATATACACTTATAAACTAAACAGTAAACATTATATAATAATAAAGAAAATTAAAAAAATTGTACTGACTACTGAGATAATATTTATTACAACTATGTTTTGAATGGAGAGCATGTTTATAAAATAATAATTTTTTTTTATAAATATATTCAAAATTTATTATATATAAAAAAAAAGTATTTTTCTTTATTAGGATATAGTTATAAAAAAATAATTGTGTACGTACTCAATAGTATTTTTTATAAAATAATTGTGTACGTACTCTGGACATATTTTGAAAGAACCAATGTGATTGTATTAAGTTTTGCAACGTGAGAAGCGTGTTGACCCAAAAGAGGACGCGCCTTGGTCATTATTTTAGTTGAAAAATTTTGCACATAAACTTAAACATCATACAGTACATATTTTTTTAAATTTTTTGATTTTTTTTTATAAAATATTTAGTATATGAATAATGAGTAGATGATTCAATTAGTTTAAAAAAAATTCAGAAAAAATTTGTAAAAAATAAACAAAAAAATAATAATTTGTAAGGTGTGTGATGTGTAGATTTATATGTAGCATTCCTTAGTTTAGACAGGCGTCTAATTAATATATATATATATATATATATATTTTTTAAGAGAATATGGGCATCTAATTAACCGTCGTGGTTATGAGATTTATTTATTTACTTATTTTTCTACTTAAAAGTTAAAATCACCACGCCTTTCACATGCCTAATAAATCTTGAAGTTTCTATGGTCGGTGCTTATGCGTGTTTTCAAGTGCTGCCAACCGGATTTACTTGAATGCCCTCAATCAATGTGATAAACGGTGGTGCTTCATTGTGCAAGCAATGCTAACATGGCCACTTAAATTTAAAAAAAAAGAGAACAAGATAAAAAGCAGAAACTTGTGTAGGGATATTTACACTTTTTATCTCTCGCGATTGATCTCATTCTTTACCAGATTCAATGGAACATACGAGAAAGCGAATGACTTGCTGCGGATTTTGTGTTTCATATTCTTCAGTGGCTCAAATGATGAACATTAAAATAAAAAAATACAGAGATTAAAACTTGATATATTTATTTTCCTACATTTTCTCAGCATCCAAACATAGTCGAATAGATCCAGATGCAGTAGCCAGACACAAAACGATAAAGTATTATAATTAAATAAATGAAAAAATAATAATACTAACGCTACAATCAATATATGCAACACCCAATCTTGAAACCTAGAAACCAGAATATTCAAGTTGATAAAATACCCAAGAAAGGATAAAACGCAGAAATTTTTTTATGCTAATTCAACACTCACAACGCCATTCATTTTCTTTCGAGAAATAGATTCCATTTGTTGGTTTGTTCATTCGTTTTATCGTTTGAATATTTTCTAGAAACAAATTCATTTATCGATTGAATATTTTCTAGAAACAGATTCATTTTCTTTAGAGAAACAAATATGCTAATCCATAATATTTTCTTTCGAGAATATTCTTTTAGAGTGATGCTGGGTCCGAATGCCTTTAGAAATAATTTTTGCACCAAACCAATCACAACTTGACACGTAGGTATTTCCAAATTAATTTCAGTGAATCCATCCACACCAGACCAACTCCATTCTGCCTTCACTCTCTCTCTCACGCGATTTCCCCTCCCCCTCCATACCCGAACCACCTTCTCCTCCAAGCAAGCCTTCATCGCCGGTCATCCAAGTTACCATCGGCCACCACCTCACCCCAGCACCACCCTTCATGCCGGCGACCCCTCTCCACCAAGCCTAGCTCTGAAAGCCCTTCATAGCCACCCGTATAAGCCCCCTAAACCCGAAATGGGTTTCCTCCACTTCAGCAATCATTAACCACCGCCTACATCTCCCAACCACCACGTCAAGCTACCGTCGGTCTCCTCTCATGCCGGCGATCCAGCTCCACCAGAACCCAGCCTCCAACGTCCCACTCTTGGTCGAAATACCCAACCCAAAAATGGGTTTCGAAACCCAAGAGTTCCTCCCTCTGTTATTTTCCCATTCACTCATCCATTCATCCACAATACCCAGAAAAATCATACAAAAATCAAAGATCTATTACATAACGTTTGCTACAATTTTTTTAAAATTCGAACATAGATTATAAAGGGAAAGGAAAAAAAAAAACAACAAAAAAACTAATTTTCCATCGGCGTCGAGATAGATTCTTCTTGGGTATTCCGTCGGCGTTGGGGATGTGGGAGGGAGAGGGAGAGAACGGATAGGATTTTCCGTCGAGACTATCTGTTGTTAATGGTGGCCAGGCTAGGGTTCGGATTAATCCCATTTTTGGGGCAGATGAGAGCAGATGAGGGAAGAGAGGGAGCTGGGAGAGAGGGAAAGAGGGAGAACGAGAAGGGAGAGAAAATGTTTGGTGCGGGTAGCTTTACTGAGTAAAGTTTGAAACTACTTACGTGTTGACATGGAATTGTCTTGGTGCGAAATTCACTTTTAAAAGTGATTTTCATTTTTAATTTTTTATAAATCATTTAAACTTTTCTTAATATCCAAATACAACTTATCTTAAGTAAATTTTATAAAATCCGTTCTATCATCTTATTATTATTTTTAAAAAGTTAAAATCAATTTAATTCAACTCAACATCTAAATTTCTTATTATTGAAATTATTAAGAACACTCACAATGGTTAAAATGCTTTATCTTTTAAAATACAATTCCAAAATCTACTTTTTTTATTTATTTACATGCTGACTTTTACAATATGTTATATATCAACTAATTTATTTTTCTCCATATCATTTAATATACATATTTTATTCTGATTAAAAAAGGGGGCTAAACTGCGAAACTCATTTATGGGTTAGGAGTCTCCGACCAAGAAGGGGGAGGAGGGAGGCTGGGTTTGGTGGCTGAGAGTGCTTGCCGTCGTAGACGGTGGTTGCTGGTGTAGCCGCGTGGCCAGTGGTGGCCGATAGTAGTTGGACAGAAGGGAAAAGTTGTATATACTCATTCCAAGTTTGGAGCTCGCGTGGGAGAGGCAGGAGGAGTTGTCGGAGCTGGGGTCATTGTAGGTTGGTTGTCGATGTCAGAGATGCCAGTGAGAGAGCAATGTGGTTGGTAGTGACCTATGGTGACTGCTTGGGAGGAAGATGATGAACAATGAGCAAATGAGTGAATAGTTGGAAGAGAGAAAATTAATAAAATATTTTTACATTCATAAATATGATCCTGCTACATCGAAATCACCGTAGAAAAATGTATTTTACAAGAATTTTATATGCTCTGTTGGAGCATGATTTTGAGAGACTTCACACTGTAAAATAATCTACATTTTAGAAGCTCCATTAAGAATACTCTTAACCGCCCTTAGCACTGTTATTTATTCTCTCTCACTTTTGCCTCCATTCCATCTTTGATGATCAAAGCTTCACTCCACTCCACTTTCATTGATCGGGTTAACGAATTTCCCACCCTATAATTTTTAGAAAAATACAATTATGTTGTTCCATTCACTCATCCATTCATCCACAATACCCAGAAAAATCATACAAAAATCAAAGATCTATTACATAACGTTTGCTACAATTTTTTTAAAATTTCGAACATAGATTATAAAGGGAAAGGAAAAAAAAAACAAACAAAAAAAAACCAATTTTGCATCGGCTTCGAGATAGATTCTTCTTGGGTATTCCATCGGCGTTGGGGATGTGGGAGGGAGAGGGAGAGAATAGAGAGGATTTTCCATCGAGACTATCTGTTGTTAATGGTGGCCAGGCTAGGGTTCGAATTAATCCCATTTTTGGGACAGATGAGGGAAAAGAGGGAGCTGGGAGAGAGGGAAAGAGGGAGAACGAGAAGGGAGAGAATATATTTGGTGCGGGTAGCTTTACTGAGTAAAGTTTGAAACTATTTAGAGCACTCCTAATAGAGTAGCTGGTTTGCATCTATTTTAAAGAATCAAAGATCTACTTTTTACATTTTAGTTATTTATTTTTACATTTTACCATCTATCAGCATCTTTATTTTTCTATATCTTTTAAAATATTTATATTTTATTTTAAAAACATGGTTGCCGGAGCTAAAAGAGCCGCACGGGAGACAACGGCTGGCTAGCCGGAGATGGGATTTTTAGGGGATGGTCGCCGGAGTGAGGCGATGCAGGTGATACGGACGGTGTAGCATATGGTGGCCGGTGGTGGGTCCAACGACGCCAATGATGCCTGAAACTCATTTTCAAAGTGCGATCGGCAGGTAGAGGACAAATAATTTGTCGCCGGAGTTGGAATCGATGGGGTATGGTCGCCAGCATGAGGCGATGCCGGTGATGCCGACGGTATCTCTGGTGGTGGCCGGCATTGAACCGGTGATAGTTGAAGCCCACTGCCGAACGGAGCAACAAGGCCAACGCGAACACTGTTCATGAAGAAATATATTAAAATAATATTTGAATGATGAATAGTATTGCGTTATATGTAGCGCAAATACTGTTCATCTTCAATTTAAAAAAAAAAAGTCAATTGGAGCCTTTTTTTTTGCATTTTTGAGCTAAATTTTACAATAAAAATGTGTTTAGCTACTCCATTGTGAGTACTCTTACGTGTTGACATGGAATTGTCTTGGTACAAAAATCACTTTTAAAAGTGATTTTCATTTTTAACTTTTTACAAATAATCTAAAATCTTCTTAATATCCAAACATAACTCTTCTTAAGTAAACTTTACAAACTCATTCTATTATCTTATTATTATTTTTAAAAAAATTAAAATCAATTCAATTCAGTTCAACATCTAAATTTCTTATTATTAAGGTTACTAAGAGCACTCACAATGTTAAGATGCTTTATCCTTTAAAATACAATTCCAATACCCATTTTTTATTTATTTACGTGCTGACTTTTACAATATGTTATACATCAACTAATCTATTTTTCTCCATATTATTTAATATTCATATTTTATTCTGATTAAAATAGGGGGCTAAATTGCGAAACTCATTTATGGGTTAGGAGTCTTTCTGGCCAAGATGGGGGAGGAGGGAGGTTGGATTTGGTGGCTGGAAGTGCTTGCCATTGTAGGGGGTGGTTGCTAGTGTAGCGGCGTGGCCAGTGGTGGCCGACAGTAGTTGAACAGAAGGAAAAAGTCGCATATACTTATTCTGGAAGTTTGGAGCTCGCATGGGAGAGGCAAGAAGAGTTGTCAAAGCTGGGGTCATTGTAGGTTGGTTGTCGACGTCAGGGATACCAGTGAGAGAGCAATGTGTTTAGTGGTGACCTGTGTTGGCTGCTTGGGAGGAAGATGATGAACAATGAGTGAACAGTTGGAAGAGAGAAAATTAATAAAATATTTTTACATTCATGAATAAGATCCTGCTACATCGAGATCACTGTAGAAAAATTTATTTTACAAAAATTTTATATGCCTATTGGAGCATGATTTTGAGAGACTTCACACTGTAAAATAATCTATATTTTAGAAGCTCCATTAAGAATAATCTTGACCGCCTTAGCACTATTATTTATCCTCTCTCACTTTTGCCTCCATTCCATCTTTGATAATCAAAGCTTCACTCCACACTCGTTGATCGGGTTAACGGATTTCCCACCCTATAATTTTTAGAGAAATGCAATTATGTTGTCCCTATCTCTTCTGCTCACTTTATTGTATTGATGTGTTACTTAGATTTCTTCTATTTATTGTATGTTTATGATTTAATTATTTTATTGACGTGTTTTAGCTTTTAATTTTTATAAGCTGCTTTATTTTGAATATCTATTTTTGTTTTTATTTTTTAAATAAAACAAGTGAAAATTCAAAAACCTTCAACTTAAAAAAAAAAAAAAAAAAAAAAAGAACATGCAAAAACCTTTATTCATATGCTTGAGATTCTTTTTTTTTTTTTTTTTTTTTTTTTTTTTTTGGGTAAGTATATGCTTGAGATTCTGATTCTAATAAAATCAAAGAAAAATGAATTAAAATCAATAAAATAAAATAAAATAAAACTATCAGATTGCGTGGAAGAACCTAAATAATAGATCAATCTCTTTCTCTGAAAAGAAAGAAGAAGGAGTTAGGTTTTGTTAAATCGAGACCGAGAATGAAAGAAGAAAAAGGAAAAAGATAAAAAGAAGGAAAAAGAAAAAGAAAAAAAAAAGGAATGATAAAGATGAAGAAAATGTAGGAAGTTAGGAACGGTACGTAAACATTAAATATGTAAAGTGAAAATAAAAGCCAGATTTGGCCGGTCTAGTGATTAGGATTATGTGGTGGACACGTACGGTAATATTATTCTCTTTTAATCTTTTATGCATAAAAAAGATGATTTAATTAATTGTTAGAACAATGTGTTTGGTCAATCGGTATCAAGCAATTAATTCTGAATTAATAAATCAATTGAAAAAAGAGTACACATTCGAATATTTAGTTTATATTTCCTTAAATAACACCACTTTTAAAGAAAATCATACCAAACGTAACTTGATCTACATTTTTTTTAATTGCAATAACGCATGCTTACTTCTAACTGTCATCTTATATTAACCTACCTTGAGACAAACTAGTTGAAAGTACGTCTTTAGACATTGTGAAAAGTCAGAGTTAATTATATGAAAAATATTATAATTATAAAAAAGAGTTTCAGAAAAATAAATTCAAAAATTCATATAATTGATATGATTTATTTTATAATAAAAATAAATATAATAGGTGAATAAGTTTTTAGTTTTTTTTCTTTCTTTTTTGCAAATTTTTTTGAGTTTTTTATTTTTATACTAATTAAATTCTCTATTTATTATTTATATATTAAATATTTTATAAAAGAAAAAAAATATGAAGTATAGTATATGAATTTATGTTTAGAATTTTTCATTTTTACACGGTGAAGGGTATTATCGACCTTGACGACAATTTTGACTGTGTATTGCGTGTGGACCCGACAATCTACTCGGCTAACAAATCCTCTCTTCAGAACTTGTCTGAGTCAGCTACGTCCCTATCATTCCACGTCAATTGCCTTTCCCTCCCTATAAATACCTCCCTTCTCCACCTTTCTCCGAGGCTCCTCTATTTCTGCTCAACTTTCTTAGCTATCCTCCAATCATACTCAACTTTCTCTTAAGCCATGGATTCTAGCTCTCCTTTTGACTGCCTTATTTTCGGTAATTCTCTCTCTCTCTCTCTCTCTCTCTCTCTGTGTCCATGAAATTTCTTTTTCCTTTGAAATGTCTGGTTATTAATTGTGTTGAGCTTTTCTCTGAGACAGATTTGGATGACACTCTGTACTCTTCCAAGGTTGGACTTGCCGAAGCTCTCAGGAAAAATATTGACGGTGCGAATTCTTATATTCATCTTCTACCATATTTCACTGCCATTTCATTTCTTAAAAAATAAAAGAGATTGAAAATCTCTGTGTCTGATTGTTTCTGCAGATTATCTTGTTGAGAAATACGGATTCCCAGAGAGCAAAGCCTCGAATCTCCGATATGAACTTTTCAAAACATACGGCAGCTCCCTTGCTGGCTTGCGGGTAATTCAACCCCCTTTTTTAGACTCTCGCGCCCAAAAAACTGAGAAATACCAAACAAAAGAAACTTCGTCTTGTCTTTCTTTCGGACAATTTGCTCTTCCTACGACTTACACGTTGTGTACTTTTGTATTTGTCGCAGGTTTTGGGGTATAACGTTGACGCCGATGATTATCATAGGTTAGTAACTTATAATGGTGTTTTATCCCACTAATTACCCTTTTGAACATTCAGAAAATTTTCACTTTTAGAAACTTCTGGTTGCTAACTTTAGACTGTTACTCAACAGCTTTGTACACGGAAGATTGCCGTATGATTTGATCAAACCGGATTCTCAGTTGCAAAACCTCCTACGTAACATTACTCAACGAAAAATCGTATGCGCCGAAACCTTGATTCTCACACATTCAATATTTTGATTTTGACTAAATTTATCCTAATTTGTATTTTAAATCTGTTTTAGATTTTCACGAACTCGGATAGGAATCACGCGGTTAAGGTCTTGGATCGGCTCGGATTAGAAGACTGCTTTGAGCAAATCATATGCTTCGAAACAATGAACCCGAACCTCTCTAAGTCGACCCGGCCCGATGAGTTCCCAGTGCTTCTTAAGCCATCTATGGACGCCATGAAGATCGCGCTGGATGTCGCCGACGTTGATCCTCGTCGAACGGTACGCCCTCGAAAAAGACTACGGTTTTCTCATTAATGAAGTCCTTGTCGTTCAATGGTTGTTAGGCGAATTTTTTTTAACAAAACGCAACGCGTGCCGTTTCTTTCTTGTTCGTTTTTTATTGCAGTTGTTTCTCGACGACAACAATCGCAACGTCGCTGCCGGGAAAGCCTTGGGTCTCCGAACCGTTCTGGTAATTACACGTTGTTTAACAATTTAAATTTTTAACTGACAAATCAGTAGTTATTAGCTTAATTTCACCGACACGCTACGATGGTCTAGGTTGTCTTGTTTCATAGGTGGCCCACCTGTACAATGTACGCTTTATCTTCCAATAACATTTGTCGTTTTCTTGATAATGCATGAATCATGATTAGGCTGATGATAGCCTTTGGCGATTCAGCTATAAACAATGGAAAATGATATACACGTAATATAATTATATAATATATTTTATAATAATGTGTTAAATAAAGAATATTTTTATAAAATATTATATATATATATATATAATATTTTATAAAATTATTTTTTATTTAAGATTTGTTGTGAAATATATTATATAATTATATTTGTGTATATCACTTTTCATAAACAATTGGTGGACCAGCATTTCTCTAAACGATTAGTGGAATTTGGGCTTTCATCATTATTATTCTTCTATTATTTTTTTAATTTTTTTACTTAATAATTAAATAAGTGATTAATAAAAAATATAAATTTTTAATTTTTTTTAATAATTAAATATATTAAAAAAATATTTAAAACAAATAAATATATTATAAATAGTAGAATAGTGGTAAAATGATTGTAGTTATATCATTACCTATCCTTCCTTACGTTCTCATTTTGGGGCCGAAAGACAGGGAATAGTGGCAATAAATACGTTTGCGTTTAAAATATAAATAATAAAGTGATTTCAAATTTACATTATAATAAATAAAAAATAGTAATACTAAAATTCACTGCTCGATATCATTCCTTGTGGGCCCTTCAGCATAAACACAAATTACAATGGCGCCATCTTCAAACAAGTTTAATATTAGAATAATCCTAAATTGATTATAAAGTTATGAATTGAGTCCCATTCGATACAATACTAATTTTATTTATTTGTTTTTGTTTGCGTGAAGGTAGGAAAGACTGTGAAAAGCAAAGAAGCCGATTATGCAGTTGAGAATGTCAAGGACTTGGCACATGCAATTCCTGAGATTTGGGTAAGCGGAATGGATGGTGGTGATCAAAGGATCAGCCGTACCAAAAGCGAAATCGATTCCATTCTCGCTATCACGGCTGTTGGTGCCTAATTGAATCACGGTCAAGACCTTCTTCAAGTGTTGGATTGGGCCTGTTGTCTCCAACCATATATTGTAATTATATACATGTATGTATGTATGTAATGAAAGCATATTCACCAGACCAATTGTTTGGGATGTAATACACCAATAATGCTGCTTTCCTTTCTTTAAAATAATAATAATAATAATAATAATAATAATATATTGTGTTTCAAGTTTCAACTCCAAAAAGGCAAAAACCAAAGAATCGTGTTGTCATTTCAACTATTAGGGTCGATTGAATTTAGAGAAGAATCATGCTCATCTTAATTATCTCAAATTATTATATATGTTTTTAATTTTTATTTAAAATATAAACCTCAATATAATTTTTTTTAAATCTTTATTTAATTATTTTTCAAATTTTAAAATAATAATAATAATAATAATATTTTATTCAATTCTCAAAATCTATTTCCACTTATCTCATTTCAACTCTAAATTCAAACCGACCTTATACTTTTTGTTCTTTTATTCCACGCGTTAAAATGATGTGTTGGAGAACAGTGTTAATTAAAGCTATCATGATCTGGTCTTGGATGTTGCATAAATGGGTATCAGGGAAAGATGTGAACCACCAACTTATCTTGTGAATTAAAAAAAAGTGGGTTTGCACTCATTGGAGACGTGCGTTGTTGTTTTGAAAAGATGGCTAATACCGCCAATACGTGATGACCCCTCTGGTTTATTTTATTTTATTTATATGCTAGTCGCAAATGATGGTGGTTGGGGAAAACATCGATGTTCCAACTTACTTTTTCCTTCCTTAATCCTTCCTTAAATATATATATATATACACATTATATACAGGGGACGATCTAATTTTATATGCTCAAATATTGATGGTTTTTGTTAGAAATCAACACACACGTAAATGAAGAAGCTGGAGG
This sequence comes from Platycarya longipes, assembly GCA_036559045.1. NCBI lineage: Eukaryota > Viridiplantae > Streptophyta > Magnoliopsida > Fagales > Juglandaceae > Platycarya > Platycarya longipes. The sequence goes on along the minus strand of CM071789.1, from coordinate 38,678,719 downwards.
CTTCTGGAAGGTGAAGGTAGGCACCGAATAGATGCAGCTGGAAGGTCGGCGCCGCCTGAAAATGTCAGCCGCCGCCTGAAAATGTAGGCCGCCGGAATTTCGGTTTTCACCGTCATTACACGTTCACATTATTTATTTCTCCTATAAATACATGTAAGATTGTAATGAGAAGAATGAGCGTGATGTGAGGTCCGTTGGAGGCAGTGAGAGTGAGGGAAACCATTGTAAATAATTGGTTTGTTGTTTAATACAAAATTCTCCTCTCTGTGGATGTGGACGTAGGCTAAATTGGCCGAACCACGTTAAATTTTGGTCTCCATATTATTTGTGAGCTTCCGCCGATCCCAACAAGTGGTATCAGAGCCGGTAGGAGGCCGGATATGTGAATTTTCGTGAGAGGCCCATTTTGAAACTTGATCGAAATCAAGTTTGGAGGATACCATCAGATTCCTCAGGTCAAGACGAAAATTCTGGTGAAAATTTCGTCTCAAACGGACACCGGACGAAGCCGTACGCTCCACACGCGCCGAGGACGTCCAATCACGCGCCGGCCACTCGCGGAACGCGCTGCACGCGCCAGACAGAGGTTGAAGAAGACCTCCGACCCGGATCCGAGCGATTCGACCCGGACCCATCGCCCGACCCGTTTCCCGACCCGCTACAGTACCCCACCGGAGAAAGAATATTCCGGCGGAATCTTCCGTCACCGTCAAGAATATTCCGTCACCGACGAGTATATTCCGGCAACCGTGGGAAATTTCCGGTGACCGATTACACTGTTCCGGTAAGCGAATATTCCTGTACAATAGGGAATATTCCGGTTGTCGGAGGGGAATATTCCGGCAGACGAAGGAATATTCCGGCGACGTAAGGGAATATTCCGTTTCAGAAGGAATATTCCGTTTTTCTTATTTTTCAGGTTTTCGGCGCAATTTTGATCGTTTTGGAACGAGACAAGAGTCGTTTCCAAGGTTTTCCACCGTTCTGGACGCAACGGTGAGCTCCGTTTGTTGAGATTCAACTCCGAACGTTGAGAAAAGGGTCAATCGAATCAAAGATTAAAGCCGAACTGATGGAGGACTCGGGAGCAGGTGCGATGATTAAGCTAACATCTACAAATTACGCACTATGGAGACCTCGAATGGAAGATCTCCTGAATTGTAAAGATCTCTTCGATCCAATTGAAGAGAAAAGCGTAAAGCCAGATGATGTAGCGGAAAAAGACTGGCATAAGATGAATAAGAAAACTATTGGTCAGATCCGGCAGTGGATTGATCATAGTGTGTTTCATCATGTTACACAGGAAACGGATGCCTATCAGCTGTGGAAAAAGCTGGAAAACATGTACCAGGCAAAAACTGCTCGGAACAAGGCATTACTAATGAGACGCCTTGTCAACTTGAAACTCAAAAGTGGCATCTCAGTGGCCGCACACACCAACGAGTTTCAGAATCTTGTAAATCAGCTTGCATCCGTAGACTTTAAGCTCGGAGATGAAGAGCAGGCTCTACTACTTCTCAGTTCCCTACCAGATAGTTGGGAAACGCTAGTGGTCTCACTCAGTAATTCAGCTCCAGATGGAAAGCTCGCCATGTCAATGGTGATAGACGCCTTGTTTAATGAAGAGGCTAGACGAAAGGAGATTGGAGGAGACGAGACAGATGCCTTTGTAACAGAAGGAATGCATCAAAGAAATAGTAGAGGTAGAAGTCGAGAAAGGAACAGGAGTCAAAGCAAAGGGAGATCCCAAAGTCGCGGTAAACAGCGAAAGAAGGGAAAATGCTTTTATTGTGGTATTGAAGGCCACTTTAAAAGGGAATGCCGAAAGCTGCAGAAGGAGCAGAATCAGCCAAGCAATCAGTCAAAGCACGAAGAAGGCGAAGCTGCAGTGACACTTTCTGGAGATTGTGTACTCCTTTCCGCCGGTGAAGAATCTTGCTTGCACGTTTCAAGCGAGGAGACCGAGTGGGTAATAGATACAGCAGCATCTTATCATGCCACTCCTTGTAAGGATTTCTTCAGTACTTACAAGGCAGGAGACTTCGGTACAGTCAAGATGGGAAATTCGAGTTTCTCAAAGATCGTGGGCATTGGAGATGTTAGAATAAAAACTAGTGTTGGCTGTACTATGGTGCTAAATGACGTTCGGCACGTACCCGATCTCCGACTCAACCTGATTTCAATAAGAACCCTTGATCAACAGGGTTACGAGAGCATCTTCAGCAACAATGCCTGGAAATTGAAGAAAGGAGCAATGGTCTTTGCACGGGGACATGTCTGTGGCACTTTGTACAAATCAAGTGCTAAGATATGTGCAAACAGTCTCAACGTAGCTGAAGATGATACGTCACCAAACTTGTGGCATCGGAGACTTGGCCACATGGGAGAAAAAGGGGTGTTTATGCTTGCAAAAAAAGCATTGATTACAGTAAATAAAGGTATTGCTCTCAACCCTTGTGAATACTGTTTATTTGGGAAACAGCATAGAGTTTCATTCCAGACATCTACTGGAAAAAGATCAGAGTTATTGAGCTTGGTACACTCTGATGTTTGCGGCCCTTTTGAAGTTGAATCACTTGGAGGTAACAAATATTTTGTTATTTTTATTGATGATGCTTCACGAAAAGTGTGGGTGTATTTCCTAAAAGGGAAAGATCAAGTTTTTGAGCAATTCAAAAACTTCCATGCCATGGTAGAAAGAGAAACAGGCAAGAAGCTGAAATGCCTCCGGACAGACAATGGAGGTGAATACACTTCTCGAGAGTTCAGGGAATACTGCTCCAGACATGGCATCAGACACGAGAGGACTGTCCCCTACACCCCACAACACAATGGAGTAGCAGAACGGATGAACCGGACCATTGTGGAGCGAACCAGATGCATGCTGAGTATGGCAAAGTTGCCTAAGCCATTCTGGGGTGAAGCAGTAAGAGCAGCTTGTTACCTGATCAACAGAACACCGTCAGTTCCACTGCAGTTCGAAGTCCCAGAGATGGTGTGGTCAGGCCGCAAGATTTCATACTCTCATCTAAGAGTATTTGGGTGCAAAGCATTTGCACATGTATCCAAGGAGAAAAGACAGAAACTTGATGAAAAGTCTACTCCGTGTTATTTCATCGGCTATGGAGATGAAGAGTTTGGATACAGATTATGGGATCCAAAAGCGAAGAAGGTCATCAGAAGCAGGGACGTTGTGTTCCATGAAGACCAGATGTTTGGATCAGAACAAACAACTCCAAGTGCTCCAGAACTAGCTCCGAGTTCACTACCACTTCAGTCTGCCTCAAACATTGAAGATAGACAGGAAGTTTCCCCAGAAGAAGAAGAGGATGCTGACAACAGAGAAACCACTACTGAGCAGGGGGAGCAGTTTCCTTCTCCATCAGAAACTGTAGAGTTTCCACGGTTGTCAGGTGATCAACCTCAGCAGGACAGATCCTCTAGAGGGCGATTGTTGATTCCGTCTCGAAGATATCCGGAATCAGATTATATTCTTCTTACAGATGAGGGGGAGCCAGAAAACTTCCAGGAGGCAATATCTCATCCAGATAGCAAGAGATGGATGCAGGCTATGCAGGATGAGATGAACTCGTTACAGAAGAATCAGACTTATGAGCTGATGGAACTTCCAAACGATAAGAGAGCACTGAGAAACAAATGGGTGTTCAAGCTGAAAAATGATGGTAAGCAGGTGAAGCACAAAGCTCGCTTGGTCGTCAAAGGATTCCAGCAGAAGAAAGGAATCGACTTTGATGAGGTATTTTCACCTGTTGTGAAAATGACTTCAAATCGAGTGGTACTCGGATTGGTGGCAAGTCTTGACTTGGAGCTTGAACAGATGGATGTGAAGACAGCATTTCTTCACGGCAACCATACAAAGGAGAATCCAGCGGACATGTTAACGAAGGTAGTCACATACGAAAAACTTGAGCTATGTAGAGACATAGCCAGGTTAAGTACCTTGAATTAAAATGTGACAGGATATCCTCCGTTTGGTGTTGAGGGGGAGATTGTTAGAAATCAACACACACACGTAAATGAAGAAGCTGGAGGCTTCTGGAAGGTGAAGGTAGGCACCGAATAGATGCAGCTGGAAGGTCGGCGCCGCCTGAAAATGTCAGCCGCCGCCTGAAAATGTAGGCCGCCGGAATTTCGGTTTTCACCGTCATTACACGTTCACATTATTTATTTCTCCTATAAATACATGTAAGATTGTAATGAGAAGAATGAGCGTGATGTGAGGTCCGTTGGAGGCAGTGAGAGTGAGGGAAACCATTGTAAATAATTGGTTTGTTGTTTAATACAAAATTCTCCTCTCTGTGGATGTGGACGTAGGCTAAATTGGCCGAACCACGTTAAATTTTGGTCTCCATATTATTTGTGAGCTTCCGCCGATCCCAACAGTTTTGATATTTTTATTTATTTATTATGTTCTAATCACAGTCCAGTGAAAGGGAAACATAATACACGGTTTGATATGGTCATGTCATGTGCATTTTAAAAATTATTTTAACCGAGAGCATTAGGAAGGATATGTAGTTTGTAGTAACAATTATTTGGGATCAGGATTACAGGCCTCAGGGTATTTGGATCGGCCCAAAGCCCAATCAGCGTATCTCAGTTGTTAAGAAAATCCTAGGCATAACTGCTTCTCATTTTAGATAAAAGTTAAAAATTAAATATAATAATATTAAAATATTATTTTTTAATATTTATTATTATTATTTTAAAATTTAAGAATATTAAGTTATTTATTATATTTATATGAAATTTTATAAAATTATAATAATAAGATGAGATGAGATAAAATAAGATGAAATGAGAGGTGTCATATAAATAAAAATCAGGACTTGGAACTGGATTTTACGAAGAAAAATGTGACATAAGGCAGCTGAATAGAAAAACTCTTTTACAAATCATGTGAAAGATCATCTCTCTTTGCAACTTATTTGTTATAACTCTTATATGCATACCATACTCATGGTTTCTTCAACGGTACAAATATCCAAACAAGTCATTTGGAAATAAAAAATAAATCTTAAAATAGTACTCGATCAATATATACCACATGCCTGTTAATGGGGAAAAATAAAAAGATAAAAAAATAAAAACAGGTGTGTGGTATTTTATGGGTGATGAAATATAATTATTTATTTATTTATTACTTGACACTCGCCTCGTACCGGAGAATTTTTTATTTGAGAAATGTTATAATTATGTCGTCTCCTTTTATATCTTTATTTTGACTGCTCGTATATATTTTAAAAAATATATATTTAATAATTAAAAAAGTGATTATTTGTTTCTTAGTATTCTTTTATGTTTTTTTTTTGTTTAAAAAATATTAAAAATAAAAAGTCAAAAAAGTAGATCAAAAGTACAAATTACAGTACAAGATATACCAAATAGCTAGACAACCGCCTCTTTGTCCGCTACTCTAGGGGAGGGCGATGCTACAACTTGTCCTCTTTTCCTTTTCTTATCTTCTTTTATTTTTTTCTTTTTTATTTTTCGGTCATCGAGTTATCTACCATTTTGATGGTGATTTTTGGGGGTAATATTTTTTGAATTGGCGAGTTACAGGTTGGAGAAGCACCAGAGGTCTAAGGTCATCACGTGCTCTGCCTTCGTTCTCACCGTCCGTTAATCTTGCAGTCAATCGAAAGTTTTATCGAATAAAGTGGCGTATGTTCCGAACGCGCATGACTGCTATAAGACACTTCTATCTTTCTGGTGAGATCTCTTTTGCCGTGAGTGGCCATTCGTGGATCCAATGCTACCGAGCTCCTCAGACTTGCAGTTTATCATTCTTAGCGTGATGCGTGTGGTTCACGCACCACCACTGTCGGACTACTTTTGGGTTGTTTTTTGTGTTTTCTTGTTTCGTTGCTTAGTTTGATTCTGTATATATTATTTGTATAAAAAAATTCATATTTGATAAATAGTCTCTCGAACTATTAGTCTATAGAGTTATAATTTTTCCTTCCTTTAGAGAAGAAATTTTAGTAAATGCCTACTTTTGGAAGCAGTACTGTTTAAACTCTCAGATTGTTATCTGAGAGAATTAGATGTCTGTACGTTCAACTATTTTTAATTGACTTGTAGACTAAATTTTTTTCAGTGCATATGAATTACATTGTAAACTTTAAATTATTGATTTAATGGAAGTAGACTTATTTTTCAAAAGAAAAAAAAATTGAAGGGACATAGTACGTAACGCTACTCTTTTCCTTTTACAATTGCGATAGCTGACAAAAAAAAAAATCTTTTCTTTTCTTTTCATTTCTTTTTGCCAATTTCTGGGCGTAGGAGTAAAGTGGAAAATATTTAATCAAATTGAACAATCAAATTGAACATGATCCACCTAGCTAATTGGCTTTCCAAGATAAAATTAAAAAGATGAAAAAATATAAATGATCCACAACCAAGTGTTAGAATCACTCTAAAATAGCTAGCTTAGGGAATGCAATATCAAGAAGATTAATTGAGTGTCTCTTTTAATAATATTGGTTTTAAATGAGTTGATAGCTGGTATTAGAAATTAGGGTCTTGAATTTCAATCGTGGGAGCATATCGTTCAAGAATGAGTTAATTTCCAGATTTATCCACCTACAATTAATAAACTATAAATGATTTGAAGAATGAGGATCCATGTAAGTTGCAGCTAGCTCTTGGTTACAGAGTTTCCAATACTCTCTCTCTCTCTCGTTTCGAATTTTGTTCATAACTTAATTCTAGGTTATTTTTCACAGGAAAATCCCATTTCAATTCAATTTTCAGTAGCGTCTTCAAATGTCACATTAAGTATAGGTTATTTTTCAGGTACTGATATATCTAAGCTAGCTAATTATTAACAGCATAAACAAACACTAATACAACATATACCCTTTTGATGTAGCAACTTGGGAAAAACAAAATGATCAAGGTTCAAACATTAACATGAACGTACATGCAGTCACGTAAATAATAAATACATCACAAATTAACAACACAAGAATTAAACACCTCACAAGTCATACACTTGCTTGCCGGTGAACTTGACCTCGATCGGGTTCACATTCTTTCCAATTGACCTGAAGTTCACTCCGACACCTTGACGGCCGGGGTTCACCTTCTCAGGGTAGACACCGTCCTTTGGGTGCAAATATTGGACCTCCCCATTAGGGAAAACCCTGTAAAACTGGTACTTTATCTTGTACTTAGACCTCAGCCTAGTCCCCAGAGCCAAGCACTGCTCCTTCCTTGCCAATTTGAGCAGGTTAGGACCCTCCCTCATTATGGCTGCACCTCCGGTGGGCATCTCAAAGATTTGTTCTTTGGGAGAATCCCAAGTGATCACATAAAACTCTTCCACTTGAGCTTTCCGCAGCAGGCCACCAGTGCTGCCGGCGAAAATCGGCGAGGGAGTGCTTGGGTCCAACTGAGGTGGAGTGAATCCCACCGGAGCTTCCCCAGCAGTTGCCTTGATAGTGCGGTGGGAGACGGAGAATTTGAGTTGCTTGGGAGTGGTGAAGGAGAGGGTTGAGGATTGTTTCCATGGCACAGTGACACGGTCGCCGGACTTTGAGGCAGAGAGGGGAGAGGTGAAGAGGGAGGCTTGAGTTGCCATGGCCATGAAGGGGTGGAGATAATGGGATTATGGTTGTGTGGGATCAATAAGGTTGGGGATGTGAGCATGGGGGGGAGTTTGTAGGATTTTGGATGGGCGGTGGGAATTTGGTGTGGATAAGGTGATATGCCTCGGACCAATTAGGATCTCTGCTTTTGATACGTACCGATCGGTCCTCAGTATCTTAGCACTTCACGAGTCACGACAAAGAAGAGACCGTCTTTCTTTCCCTTCCCCTTTTTTTTTTAATAATTTATTTCTGTCACTATTTGACAAAGTCTTTCTTATTTGAAAAAAGCTACCATATACATTAATTTGACATTTTATTTTGACATTTCAAATTTTTTAATTTTTTAAAATTTTTTATTTAATGATTAAAGAAATAATTATTCGTATATTAATATATTTTTTAAAAATATTTTAATATGTTAAAAAATAAGAATGAAAAAAATCAAAATTAAAATCAAAAAAGTAATTAGCGGTTAAAATGAGCGGTTGAAATGAATGGTACTATTCAAGCGGTAGAATAACACTGCTCTTTTGATTTATTTTTTTTTAAGCAAGTGAAATATATTAGATAAATTAAAAGATTACGGGATACAATCTTTCTAAAAAGTTAACATACAATGCAACACTAAAAAAGAAAACCAAATAAATGACTCCCAAAAAGAGGGACAGATCGGAGGCAAATGAATTGCTTCCGCCCATTTTAAGCTGCGACTGAAAGTCGCAACTGATTGTGTGTTAGTTTAGGGTAATTGTAAGAAACTTTCACGCCCACTTTACTTGATCATCGATTATAAAAAACAGAAACACAAGAAAGCAGCTTGAAGCATAGTCAAATCATCGGCGCATGCGTGTAAAACATGCGTAAGGAGGTCAACACAGACGAGTCGAGACATGTAGATCCGAGACCTCTAATGTCAACGGGGCCATGCATGTCTGCATAAACAACTTCAGGACGCGGCGGCGCTTGGTTGGCTTGCACGGCAAGAGCTACGCATACGATGGATGCGCTGAGCAGACGACGACGAAACCTCCATGAAAATGAAGATCGGCGGTTGGAGATGCGATAGGCACTGCTCTTCTGATTTGGTAGTGAAGATTGAAGAAGTAATGGCCTTGAAGGGTTTTTTAAACCTTTTTTTAATAACTAATTTGACTTTATTTCTTGTTTGGTTTATAGATTTTGTACTGTAGATACTACTATATATATAGAGGACATGAGATCTTGATGTCTAACTCTCTCCTCTATTTGAATTATTCAATTAACTTTAAAAGAGAAAGATGCCATAGTACTAAAATATCTATATAAAATTATATTATTATTTGAAGAATATGATAGCTGTTATAAAACTAAAGAAAGGAACTACTATTGTAAAAGAGAAATAAGAAACTCTCTCTGAAACTCTTAAGAACTGAAACTTTCTTTCTCTCTCTATATTTTCTTATGAATTTCATTACAACTGAAGCCCCTATTTATAGGCTTTGAAATTACTATGCAAGTTACTATGCAAGTCACTATGCAAGTCACTATGCAGAATTTAATATAATAGTGGTGGGGTCATTCACATAATTTTAGTGGTGGGACAGGGGGTGGCTGCCGTTTCGTTCGTTCATTACACTCCCCCTTGAATGACCACCAATAAGGAATCTGCCTCGTTAAAACCTTGCTAAGTAAAAACTCAGTGGGAAGAAAAATCAATGGCGAAGGAAAAAGAGTACAGTCTTCTTATGTATCCACAAGTGCTTTAAGATTGCCTCATTAAAACCTTGCAGAGGAAAACCCAGTGGGACAAAACCTCAGCGAAGGAAAAAGAGTACAATCAGCACATTTACTCCCCCTGAAAAGTGCATGACAACAGATCTTTGAGTCTTCGCATTCCAATGTTATGCACAATTCTTGAATGTGGAAGTTGGTAACGCCTTTGTGAATAAATCTGCCAGATTATCAGTAGATCGTATCTGCTTGACATCAATTTCACCTTTCTCTTGAAGTTCATGAGTATAAAAGAATTTAGGTGAAATATGTTTGGTTCTATCACCTTTGATATATCCTCCTCTGATTTGAGTGATACAAGCAGTATTATCTTCATATAAGATTGCTGGGCTATTATTGATCATAGGAAGTCCACACTTTTCATGGATATGTTGAATAACTGATCTCAACCAAATACACTCTCGACTTGCTTCATGAATAGCAATGATCTCTGAGTGATTTGAAGAAGTAGCAGATAGTGTCTGCTTAACAGATCTCCATGATATGGCAGTATCTCCATAAGTAAATAAATATCCAGTTTGAGATCTACCTCTGTGTGGGTCTGAAAGATAACCTACATCTGCATACCCAATCAATTCTGGACTCGAACCACGTTGATAAAATAATCCCATATCAACCGTACCATGAAGGTAACGAAGGACATGTTTAATGCCATTCTAATGCCTTCGAGTTGGTGCAGAACTATATCTTGCAAGCAGATTAACTGAGAATGTAATATCTGGTCGAGTGCAATTTGCAAGATACATCAAACCTCCAATTGCACTGAGATATGGTACTTCAGGACTAAGAATTTCTTCATTGTCATCACAAGGCCGAAATGGATCTTTCTTCACATCAAGTGTTCGAACAATCATTGGAATACTCAGGAGATGAGATTTGTCCATATAAAAATGCTTTAGGACTTTCTTAGTATACATGGACTGATGAATAAAAATTCCATTTGGCAAGTGCTCAAGCTGCAGGCCGAGACAAAGTTTTGTTTTGTCAAGATCTTTCATTTCAAATTCATTCTTAAAATATATAGCGATTTTTGAGATATCTTCAGAAGTTTCCACAATATTTAAATCATCAACATAAACCGCAATAATGACAAATCCGGATTCTGATTTCTTAATAAAAACACATGGGCATATAAGATTATTCTCAAATCCTTCTTTCAATAGATATTCGCTTAAGCGATTATACCACATGCGCCCGGATTGTTTCAACCCATATAAAGATCTTTGTAGTTTGATTGAGTACATATTTCTAGATGTACTTGTAGATGCTTCAGGCATCTTATATCCTTCAGGGATTTTCATATATATGTCATGGTCTAAGAATCCATATAAATATGCAGTGACTACATCCATCAACCGCATTTCTAATCTTTTTGTAACAACCAGACTAATCAAAAATCTAAATGTGATTGCATCCATAACGGGAGAGTATGTTTCTTCATAATCAATCCCGGGTTTCTGCAGGAAACCTTGTGCGACAAGCCGTGCTTTGTACCGCACAATTTCATTTTTCTCATTACGTTTTCGTACAAATACCCACTTATATCCAACAGGCATTACACCCTTCGGTGTTTGGACAACAGGTCCAAATACTTCTCGCTTTGCTAGCGAATTTAATTCAGTTTCAATAGCTGTTTTCCATTTTGGCCAATCATTTCTACGTCGACATTCTTCGACGCTTTTTGGCTCACTTTCTTCATTACTTCTGGTAATGTCAAGGGCCATTTTATATGAAAATATGTTGTCGACAACAGTTTTATTTCTATCTAGAATTTCTCCAGTTTTCATGAAATGTATTGAGATCTCATTATTTTCAGGTACCTGTTCCTCTTCAGGAGAAAATATTTCATGACACACCTCTTTAGGAGGTCCCTTTTTAGGAGATTTATACTCTTCAGGAGTTTCCTTTTCAGGAGGTTCTAGAATAGAAGATTTGAACTCTTTAAGAGCACCAATTATATTTGTAGCCTGTATTGTGGGTACGTGTTCTTCAGGAACACCAAATTCATTTTGTATTCTTTTCCTTCTGGGAATTTTGTCTTTTGCACCAATAGGTCTTCCACGCTTCAGGCGTATTTTAGATTCACCTATTGCTATTTTGACAATTTGTCCTTCAGGGACTTCAATCCTTGCTGGAGCATTAATAGCAGGAATATAAGATTTTACTACACCTTTAGTGTCAGTAAATACATCCGGTAATTAATTTGCAACATTTTACAAATGAATAATCCTCTGAACTTCCCTTTTACATTCATTTGTAGGAGGATCAAAATGAGACAGGGTCTTATTATCCCAAGTAATATCTTGTCGTGCTTCAGGCACCGATTTTTCTTTACCCATTAACGGAAAATTGGATTCGTCAAAATGACAATCCTCAAAACGTGCTTTAAATATATCCCCTGTAAGGGGTTCAAGGTATCTAATAATGGATGGAGAATCAAAACCAACATATATCCCAAGTCTATGTTGAGGGCCCATTTTTGTACATTGTGGAGGTGCAATTGGAACATATACAGCACATCCAAAAGTACGAAGATGAGAAATATTTGGTCGTTGACCAAATGCAAGCTGTAATGGAGAATATTTATGATATGCAGATGGTCTAATGCGAATTAGAGATGCTGCATGAAGTATAGCATGTCCCCAAGCAGAAACAGGTAGTCTTGATTTCATAAGTAAAGGTCTAGCGATTAGTTGAAGCCTTTTGATCAGAGATTCAGCTAAACCGTTTTGTGTGTGTGTATGGGCAACAAGATGTTCAACATCTATTCCTATTGACATGCAATAATCATAAAAAACTTGAGATGAAAATTCACCTGCATTATCCAATCGAATGGTCTTAATTGGATGCTCGGGAAATTGTGCTCGTAGTTTAATTATCTGAGCAAGAAGTCTAGCAAATGCAGCATTTTTAGTGGAAAGCAGACAAACATGTGACCATCGACTAGATGCATCAATTAGAACCATAAAATATCTAAATGGTCCACTTGATGGATGAATAGGCCCACATATATCTCCGTGAATCCTTTGTAAAAAGGATGGAGATTCAATAATGACTTTTGAGGGAGATGGTCTAATAATCAACTTACCTTGAGAACATGCAGAGCACGGAGATTCATTGGGTAGAAATATCTTTTGATTCTTTAAGGGATGCCCATGCGAATTTTCAATAATTCGTCTCATCATTATAGAACCCGGATGTCCAAGGCGATCATGCCAAGTCATAAATACTTTAGGGTCAATGCACTTCTGGTGCATTACCACATATGATTCAATTGTTCTCATTTTTGTATAATACAATCCAGAACATAGAGCAGACAGTTTTTCTAATACGAGCTTCTGACCCGATATTGTTTTAGTAATAAGAAGATGCTCTTTACTGCCTTCATTGGTCGTTTCAATATGGTAATCATTACGATGTATATCTTTGAAACTCAATAAATTTCTTCTGGATTGTGAAGAGAATAGAGCATCATCAATACAAAAATTTGGTGCCATTAGGCAACACAATATAAGCTCTTCCAGAGCCCTCAATTAAATCCGATGACCCTGATATGGTATGGACATAGGCTTTACTCAGTGTTAGATTTTGAAAATATTTCTTTTCTTTGAGAATTGTGTGAGTTATAGCATTGTCAGCTAGACATATATCTTTATCATTCAACTCAGAGATAAAACGCTCATCAATGTAATCCATGGTTCTACAAAATATACAAAACTTTTATTACAGATAGAAAGAAAATACATTAATTGAGTGGAACACTTTCATCTCCAATTAAGTGTTCAATACTACCTTCATGATGATTAAAGAAATCAGATACATCAAGATGAGTAACGTCTACATCTTCTGAATCTAATAAATCATCTGATGGTTCTACTAAATTTGTTTCATGCACTTTATTCTTTCCTTTAATAGAAACTTGATATAAATCAGCTAAGTGCCTGGCCGTACGACAGGTACGTGACCAATGTCCAGTCATTCCACATCAATGGCACACCTCTTCACTTTTCTTTGAAGAATTATTCTAGGGATTTTTACCCCTTTCTGAATTGTACCACTTCTGGTGATATGGTATATTATTATCCATTTTAATGTTGTCATTTCTGGGACCAACATTTCTATAATTTCTCCTACCACGTCCACGTCCACGCCCCCAATTTCTTCTAAAGGATGCACCATTCACTTCTGGGAATGATGCAAACTTATTACCATTCACTTCAGGGAATGATATTGAGCCAGTAGGGCGTGACTGGTGGCTTTCTAATAAGAGCTCATTGTTCTGCTCAGCTACTAGAAGACATGATATAAGTTCAGAATATTTCTTGAACTTTCTCTCTCAATACTGCTGCTGCAGGAGCACATTCGAGGCATGAAATGTAGTATAAGTCTTCTCTAGCATATCATCATCGGTGATTTTCTCACCACATAATTTTAATACTGAGCTTATTTTAAAAAGTGCGGAATTATACTCACTAACATTTTTATAATCTTGCAACCTCAGGTGCAGCCATTGAGAGCGAGCTCTTGGGAGGATAACAGTCTTCTGGTGTTCATACCTCTCCCTTAAACTGTTCCACAAAATATAGGGATCTTTTACTGTAAGATATTCAGTTTTCAATTCTTCATGAAGATGGTGGTGAAGGAAAATCATTGTTTTAGCACGATCCTGCAGGGATGCTTGATTTCCTTCTTTAATAGTTTCTCCCAGGTTCATTGCATCAAGATGAATTTCAGCATCAAGTATCCAGGATAAATAATTTTTTCCAGATATATCAAGAGCAACAAATTCCAATTTTGTAAGATTTGTCATTTTCTACACATATAAATAATGAAATAAATATGTGTATTTCAGAAAATATATTTATAAATTCATACAGATAATCATCAATAAAATATATTAAATACTTCAAATAATATATTGAAAAACTTACAGAGGAATAAGGCCACTAGCTTCAGAATTGGTAGAACCGTCGTGCTGATAACGTGTTATAAAACTAAAGAAAGGAACTACTATTGTAAAAGAGAAATAAGAAACTCTCTCTGAAACTCTTAAGAACTGAAATTTTCTTTCTCTCTCTATATTTTCTTAGGAATTTCATTACAACTGAAGCCCCTATTTATAGGCTTTGAAATTACTATGCAAGTCACTATGCAAGTCACTATGCAGAATTTAATATAATAGTAGTGGGGTCATTCACATAATTTTAATGGTGGGACAGGGGGCGGCTGCCGTTTCGTTCGTTCATTACAATAGCTTGATTAGATATGATTATCCGGTTCTCTAAATGAAATATTTAGGTTCGAAACTACCTATCGCTCTTTGTATATATTATAAAAAAGAACTTCAACATCAACAGCATTATATGCTCAACATCAACAGCATTATATGCTGCAGTTGTAGGGCTTATATAGTGAATTAGACCATTTAATTCTTACAGTAAATTAGAAAAATATCTATCCCCGCGTGAGGGCCGATGTTAGTTGAGTACTCTCTCCTTCTCTCTTCTTGCACTTTTACTTTCATTCCTAAAATAAAAAAATAAAAAAATCATCAGCTTGGATTATTACACATTCTTATTTGACATAAGGCCATTCATGCAAAAGTTGTTAGTATCAAGAGACAGAATTTTTCAGCGCAAGCAAAGGGGTGTACAATAGCTCGCCATCAGCAGGGAAGGGAGTTCGCACTCAGCTAAGGCAAGCGGTTTTGGGCGCGAGGGAAAGATGTGGGGCGTGTTGCTGAAGCTTCAATTTCAATCTCGGCCTGAGAAAGCTTCTGACATGTAGCTTCATGTCAATTTTCGAATAGAGCAAAACTTAGCAGAAAGGTTGAAGAAAAAAGAAATAAAGCTACGTAGATTTAAGTAGTACAGAGGTAGTGGAAAGTACTGAAGATATCATTATCTTTAAATAAATGGTAAAATAACATCGGGAGCAATATCTTCGACAATCCTGATTTGTAGTGGGTATCTCTATTATATTAAATGGTTTATGGTCCTATGTCAGTATGGTGTCCAAACTTTTGCTTGCTTCTGCATAGCCGTTGGAGCACTTTACCCATATGAATTTCGCCAATTATACGGTTCAGAATATATAGATTTGGGGACAATTTCTGCAAATCTGCACAAATATTCCACACAATACAATCACAACATTGGTAACACAATGCACAACTACTTGACTGCATTAATGCACTAAATGAAGAGAGAGAGAGAGAATTGAGGATACAGAAACATTCCTGACAATCTTTCACTTTAACACAACTTACTAGAAAGTAAATGCTTCAAAAATAGCCATTTTCACTTTCAAACCAAAAGATTTCTAGATTGAGATGCTGTTGGGAATTCCCTTGCCGGTGAGGCCGCCTTCTCTGGAGTAATCTGAGGTATTAGGATAGAGCAAGGTGTAAGGTAACTTGACTGGCCCAACCCTATTCTTCCATCTACTGTCATTGTTCATTTCTATAATCCTGTTTTCGATTTCCATCAGCTTGTTTCGAAAACTCTCTAATGCTGCCAGTGGTTCGGCATCTGAAGTCCACTCAGGAGTATCTCTCTGCCCAAGATAAATCTCGTCAGATGAATGCCGGGACAGAATTTCTATCAGTGATACACCCAGGAGGGTTTGGAACTGGGCTGTTATTGTTTTCAGGTAGGCTACGTCAGGGTTTGACTGAAGCTCGGTATACTCTGGTGTGCCTGCTTCAGGCATGAACCGGCGGCTTACTGTTGGGCGATTAGGGAGGTAGCCAGCATAAGGGTATTGCCCGAAATTGACAGCAGCATGGAGGGCCGAAGCCACCCATATAATTATGGTGCAGGACTGGACAAGCTCCGCCCGTGTCTGAATCTCAGGCCACCATGGCTCATCTTTCTTGTCACCATGGCCCTCATTACGGATCTCCATCCACCATAATTGGAGTTCAGAATCTTCTTGGACCATTTCATCTGTTGGGTAGTAGAAAGAGCAATATTCACTCACCCAATTCTCGATTGCTGACCAGATCTCCAGCCCATCAACAGCGTAGGGATAATCCTCTATAAGAAGTCTCAGGCCATGTGGGTAGCTTGAGTCTGGAATTGCGATTCCTCTAAAGAGAAGCAAAAAAGTGGATCCAAATTATTTCTGTTAAAGAATAGAGATCAAGATTCAAAACTATTTGAAATTATTATTTAATAACAAAGCTCGCTGACCTCTTGAGCAGATCAGCAGGTAATGCTTGTTCAGTGAAAACCCAGTCCTTATATAAAACAGCGGACATTTCCAGGGCGTATTTAGCCGGGAAGACTGTCCTCTCAACCACGCCACCAGCATTGATGAGGATCTGCCGAGCCAAGGCATTTATGTTCATTGTGTCTCGGAAATGGGGTTGCAAAAGCTTGTGAATCGGGTGAAGCACACTCAACTGTCTGTTTGTCGCAATAATGAAAGGCTCTATGATGGCATGAGTGTTCAACCTGAAAATATAATCACAAGCAGTTTCGTATGTATTTTACTTTAGAATTAACCAAATCTTCTAATTTCTGCTACCATTCAGTATTGTTCCTACGCATCGTACCAGTGGCTAATAAGCTGATGGTAGCCAGAATCATTTACAGCAGCGTAGGCTTTGGCGAGCTGCCAAACTGTACCTTCAACACCTTCTGCTGCAGGAGTGAAAACTTTGCTAACTGCACCGTGATTCTCCCCTTGTGAATGTGGCAAGCTTAACTCAATTGCCAATGGCTTCAAGGTCCCATCATCTTTAAGTAAAAGGAGCGTTCTTGTGGCATAGGTCTTTGTGGTCGTTGAGTTTATTTTTGCCAAGAATGGCATCAATGCATCATGATGATCTAATATAAACAGCCTGTTGTTTTTTACTGCCTGTAACAAGAGAATAGAAAATTAGTTGGCATATTGGTTTGATATGTAGAAATAGTCAGGAAATATGCGAAGTATGATGAATACTTGATCTACAGTGAGCCCATCGAGGTTCTTCTCTATGTCTTCTTCTCGTATTGTACTGTTCTGATTCCCAAACATTTTAGGGTCCAGCTCGCTGGTTGGGGGGAATTCCTGTGGACAAGCATTTTGACATGCTGAAGCCAAAGAAAAAAGAAAGGAAAGGCATTTGACATTATTCATCATCTTTGATAGCTAGTCAGTCTTATTTTACCCGGAGGCGGCTGATGATAACAGGGTTTACTCCAGCGAGCATTTCTCGTCCAAACTCTTCATCTGTCCTCCAGGCAGACCTGTCCTCTGCAATTAAACCATATAGGGATTGTAAAGGCACGGTAGAAAGATACGTACAAAGACTGAATGAATATAGAGTATTCCTTTAGAGCATTCTATCAAACACTTTATACGCACATTGAGTTGGTTTCGCATTGCTATCAAAAAAAAAAAAAAAAGGTTTCGCATTAAAAACTTAGTAATGTATTCTGGAAAGTCAAAGTAACAATTAAGTGTCAATCATTTTGAAGTATTAAATACAAAGAGAAACAAACAAGGAGGAACTTTACGCATACCTTTGATCACGTCGGGAATTGGGAATTTGAGGAATCGCTCACCGTCATTACGTACGAGTTCCCTCAACAACTCCCAAGGAATGCGTTCCCTTACTTTACTCAGTGTAGATCCATTGGGCAGCTTGACACCCCCCTCATAGAGATTAAGTACATCTTCAAAGGTGTCAAACTCGTTAATGGTTTTGTCACATAGAGATTTAAGCTCTGGGAGCAAGATCTGAACAAGGGACTTGAGAGCATAGGCTAGAAAATCTGAGAATTTCACATGCCCAAACCGCTCATCTCTTGGAACATAAATGTCAAGGCTTAGCAGTGGCAATCTGCTCTCATAATTGGGATCTGTTACGATAAGAAACTCAAAATGAGCAACAGTGATCGATCATAATATGCTTTGTGCCATTGAAATTCTGAAAGCAGAAATGAGAAATCACCAACTTCGATATGTCATAGCAGCTTTTAACACTTGAAAATTGACTACATTTTAAAATTCTAACCAGTTTTTGTTGGTTTTCGACCAGTTCTTCCTCTTCTGGGATAGGGATGATCCTTTGATCCACCAAGAACAGGGCGAACATAGTCTGGACCTTTGTCTGGACTTCCCAAATCATTATAGTAAGCATAGTCATAAACTCTGTCCCACTCCTTGAGCTCGCCTGATCCATTTCCTCGCAGATTTACTAGTTCTTCTTCCCTGTACTTCCTTAACAACTCAGGTGTTTGACATGGAAGGTAGGTCTAGCAAAAAAGTAATACAGTTGTTACTGCATTTTCAATTGACACAAGTCCTCTTAGAGAAAAACAGAAATCTGAAAATTCATTTCCATAATAAATTGATCGAAAAATAATTTGTATAAATTTTAAATACATAAATCTTATAAAAATCCGCTAAATTAAAAAAGTAAAATGCTATCTTAAAAAAAAAATTAAAAAAAAATCTCCCATCTCATCCTTATCCCCTCATAAGCCTCTAATGGGTCCACAACTTCATCCTCAGGACAATCGCTGTTGCATTGATCGATCCAGGGATGATATTAATAATGATCGGTAAGTGGGACTGATACCTAACTCGGATACAATTTTAATAAGTAAGATCTAATTTTTTCAAAAGACTTGAATCTATTTAAAACTTATAACTAATATTACTCTAATTTGATCGGACCTTTTGGTAAAACTGAATGATGAGCAGTAAGCTTTCAATAATTGAGGCGAAAAGGAACAATCCCCTGGAGAAAGGACCCCACACATGGGCCAAATCTGATCACATCAACTCGGAAAAAGTTAAATGCTGTCTAGGACTCTAGAAACACCCATAATATCATGATTGCCACTTTCAACCAGCTTTGGCCTATTATTCATTAGCACAAATTTTATATTTATTAATTTTTATATTTTATATTTTTATATTTTATATTTTATATTTTATATTTTTAAAATAAAAATTATCCTAATTACAACGCTTGGTAGAGACAGTGACTATGTCTTCCACTTTGTTTTTTTGTTTTTTTTTTTAATGTTAAATCCAAACTAAAAAAATTACCTACCTTGTTTGAGAAGAACACGCGGTGGTATTTGTAACGATGTGAAGGGTAAACCCAAGAATTGCAGACGAAATGCACGCGATCGTGGCCAGGAACATCTTCCAAGGTGATGGTCTTAAGGTAAAACTGACTGTGGTGGTGGTTTTTGACTATTAAAGCCCCAGGAACACCCATGGACTCGTCCCAGTCAAATGTGACAGTGAATGCTGTTTCTCCTGCTGTTAATGGAGTAATTGTTGTGATCCATTTCTCCAAATAGGCCGCCTTTCCATGCTTCCCTCTTATTCCATTCGCTAAACAATTACCCAACAGGTACAACAAATGTTAATTAGATCCTAATTACTCGATCAGAAACACTGCTAAAAAGTTGTTCAAAAGGCTGCCGGATTGAAATTTTTCAGTATAACAAAAGACCATAGCACGTTTGGATTCGGGAACTCAACTCATTTTAAATTTATATTTATATTTTTTTAAATTTTTATATAAAATATAAATCTCAATATGATATTTTTAAATTTTAATATAATTTTCTTAATTTTAATATAATTTTTTTTAATTTTAAAATAATAATAATAATAATTTTTTTAATTTTCAAAATTCATTTCATCCTGTTTATCTCACCTTTGAGTCTTATATACATAATTCAAGAACTTGAAGTTAATGTTTCCAAGGAAACTTTGTTTTGATGTTGATATTTTTACTATATAATAATAACAACCACACTTTCTTTAGATTAAAGCTGATGGGTTAGCCAAAAACAACTGGATGAGGAAGGATACTTGGAGAAGAAGGCATCTGAGATTCTGATGCCTGAAGGTTTGATTTTTAAAAGTGTTTTTGTCTTCCTCCATAGACGAACCGTGATAATACATGTACAGTACCCAAAAAAAAAGACAATTTTTAAGAGAGAGAGAGAGAGAGAGGAGTGACCACCTGGGTCGGGATGAATGGAACTGATGAGCTGAAGGGAGACGCCCTTGCCAAACAACTCGTGAATCCGATCAAACAATGAAGCTTTAATATCTTTGAAATCCAAGACGTTTTTCTTCATCAACACAACTGTACCTTCGATCTTCTTCTTGGTCTCAACTACCTGGGGAGGTTGTTTCTTTTTATTCTTGCCACAAAACTTCTCCATTATTTGCTTTATGATCTCAGAACTGGAACAGATTGCCATTTAAATCAGCAGCTCAATAACACCAAAAAAGGACCTAGAGCTTGACTTAAGTTGGAAGCAATGTGATCTACAAAGGAGTGGACTATATCTATCTATATATAGACAAAATCTTCAGGAAGATTTGGCTAGGAATTAGGGAAAGCTTCAGTACTCGTAGTATTATTCCCTTCTCGCGCTCTCTCTCTCTCTCTTCTTGACTTGTAGAAAGAACGCTTCCTTCCGTATTCCTGAAATTGTAGCTCCGGTCATGGAGTTCTATAAAAATTGATGATGTTGACTGCAGCGTGGGGTCTTAAAAGGAATTTTCAATATTTCTCAATTTACTATTAAATAATTAAGAGTAGTACTGTATGTATTTAGATCTTATTTAAATTTTAAAATAAGATAAATTAAATTGAATTTATTTTTTAATATTATTATTATTTTAAATTTTAAAATAATTAACTTAAAATTTCAAAAAAAATGTATTAAAATTAAAAAAATAATATTGAAATTTATATTTATATAAAAAAATAAAAATATATAATAATAAATTTGAAATAAATTGAGGACGAGCTTGTATTATCTTTGAATACAAATATGGAGTCCAAAGTTTTACATATATTTTTATTTATAAGATTTATTTTATTAGTATTATTTTCAAATTTAAATTTTGAATTTCAAATTTTATAATTTTTAACATATTAATAAATGGCATGTTAAAGAATAAGTTTTTTCTTATTATTAATATTTATCAAGTACATTAAACATTTTCTAATAATTAAAGGACCTGATTCCACATGGAAATCTCGATGAGAGAGAGTGTGTAAATTTCGTACGACCTGTTATCCTTTTCTACTTTGTTTTATACGAAGAAACAAAATATCTTTCGGAATTTTTATTTATTTTTTATAGGTGTGTGTATCAGGGTATAATGATTCACAATTGCATTTAAGTTTGTTAGATGACTATCAAATTATTAATAGTAGAAAGTTTGGACCTTAATCATAAATCAATTATTATACTTATACAGAGATAATTTTATATAAATAAATTTATGAAATTGACATAATTTTGTCTGATACATTAAATATATTAAATCATAAAAATAATTTTATAATTAAAACGTATCATATATATATATATATTAAAATAGATGCCTTAGTTTATAAATTTTATTTTTATAAAAATTTCTGTGATTAATATAAATATATATCTTCTCTTTTTTCTCTTTTTAGTACATAAGAAAAAATAATAAATACAAAAATAAGGGTCTCCAAAACCATGTTCTGTGCGTGTTCATCAGGTACTCATGTAGACTAGAATATAAAAATCAGAGTTTATTAGAGAAGGCTGAGGGCCATGCATATTGCATGTCGTTTATTGGGGTGAAATTTCCTCGTCGTATAGTTTAATTCTTTATCGATACATACTGCAACATGCCAACATGTATGGATAAAATAATCTGAGTCAATGACAGACAAATCATGCGTCTCATTTTTTTTTTTTTTTTCCTCTTTCAAATTCTCAATGCATGTGATGGTTAAATTATGATCACCTTACAAGAAAAATAGATGTGTTATTTCTATTAGAATGATTATTTATGATTAAAATAATCTATTTTTATCATAAATAATTATTCTAATTGTAATTAAAATATTATAAATATTCATCTTTCTTGTAATATTAGTTCGATATGTTCTTGTGTGTGTGTATATATATATAGGGGCTTACGGTTTGACAAATAAAATATAACTTAAAATTAAAATATTAGAAAATATTTAATTAATCATTAGTAGTTTATAGATTTTGCTTGTACGTACCAACTAATTATGTATATGGCAAGTGTTGTAGTTGTATACATCAAGCTGGCCTCACCTAATAATTGAAAAATGCAATCTAAAGCAACTTGCTTTTTTCTAAATATACGACAAACTAACATTGATCAAGAAGGTCGGGTTATGTCTGTAAGTCTAATGGAAAGGTATCATGTACGTAAAATTACATTAATTAGTGGGATTTTATATGTCAAGTATGATACATTAATGCATTAATCTAGAATTTCTTTGTTGCAAAGCTAAAAGTTCTCCAAAGTGAAATTAATTTTAAAGAGAAGTACTGATATTTGCATTTCTAATGTCTCGCATAGTTCCTTTAAAAAAAATTGGTAATTGATCTGTGATTGCATAATAAAAATTATTTTTTTAGTGATGGACCCCAGTTACTTCTTTTGAAAAAGATGGTATGAAATTTGTACATTCTAAAACTGTATCTAGTATTATTTTTAAAAATCATACATGTAATATTTTAGTACTAATTAGAGAATCATGATATAGTTTTTTAAATTTTGACATGGAAAGGCCAGTTTGGTTTTTAACAAATTTATCTGAACTCATCTTATCTTATTATTATAATTTTTCAAATTTTCATACAAAATATAATAAATAATTCAACTTTTTCAAATTTTAAAACACTCATAATATTAAAAAGTAATATTCTAATAATATTTTTTTCAACTTAACTCAACTAATTTCGACGTCTAAATCCATCCAAAACTCTGTTACTCTTTAAGAGAATTAATTAAGTGGCAGATAACTTTTGCTGATCAAGTGTTTGAAAAGTGGGAGATGAGAGATATATTCCACATTCCTATTTGACATAAAGCCATTAACGCAGAAGTTGTTAGTATGAAAGGCAACACAGAATAGTTCTGATCCCTTGTGTACCACAAAATTAAACACAAAATTTAGTTGGAGCCGAAGTTCAGATAGCAAAGGCCGGGTGGTGGCCTGGGGGTTGGATAATCAGAGATCAGAGGCAACCGAAAGATATCACAGAAAGTGGTAATGACATAAAGAATTAAGGAAATGGTAATAAAATGATGGCATCGATCTTTCGGTGAGCAAAATCTTCTCAATTTTATCGTTGGGAATATGTGTGCTTCAAGAATTTAGAAAAGGGCCAAACATGCTAAGTTTGTTATGCCCTGAAAGGTGGGAGAAGATAAATAAAAAAAAAAAAGGACCTTTTACGTCAGCATGCAGCTTGTTCTGAAAGAGATCCATTGCTTGGACTTTGGAGCTTCCATGCATATGGAACTTTATGATCCTAAACCGAAAATATTTTTTTTTTTTTTTAACATAATTTGACTAACCCCCTTCCTCTTCGATTGAGTGGTTTTTCTTTCATGTCCGGATGCTTTTGTTGCTAACTTTTTACCCGTTTGATTCGCAAAGCGTGCAATTGGTTCGGTACTTTCTTCTCTGTTCGGAATTGATTTTGCCGGCCATATAATTTCCTGATTCTTTTTCTTTTTCGTGAAGGTAAATTGGGTAATATCGTTGGTAAATATTGAAAACAGTGAGGACAGGATGTTTGATGAAAGCCCTCTTCAAACGTGAGAGCGTTTGAGAGTGATCTATTGTTATTTATATATGTGCATATTACATCAATACATGCGTCCTTGTACCGATAGGAAACCTAGAATATTTCATAAGGTAATGTTATAGAAAAGGAAAGCACAATTACAAAGATATGTTAGACATTGCATGATTCATTGGCTGCACGATTTATGGAAAATATTCTCTGGTTGTAGCCGTTTGTCTTTCTGTGAGAGGTAGCCGTTGGGTTCTTCACAAGATAAGTTACTTTGGGAATTGTCTTCTGTGTTAGTATGCTCCCGCAAACTGTGCCGACGGACGAGTCCAAATTTGGTCTAAAAATTAATAAAAGCAAGTCGTCCAAATGGTTTAATAAAAATATCAGCAAGTTGATGAGAGGCCTTGACCTGCCAAGTATAGAGGAGACCAAGAGCGACACTCATGAATATAGTGATAATCAATTTCAATATGCTTACTTTCAGCGTGAAAAACATGATTAACGGTCATGTAGAGAGCATTGATATTGTCATAGAGTAACAACGAAGTGGAGGTGAGGGGAATGCCTAAATCACGTAATAAGAACGATATTCGGGTTAGCTCAGCAGTTGTATAGGCCATTGCTTGGTACTCAGCTTGATCAAGAGACTCTATATTGTTTCTTTGCAGACTAGGAGATACAATTGTTTCCAAGAAAGACACTATATCCAATAATGGAGCGTCTGGTAATGGGATAGCTTGCCCAATTTGTATCAAAAAAGGCATACAAATTAAGTATATAATGTGAACTAAAATGAATACCAAGATCAATAGTGCCTTTCAAATATCGAAGTATGCATTTGACTATTTTATAATTAGCTTCAGTATGTGAGTGCATAAATTGAGAAATAAAATTAACACTGTAAGAGAGGTCGAGACTTGCAAGGGTAAGGTATTGAAGTGCACCTATAATGTTGTGGTAATTAGCAGGGTCAGAGAAAGGTGTTTGAGTGGTAAGACCTTTGGTCTTTGGTATCATAGAAGTACCCATAGGTTCACAGTCATACAATCTTATCTCATTCTAGAATTTCAATGGCATACTTGGTTTGAGATAGGGTAAGGCCATTCATGGTTGACCTGATTTGTATGCCAAGGAAATAGTGAAGAGGGCCAAGGTCTTTCATGATAAAATGACTATGAAAGGTGGAAATAAATTCAAAAAGATTTTCAATAGAAGAGCCACTTAATAAAATATCATCAACATACAAAGTAAGATAAGAGTGCCACACGACGAATGACAAATAAATAATAAAGAATCAGCAGTACTACAAAGAAATCGTGTTTAAGACCATAAAGAGCTTTACTTAATTTGCAAATATAAGAAGAATGAGTTGGATGAATAAAACTTGAAGGTTGCTCCATGTAAATAGACTCCTAAAGATCATCATGAAGAAATGCATTTTTGACATCTAATTGACAAATACTCTAACGGTTGATGAAAGCAAGTGTAATTACAATGCAGATAGTATTTGGTTTAATAACTGGTGAGAATGTCTCATAGTAGTTTATGCTATCTTCTTGATGAAACATTTAGCTACTAACCAAGCTTTCAATCGATTCAGGAGCCATCAACTTTGAGTTTGCTTTTGAAAATCCATTTACAACCTATAAATAATAGAGTCATGAGGAACTGTGAATAGAATGGTGAAAAGTTGAATTTCTCTTCACAATAGTTAAAATTTTCCTATAATTTTAGACGATCTATTGAGAGTGCTCTAAAGCACTCTTATTGAATTGTCTAAAGTTAAATGACAATTTTAGTCAATGAAAAAGAAATTTGACTTTTGGCGATTCCATTTACATAAATCCTTACATTGGATTAACTATTTTTTTCATTATCTAATAATAAAATAATATAACAATAATTTGACTTTGGTTATTCATATCAAATCTCTATACTGGATTATCTATTTATTCATTATATAATAATAAGTTTGTATTATTAAAAAATTATATAATAATAAGTAATTAATAATTAAAAAATATTTAAATTTTTGTATTATTGATTTATTTTATTTTATCATATTTTATCAATCTATTTGTTATATATTAATTAATAATCATATTCTAATTAAATTGTGGGTTAAAAAAATTAATTAGTAATCATATTCTATTTAAATTAAATTAATAATTAATAATTTAAAAAAAATATACTTAATAAAATAAACATTTGCATGAATATAGACATTTGCTCTATACCAAAAAAATTAATAAAATTGACATTTGTATGGATAAGAAAAGAAAAAAATAATTTAATAGACATTTACTTAATGTAAAGTGATTGCCAAAGATGAAAAAAATTTGATAATACTGTAATCAAAAGTCCAAAATCTTTGAACTTTAACTAATTTAATGGGCCTATATTAAAACTTATTAACTAAATAATAGATGAATTTATCATTTAATCAATTCAATAAGAATACTCATGTTATCAAGTACACGCTCGATTTAGATACAATGGTTCTCTCTCCTAATTATCTCTCTCTCTAAATTCTCTCTCACCAATGACCATTTTCATTTTCTCCAAGGGCGGAGGTCGGTTGAATCCTTGGCTCCGACCACCTCCTCCCCTCTATTTCCATTCCCTTTCCGTTTTCTACTATTTTATTTTTTTTTCTAGTTTTTCCTGTTTCTACCCTGCTTTTTCCGGTTCACAATTGTTGTCGACCAATCTTCTGACTTTCAGCTCCCTCCAGCCTCCACGCGTGATGCCAGAAACCATTCCAATTGCCAATCTTAATGTTTGCAGAGGTGGTCTGCAATTTTGACCAACACCTTGGCCACACACGCGACTTTGGCCGCGCCAGTAGTTTACGCGTAGTCGTGGCCTGGTAGCGTGTTTGGACTCACGCGAATTCTCATTGGCTTCGAAGACCTCAGATCTCTCAACCGGACCCGCTTCATCACCTCTTCAGGCAGTGCGTGTGGCACACGCGCCACCATCACCGTCGGAGATCTTTTGCCGGCAACTCAATCCCGATAGTTTCCCTACTACTTTTTTATTTTTAATAACAAGGGATCAAGCAAAAGTGATTGTAGAAGTTACTTATAGTTGTTCTAGACTAATACGGTACAACACACACCTTACCGCTGTAATTTTTAGGCATGTCATAAAATCATCTTATGACGATCCCCTCTTTTTACTAGAAATTGGGTGGGAGTCATTCATTTGGATTCGATTGGCTCTTTTTTTTTTAGAGTCATTAATTTGGCTTTCTTTTTTGTGTTATATTTTGTGTTAGTTTTATAAGATGATTGTATGAGATTCTCATTTCACTTAAATATATATCTTGATATCCTTTATTTAATATAATTTATCATTTGCTTAAAAAAAAGAAAGAAAGTACACATTCCATTTTGAAGCGGAAAAGAGGAGGATTTGCTGGTGGTCATGTCAGTCGTGAACAACCATTTTGATTTCAAACAAAAGGATAAAACAAACATCAATAATTTCGAACACGAAAATGTTGGGATCGGCGGAAGCTCACAAATAATATGGAGACCAGAATTTAACGTGGTTCGGCCAATTTAGCCTACGTCCACACCCACAGAGAGGAGAATTTTGTATTAAACAACAAACCAATTATTTACAATGGTTTCCCTCACTCTCACTGCCTCCAACGGACCTCACATCACGCTCTTTCATCTCATTACAATCTTACATGTATTTATAGGAGAAATAAATAATGTGAACGTGTAATGACGGTGAAAACCGAAATTCCGGCGGCCTACATTTTCAGGCGGCGGCTGACATTTTCAGGCGGCGCCGACCTTCCAGCTGCATCTATTCGGTGCCTACCTTCACCTTCCAGAAGCCTCCAGCTTCTTCATTTACGTGTGTGTGTTGATTTCTAACAATCCCCCTCAACACCAAACGGAGGATATCCTGTCACATTTTAATTCAAGGTACTTAACCTGGCTATGTCTCTACATAGCTCAAGTTTTTCGTATGTGACTACCTTCATTAGCATATCCGCTGGATTCTCCTTTGTATGGTTGCCGTGAAGAAATGCTGTCTTCACATCCATCTGTTCAAGCTCCAAGTCAAGACTTGCCACCAATCCGAGTACCACTCGAATTGAAGTCATTTTCACAACAGGTAAAAATACCTCATCAAAGTCGATTCCTTTCTTCTGCTGGAATCCTTTGACGACCAAGCGAGCTTTGTGCTTCACCTGCTTACCATCATTTTTCAGCTTGAACACCCATTTGTTTCTTAGTGCTCTCTTGTCTTTTGGAAGTTCCATCAGCTCATAAGTCTGATTCTTTTGTAACGAGTTCATCTCATCCTGCATAGCCTGCATCCATCTCTTGCTATCTGGATGAGATATTGCCTCCTGGAAGTTTTCTGGCTCCCCCTCATCTGTAAGAAGAATATAATCTGATTCCGGATATCTTCGAGACGGAATCAACAATCGCCCTCTAGAGGATCTGTCCTGCTGAGGTTGATCACCTGACAACCGTGGAAACTCTGCAGTTTCTGATGGAGAAGGAAACTGCTCCCCCTGCTCAGTAGTGGTTTCTCTGTTGTCAGCATCCTCTTCTTCTTCTGGGAAAACTTCCTGTCTATCTTCAGTGTTTGAGGCAGACTGAAGTGGTAGTGAACTCGGAGCTGGTTCTGGAGCACATGGAGTTGTTTGTTCTGATCCAAACATCTGGTCTTCATGGAACACAACGTCCCTGCTTCTGATGACCTTCTTCGTTTTTGGATCCCATAATCTGTATCCAAACTCTTCATCTCCATAGCCGATGAAATAACACGGAGTAGACTTTTCATCAAGTTTCTGTCTTTTCTCCTTGGATACATGTGCAAATGCTTTGCACCCAAATACTCTTAGATGAGAGTATGAAATCTTGCGGCCTGACCACACCATCTCTGGGACTTCGAACTGCAGTGGAACTGATGGTGTTCTGTTGATCAGGTAACAGGCTGCTTTTACTGCTTCACCCCAGAATGGCTTAGGCAACTTTGCCATACTCAGCATGCATCTGGTTCGCTCCACAATGGTCCGGTTCATCCGTTCTGCTACTCCATTGTGTTGTGGGGTGTAGGGGACAGACTTCTCGTGTCTGATGCCATGTCTGGAGCAGTATTCCCTGAACTCTCGAGAAGTGTATTCACCTCCATTGTCTGTCCGGAGGCATTTCAGCTTCTTGCCTGTTTCTCTTTCTACCATGGCATGGAAGTTTTTGAATTGCTCAAAAACTTGATCTTTCCCTTTTAGGAAATACACCCACACTTTTCGTGAAGCATCATCAATAAAAGTAACAAAATATTTGTTACCTCCAAGTGATTCAACTTCAAAAGGGCCGCAAACATCAGAGTGTACCAAGCTCAATAACTCTGATCTTTTTCCAGTATATGTCTGGAATGAAACTCTATGCTGTTTCCCAAATAAACAGTATTCACAAGGGTTGAGAGCAATACCTTTGTTTACTGTAATCAATGCTTTCTTTGCAAGCATAAACACCCCTTTTTCTCCCATGTGGCCAAGTCTCCGATGCCACAAGTTTGGTGATGTATCATCTTCAGCTATGTTGAGACTGTTTGCACATATCTTAGCACTTGATTTGTACAAAGTGCCACAGACATGTCCCCGTGCAAAGACCATTGCTCCTTTCTTCAATTTCCAGGCATTGTTGCTGAAGATGCTCTCGTAACCCTGTTGATCA
The DNA here is from genome assembly GCA_036559045.1 of Platycarya longipes. Taxonomy (NCBI): domain Eukaryota; kingdom Viridiplantae; phylum Streptophyta; class Magnoliopsida; order Fagales; family Juglandaceae; genus Platycarya; species Platycarya longipes. Next base: position 38,649,037 of record CM071789.1, on the reverse strand, counting down.
AGGGTTCTTATTGAAATCAGGTTGAGTCGGAGATCGGGTACGTGCCGAACGTCATTTAGCACCATAGTACAGCCAACACTAGTTTTTATTCTAACATCTCCAATGCCCACGATCTTTGAGAAATTCGAATTTCCCATCTTGACTGTACCGAAGTCTCCTGCCTTGTAAGTACTGAAGAAATCTTTACAAGGAGTGGCATGATAAGATGCTGCTGTATCTATTACCCACTCGGTCTCCTCGCTTGAAACGTGCAAGCAAGATTCTTCACCGGCGGAAAGGAGTACACAATCTCCAGAAAGCGTCACTGCAGCTTCGCCTTCTTCGTGCTTTGACTGATTGCTTGGCTGATTCTGCTCCTTCTGCAGCTTTCGGCATTCCCTTTTAAAGTGGCCTTCAATACCACAATAAAAGCATTTTCCCTTCTTTCGCTGTTTACCGCGACTTTGGGATCTCCCTTTGCTTTGACTCCTGTTCCTTTCTTGACTTCTTCCTCTACTATTTCTTTGATGCCTTCCTTCTGTTACAAAGGCATCTGTCTCGTCTCCTCCAATCTCCTTTCGTCTAGCCTCTTCATTAAACAAGGCGTCTATCACCATTGACATGGCGAGCTTTCCATCTGGAGCTGAATTACTGAGTGAGACCACTAGTGTTTCCCAGCTATCTGGTAGGGAACTGAGAAGTAGTAGAGCCTGCTCTTCATCTCCGAGCTTAAAGTCTACGGATGCAAGCTGATTTACAAGATTCTGAAACTCGTTGGTGTGTGCGGCCACTGAGATGCCGCTTTTGAGTTTCAAGTTGACAAGGCGTCTCATTAGTAATGCCTTGTTCCGAGCAGTTTTTGCCTGGTACATGTTTTCCAGCTTTTTCCACAGATGATAGGCATCCGTTTCCTGTGTAACATGATGAAACACACTATGATCAATCCACTGCCGGATCTGACCAATAGTTTTCTTATTCATCTTATGCCAGTCTTTTTCCGCTACATCATCTGGCTTTACGCTTTTCTCTTCAATTGGATCGAAGAGATCTTTACAATTCAGGAGATCTTCCATTCGAGGTCTCCATAGTGCGTAATTTGTAGATGTTAGCTTGATCATCGCACCTGCTCCCGAATCCTCCATCAGTTCGGCTTTAATCTTTGATTTGACTGACCTTTTCTCAACGTTTGGAGTCGAATCTCAACAAACGGAGCTCACCGTTGCGTCCGGAACGGTGGAAAACCTTGGAAACGACTCTTGTCTCGTTCCAAAACGATCAAAATTGCGCCGAAAACCTGAAAAATACGAAAACGGAATATTCCCTTGATGTCGCCGGAATATTCCCTTGATCGCCGGAATATTCCTTCGTCTGCCGGAATATTTCCCACCGTCTACCGGAATATTCTCACCGGTACCGGAATATTCTCTTACCGGAACAGTGTAATCGGTCACCGGAAATTTCCACGGTCGCCGGAATATACTCGTCGGCGACGGAATATGCTGCCGGAATATTCTTTCTCCGGTGGGTACTGTAGCGGGTCGGAACCGGGTCAAACCGGTTCGGGTCGGATCACCCGGAGCTAACGGGTCGGATCTCGTCTTCTTCCCTGGCGCGCGCGTGTGGCGCGTGGGTCCCGTGGCCGGCGCGTGGCCGTCGCCGAGTTTGCGCGTGTGAAGCGTGTAGCTTCGTCCGGTGTCCGTTTGAGACGAAATTTTCACCAGAATTTTCGTCTTGACCTGAGGAATCTGATGGTATCCTCCAAACTTGATTTCGATCAAGTTTCAAAATGGGCCTCTCACGAAAATTCACAATTCCGGCCTCCTACCGGCTCTGATACCACTTGTTGGGATCGTCGGAAGCTCACAAATAATATGGAGACCAGAATTTAACGTGGTTCGGCCAATTTAGCCTACGTCCACACCCACAGAGAGGAGAATTTTGTATTAAACAACAAACCAATTATTTACAATGGTTTCCCTCACTCTCACTGCCTCCAACGGACCTCACATCACGCTCTTTCATCTCATTACAATCTTACATGTATTTATAGGAGAAATAAATAATGTGAACGTGTAATGACGGTGAAAACCGAAATTCCGGCGGCCTACATTTTCAGGCGGCGGCTGACATTTTCAGGCGGCGCCGACCTTCCAGCTGCATCTATTCGGTGCCTACCTTCACCTTCCAGAAGCCTCCAGCTTCTTCATTTACGTGTGTGTGTTGATTTCTAACAGAAAACGGGGTTTGCTTTCGTGTATTTATCAGTGTGTCGTGTACGTATGCCCTTAGCCATGCGCTGTTGTCTGTGTGTGGTCAGTCAGTGACTCAGTTGCATGCAGCTAATTCTAAATTGGATGTCTTATTCCAACTTAATTATAAGATCAGAGTATGAAAAAAAACAAAAAACAAAAATTTACTAATTTTCTATTTTTGCTTTACCCGATCAAGGTTTATTTTGATAAATTAGTTACGTACAGATTAGGAACTTACATGATCTAATGGATGGAACCATGTTGACCATCTCCTTTCTTATTTGCAATGGACAGGAATCAAAATAAAGAGGGGGAATATATGATGAGCAATGATATCAAAAGATTTCTCACGTACAAATTAAAGGACCCTATCCATCCACCACCCACGATGAAAAAAATAAATATAAAGTAAAGATCATAAGAATATATGATTAGAAGTGGAATTTATACAATGAAAGGTGACCAGCAAAGCGTTTCAAAATAAAGATTAGAAAAAATTTCTAGGCATATTCTTTGCTTTAGCAATTAGCAAAAAATGATGCCTTAATTAAAATGACAAATAAGCAGTCATAACTTAGATCATCAAACTTAAATTTGAAAGACAGTAATCATGTAGTGCTGGCAAATAGTTGATTTTTATGGATACAAGAACTCTCATTCAAATGCTAAGATCGATCTTACAAGAAAAGGTTATTTTTGCATCCAATTGATTTATGCAGAAAGCTTTGTATCTTGTAATGGGAACTTGACTTAGAGGCCGGGAGATAGAACAACATTTATTAAATATATAATGTTGCGAAGAGATTTACTTGAAGAAAAATAAATGTTTTAGGATTCAGTACTTGTCCATCTGTTTAATTATAAAATCTAATGTGAATTATAGAAGATCTCAATCTATATTTCTGCCTCCACATTTATGATAATATCCACTTTATGTCCATTATATGAATTAAAGAAGAAAAAATTGATATTGATCAACAATAAGATTGTAAAACCTCAAGTTTCTCCACACTTTATTCCGTTTAGAAAAGTAATCTATAAAATAGAATTCCAAAAAACACCAAGACCATTTTGCTTAGGGGTGTAAGTTTACCGGTTTGGACGGTCTAAACTGGCAATTTTGGACCGGATCAGATTGAACATGTGTGTGGTATGGTTGGTTTTGATCCAAAAATATTGGCACTAAATACATTTGGTCCAATCCCCGTTCAAGGATTTCCTAGACTGGATCGAATAAAATAATAATAATAATTATTTATATAAATAATTGTATATAGTTAATTATTAATATATTACAATATTACATAGGTACTATATTATATTAGTCTTTAATATATAACTATAATATATAGTGCTAATATATATTAATATGTTAACATATTATAATAGTTAATAAGTCATAGTATAAATTATAGTATATATATAAGTTTATAATAGTATTAGTATAGTGGACTTAATATGTTCATATATATTTTTTTTAAAGGAAACCTCATTTCATTCAAAGTAGAAGGTTGATACAAGGGGGATAATCCCCAAATAGTAAGCACTCGGACTCGAGTGACAAACCAAACTTGGCCAAACAATGGGCCATTACATTGACATTCCTAGGAATATGCTGAAAAGACCAACTAGGGAAATTCAAAAGAGCAACCTAGATGTCTCTTAATAGGAGGCTAGCAGAGCTTCTATTCACTTCTCCTTGCATGATTGAATTCACAACTGTTAGTGAGTCACCTTCGAAGATCACCTAATGGATCCCCATACTAGTGATAAGGGAGACTGAATGTAGAGTTACTGTCGTTTCACCCACTAGGGGGTCTGGGAAGAGTAAAATCGACGAGCATAGAGTTGCTACAAAAAACCCTGACCAATCCCTAATTGTCACCGCGATACCAGCTCTGCATTTGGCCTTATCAATGGCTACATCCCAGTTGACCTTGTAGACATTGAAGGGCTGTGGAAGCCATTGCGTTGGACCCAATGGGGACTAATGGAGTACTTGAGGAGGTTTGTTGGTTTCTTGACTGCTTTGGTACTCACTCAGCAAGGACTGTGAGAGCTTAGAGACTTGAGTTGGGGACTAGAATCTTGACTCGAAGACCATGGAGTTCCTCTTGAACCAGAGTTGCCTAGCTGTAATTGTGAACTTAAACAAATCCTGCCTTGAGAGTTTTTTCATAAGAGTGGAGAGGAGCTCCTTAAATTGTCCTTCTTCTGTATGAGCCTTCCGCATTCTTCTGGACCCTAAACTCCACACATCCTAAGCTACGGGACAAGACCAAAGTGCATGCAAGGTGAACTTATTCTGTGTTAGGTATATAGGGCAAAAAGGGTCATTGACAACCTTTCTTTTGAGTAAGTTCATTCAGGTTGGAAGGGAATTTTTTGCGGCCCTCCAAAAGAAGGTTTTGATAGCATGTGGGACCTCCAAGTGCTAGAGTTTCTGCCAAAAAGCTTGGTCCTCAGAGCAACTCGAGCATTGGCTTGCCTTATCTTCATTGGTGGAGGTTTGGAGGTGGTAGGCACTCTTCACAGAGAAGAGGCCATTTGAGGAGCATTTCCAGGATAGTAAGTCTGAGCTACCACAGGGGCTAGGAAGCATTTTGGGATATCGCTTGCACCTTAGTGTAAGGAAACATTGAGCTTAGGAGTGGCATATTCCATCTGACTGGATCCTCTAGTAGCAATTCTAAGACCATAGCTTCTTCAAGGAGAATGGTAACTAGTGATTGCACTCGGTGGGTGGAAGTGAGGGGTAGCCATTTGTCTTTCCAAAGCTTAATAGTCCTACCACTATCAACTTTCCAGATTAGTCCATTGGCAAGCAGGTTTTTAGCGGACATAAGACTCCTCCATACAAAAGAATTTGAGCTCTTCACTGATGCTGCCAAGAAATCTGCTTTCGGGTGATATTTAACCTTGAGGACACGTGATGTTAGAGATGAAGGGTCTTGGAGGATCCTCCATCCTTGCTTTGCCAAGAGTGTAGTGTTGAAGTTCTCAGAGTCCCTCAGTCCTAGATCACTTGCCTTCTTGGACTTCCTGAGTGTTTGCTAGCTTAACTAATGAATTTTTTACTTCGATTCTTGTTGTCCCCACCAAAAGCTTTGTACTAGACGATTCAAACCATGTAGCACAGTTTTAGGAATCCTAAATATGCCCATCGAGTAAGTGGGTATAGATTTCATGATGGACTTCATGAGGATCTCTTTCCCTGCACTAGATAAGAACCCGATTTTCCAGTTTGAAGTCTTTGCTTTTACTCTATCCATGAGGGAGATAAATGCCTGAGTTTTGCACCTGTCCATGTACGATGGAAGGCCTAAGTACTTCTCAAAAGAGCCAGTATCTTTGATCCTTGCTTTGTTCAAGATTGAGTGTTGAACTTCCATAGTGGTATTTCTGCTAAAGAATATGGAGGTTTTATCAAGGTTGAGGCGTTGGCCTATTGCAGCTTCGTATGAGGACAAGATTGCTTGGAGGTTAAGCCATTACTGTGTAGAGGCTTTGCAGAAGAGAATGCTATCATTGGCAAGGAATATGTGACTAAGTTTGCGAGCTCCTCTTGCTGTTGATATACCTGATATGTGACCCTGCAAGACAGCTTGATTCAAGGAGAAGCTTAGAATTTCAAAACATAAGATGAAAAGATATGGGGAGAGGAGGTTCCTCTTTCTAAGCCCCCTTGATGAAGAGAAGGAAGGTTGAGGAATGCCATTGAGCATAATTGAGTAGCTCACACTCGTGACACATTGCATGACAGTATCCACCCAACTGCCATCGAATCCCAAATTTTGAAGCAATACCTGTAGAAAAGACCATTCAACCCGGTCGTAAGTCTTGCTCAGGTCGAGCTTGAGTGCCATATAGCCTATTTTCCTCCCTTTTCATTCTGGTTTGCATGGTGTGCATTAACTCATAAGCAACGATAATGTTATTAGTGATCATGCGACCAGGTACAAACGCACTCTGTGTGGGTGATATAAGTTGTGGGAGAATCTTTTTGACACGATTGGCCAGTACCTTTGCAAAAGGAGATGGGGCAAAAATCTATGACAGCTTTTAGGGAGCTTTTCTTGGGGATAAGGGAGATATAGGTATGGTTTATATCCCGGAAGTATTGTCTCAAGTTAGGCAAACCAATAATAGGTTTAATCATCTCCTCACCAATAATGGGCCAGTGCTTGTGATAGAATGCGATAAGGAAACCATTTGGGCCAGGGGAGCCTAGAAGATTCATATCGTGAATGGCCTATTCAATTTCCTGCTTTGAATACTCCCCCTGCAACACTAGATTCATGTCACTAGTAACAACAGGTTGAAGGTTAGCAAGAAGGGATGAGATTCCTACTGGTTGGGAAGTGGAGAAAAGAGACTTATAGAAATTGTGGAAAGCTAGCCCAATATCTTCATGTTTAGTAAACTTCTCACCGGACGCATCAAGGATGTTGTGGATGGTGTTCACCTTTTTCCCTTTATGTGGCACACTTATGGAAGAAATCGGTATTCTTATCACCTTCTCGAAGCCATCGTTGATTGGCTCGTTGTTGCCATTTCATGTCATTATCGTCAATAATGGAGTTGGTCTCATCTTGTTTGGTAGTCACTCATGCATTAAGATGGCCTATGTTCTCTTCCTGTAGCAATTTAAGCTCGTTCCTTTTTTGTTTCGTTATCTTTTTATGGTTCCTATTTTGTGACATGCTCTACATTAGCAATTTATCTTTGCATCGGGCTAGTTTCTTATTAATCATATAAGTTGGGGAACCCCTGTGCATGCTAAGTAACCATGCACCCCAAATAATAAGACTACATTCTTCCTTTGTTCCCTAGTGTGCCTCATACCTGAAAATGCTACTCTATCTGGTAGGTACCATGTTCGCTTGGTTACAGGAGACTAGGAGGGGACTATGATTAGAAGCTAGAACAAGGATAGTTGTCACTTTGGTTTCCTCGGCCATCTGATTCCATGCTCCAATAGCAAAACCATGGTCAAGTCTCCCATTTGTAAACTTCCCCATCTCCCTTTGGTTGCACCACGTTTATTGAGACCCTGAGAGACCAAGGTCCATCAAACCACAAGCCAATAGGGTAACACTTGAATCTTCAATTTGTTTGAGGGGTCTAGAGAGGCCCCTCCATTTCTCGTTTTGAGATAGCAATTCGTTGAAATCTCCCATGCAAAGCCAGGAAGTTTGTGATCCTGGATTCAGTAACTTGAGGAGTTCCCAACAATCCTTTTTTTAAAAGCCATGGGATGCTCGTAAAAGCCAGTCTCCCTTAGTATGTTGGTCCTGGATTCACGTGTGACTGAAATGGAGATATGGTGGTGAGAGTAGTTCAAGAGCTCTGCTACAACTTCATTTTTCCAGAGCAAAGCAAGTCCACCACTTTTACATATACTTTCTACAACAAAACTTTGTTTAAATCCAAGGTTGTCATGAATCCTTTCTATTTTGCATCTATTACTCTTTGTTTCACTTAAGAAAATGATACTCGGGTCCTTTTGCCTCACTATGAGGCTTACTTCTCAAACTGATCGAGGGTTTCCAAGCCCTTAGCAGTTCCTTGCAAGATGAATCATGGGTTTTGGCAGGGCTAGAGCCCAGCCTCTTCCAACAAAATCTATTTGGCCCTCTTCTTGATCAGGATGGGCCTGGTTTCCTTAGTGGAACTTCTCTTCTTGATGCTAGGTCCATTAGTAGTGGTATAGTGTAGGGAGTCCTCCTGGGCCTTTTGTAAGAGGGCCCTAGGCCTCATCTTCCAACTAGAGGAGTTGTGGTTGCCAGAGGAGACAAAGGGCACACCATGGGGTGAAAAGGGTGGGACGGGACATTAGCTTTTGGGGGATTCGTAGAGTTGGTCTCTATCGTGCTCTCCATTTGCATAATACTTACAGGGGGAAGTTTCGAGGCTGACACTAGGTACCTGGAAGAGGAAAGTGGGTAGGGGTTGAGTGTTCAAGCAGTGACTCTTGCTATTCTAGGCGTCCTTCAAATGACCCTTTTCGTGTATGCCTAGGTCAACCTGCATAGAAGTAGAAGAATTTGCTGCTTTGGCACTTCTTTTCTAATTTAGACTAAAATGACCCTCATTTTCAAATTATTTTTGGCGCCGACTCAAAGAATCAGTGGAAGTTCCCATCGCATGGTGTTCACTCTGGTGCAATCTTTCTTGCGTGCCTGCCTTCAACCATGGCCCATATGGTTGGTTTTCTTTGTTTCTTGCCCTTTTAGAGGAGTTGAAATAGTGAGAACTCATGTGCAAAAGAGTCCACAGTGAAAGCAAACTAGGGGTAGCCTCTCATACTTAAAAGGAATCCAAGCCTTTGAATCCCCCAGGTCAAGCACCCTACCCCTAACTAGCGGTTTGGTAATATCAACAAGCACCCTTATCCTCAGGTTATCCCCCCATGCCATGTCGTTTGAGTCCACATCCACTTTGAGGATCGAACCAAACACTAAGCCTAGGCATTCCCCCGTTTTCCTGCTCATGGCCGCGAAAGGGAGGCCATGCAGTTGAACCCAAAACGGTACCTCTGTGAATTTGATATCTTTCAGGGCCATTAAACTAGAGCATTCTTGAATATAGATGAGCTCCCTGTCAAAAGAACAAGGACGCCCTTTGAGGAACTTCTCTTTATCATCTTCATGTTGAAAGTCCACCAAGGACGTATTAAGGTTGAGGTCTTGGAAAACAATCTTACCTTTTGCTTTCTAGACTTTTGTCATTGTGTTTTGGAAAGCCCTTTCGTTAACTTCTTTCTCAAAAGGCTATCATGACAATAAGGCATTTCTTACTCCTGGCTTTTGATGCGAAGAGTACATTGTCAGCCAAGTTTACCTCCGACATCTCAACCTCAATGAGGCTGAGGCCTTTACAAAGATTCGTGAGTTCGTCTTCCATAATGCCACACAGATGAATCGTTATGTAAAGTTAGTGAATCGATCGAACAGCAGCCTCTTCAGAAAAAATGCCTAAGAGGGAGAAGCACTCTAGGTTCCCAAGGAAATGAAAAGAAGAAAAACCTCACCTTTCCTAAAGAGAGAGGGGGCCCTACCATCAGATTAGGAAACTTGATATGCATTGTCGTGGACATATGTACGTAGAGCATCCACATCCAGATGTTCAAATTAGTCCTTCAAATGTTAATATTAAATCATAACTATAACCAGATAGAGTATTACTTAATATAGTATTACCAATGTATCACTAACATAGTTACATATTGTGTATTAGACTATTAGTAATACTATTAGTATAGTTATTAGTTATAATATATGTATAAGTACTAAGTCTATAAGACTAAAACTATATAAATTTAGATGAGATCAATGTATTATTATATTCTTTATATATATAGTACTAATATATATTAACACATTAAACATATTATAATAAGTTATAGTATAAATTATAGTATATGTATAACTTTACAATAGTATATGTTATATTAACATATAGTATATTAGACTATTAGTAATACTAATACTACTAGTATAGTTATTAGTTATAGCATAACTACTAAATCTATAACTATATATATTTAGATGAGATCAATGTATTATTATATACTTTAATGTATAACTATTAACTATAATAGATATATATATATATATATATATAGTACTAGTATATATTAATATATTATAATTATAATGAATTATTTTTTTAATGAGTTAATGTAATAATCCACATGGAATAGTTAACTTAATTTTAATTTTACTATGTTGAATAATCTTTTTTTATTAATCTATGTGCCAAAAAGATAGATAAATTGAAATGATGGATGTTAATAATAACAAAAACAACGCCGTTTAATGTAATATTAGAGCTAAATGACGCCGAATAAGAAGAAAATTTTAAGGCAAACTCAAATTGAGTTGCATGAAACCACACTGTTTCATGCAACTCATTTTTTTTTTCATTATCCGCTGAGCTAAACGGTGTCGTTTAGGGTTCTTTTTAATCCAAACAGTGCCATTTCAGAAAGTGCAAAACCTCACACCCTCACTAATTCCCTTTATATCTCTGAGTCTCGCATTCCCTCTAGCTCTTAAACTCTTTTAGACATCCCAAAATTCAAAAAGCCAAAAACCCTAGCCCCCCAATACCATCGCGACTCATCTCCTCCATCCCGTCCAATCTCTGTCGCAAATTGCAAGTAGCTTTCTCATTCTTTGGTTTATTTTTTGGTTATGGCCTGCTTTTTATTTCTTCATTACGGGCATTCATTTGCTTTGGTTGTGGATTCATTTTCTTTTATTTTTTATGGCTTGCTTTTTATTTTTTGGTTACAAACTTTGGGCATTCGTTTGCTTTGGGATTCGGTGTTGTTCAGTCCCTACTTTTTATTTTTTTTTTGTTTATGTTACTTCATGTAATGGTGCTGCAGTTTTGTATTAAGGAGTATGATTTCTTGTTTTGGGAATACCATTAGTTGATCATAGTGATGAATGGTAGAGATTGAATAAATGACAAAGAAAAATGATAGTAAATGGTGGTGGTTAGAAATATGATATCAATTTACCTAAAGTATATCTCAGTTGCAATGAAATTTTTGTTCACTAATGAAGAAGAAGAAGATCATGCAGAGACTAAAAAGATTTTTTACAATGCTATTCATAATTTATATTTATTTTTTCAATCTATTTTGAGCTATTATATTGATAGAAAATGTTGGCTTATTATTTTTCTAGATAGTCTTCTACCAATTAGGTACGAGAGTCAACACAATCGATCTCGATCAAAGATATGCCTCCACCCCCACTCCCATACGATGTAAATATTAAATTTGAGTCACATAAAGGTAGAGCTAAGTCATTCGTGTGGGATCACTTTGAGAAAATAGCAAGCGGTGATCCCACCAAACCGAGGGTTGCATATAAATATTGTAGAGTGACGTATGCGTGTGATTCAACTAAAAATGGTACGATGTGCATAAGGTATCACATTAATAAGAAAAATTTCAAGTAGGAAGATGGGTATGGGCCATACGATTCTAGTTTTTAAGACTAATGGAGAAAGTTGTAGTGAGGAACTTGTGCTCATTAATTTTAGTGCTGAGATTTGCTGACAAGCATTGGCAAAAATAATTATTCTTGATGAGATTCCCTTTAGATTTGTTGAAAGAGAGAGTTTCAAGACATTTATGCTTGTGGTTTGCCCTAAGTGGATAGGGATTCCATCTTGTGTTACAGTTGTCAACGATTGCTTTGATGTGTTTTTTAAGGGAAAATTTAAGTTAAGAAGTGATTTTCGAGGGCAATGAATTTTGCTCACTATGAATACATGGACATCTATGCAAAACCTCAACTATATGTGTCTCATAGTACACTTTATTGATAATGACTGGAAGCTACACAAAAATATTATTTCATTTTCTTTGGTTGAAAATTACAAGGGTGATACACTTAGTAAGGGCTTAGAGTTGTGCTTGCATAATTGGGGACGACCAAAAATACTTGCAATCACTCTTAATAATGCAAGTTCTAATAATTGGACCATTTCTTATTTGAGAAAGAAAAATATATAGGAAAGACACGATTTTAGAACATGAATTCTTACATGATTGATGTTGTGCCCACATTTTAAAATTAATCGTCTGTGATGGATAGAAAGACTTTGAAGAATCTATTATGAAAGTGAGGGGAGTTGTGAGATTTGTTAAATCATCACCTCAAAGGTGGAGCACATTTAAGAAATGCTTGAAATTGGAAGAAATTCAATCCAAAGGTCATATTTGCTTAGATGTAATGTTTAGGTGGAACTCTACCTATCTTATGTTAGAGAGGACTTTAACATTTAGAAAGGCTTAATCGGTTGGAAGAAGAAGATCCGGGATTCCTTTACAGTATTGGAGATGATGATGATGAAGATGATGTGGTAAATAGGAGAAATTCAAAGAAGTTAGGGCCTCCCAATACAACCAATTGGGGAAGGTAAAGGTGTTTGTGACGTTTCTTCATTTGTTTCATGATGCAACTTCACGCTTTTGGGGTGTGAATATATATCTTGCAATATTTGTTTCACGAGTTGATAAAGATTCAAATTGAAATTAACAATGTGTGTGAAGAAGGAAGCCCCATGATGGGAGTAATGGCCACAAATATGATGAAAAATTTTGAAAAATATTGGGAGAACTTGGATAATCAGAATATGTTGCTATATGTTGAGCTTGCTCTTGATCCTCAATACAAGATTCGATATATTAACTTTGCATTGACAAAAATGTATAAAGATGATTCTACAAAAGCTATTGATTTGAGTTGGAAGGCAAAAAATACATTTACCTACTTGTATGAGGCATACATAAAAAAATGATCAAGGGAATTGTTATAAGCGTGCAAGTTCCCTATGTAAAGATGTAAGTCCTTCAATTTGTAAGAAAGCGGAATCAGGTAATAAGATTTTAATGGAGGATGAATTTGAGCAACATTTATGGTCTGAAAATTCTTTAAAAAGCAAGTCAGAGGTTGATAGATATCTAGCTGACAAATGTGAGGGACGAGATGATAATCTCGACCTTCTAACTTGGTGGAAAATGAACTCAATTAGATATCACGTACTTTCAAATGTTGCATACGACGTAATTACAATACCAGTATTTACTGTGGCCTCTAAATGTACATTTAGCACAACGGGTTGTGTACTTAACCCTATCCGAAGTAGTTTAAATCCAATGATATTTTAGGCTCTTATATGTGCACAAAATTGGCTTTGTTCTTCTTCTACTCCAATAAACCTTAGGACTTTAATGGATGAGGTGGAGGATTTTGAGAAATAGCTAGAGGATCTGATATGAAATAAATTTGCTTGTGATATCTTTTGTGGTTTATTTTATTTTATCTTCTATGTGATGTAAATTTATTTAATCTGTTTTCTTTTAAATTTTTATGTCAAGAAATTGTTAGGAAGTGTGTTCATTTTGTGGATGTGTCAAATTCAATGCCTACATGTCCTACATTCAATGCAAATTAAAGACTAAAGACTAGAATATTTCAAATATTTTCAAAATACTTCAATACTATTCATTACTTTATTATTATTTTTTACTTATTTTTTACTATTATCTATTATTTTATTATTACTTTTACCTATTTTTTATTACTATTAATTACTTTTCATTGCTATTCAATATTTTATTCTTATTTTTTACATACTTTTTACTATTATTTACAACACTTTCTTACACTTCTTATTATTCAAACGTAATCTAAAGATGTGAGATTGCAAAAATACTTCATATGGATATCAATCATTTATAAGCACAGTAATTGACCTATCTTCATATCTATTCAATTGTTATAAATTGGTTCACTGACTTTTGGGACGTGTCCTAATAAGCGTATAAGTAAATAAATAAATATTTGACATATAAAAACATTAACTAAACTATCTAGTACTACTTGATTAATAATAATTTTCAATCTCCTTCGCAGGATGCTTAGTTGGGAGTAGGCGAGACAATATGTTACATGACCTGTTATTCCAACACGAATACGACACGATAATGGTGGATTAAGATTTAGTCTTAATGGATTTAGGTTAAAATGGGTTGACCCATTAAGACACGATTACTTAATAAGTTGATAACAGGTCAACCCGTTTTGATCTATTATGACACGTTAAAAAAGTTAAAGTTACAATTATACCCACATACTTAAAAGTAAAATTGTTAGTATTTTAATTTGATATTTTTATTTTTTGGATTGTAATTCTGAACTTGTAGTTAGTTTTATAATTTTTATCGATTTTGTGATTTTAGCATTTATATAAAATTATTCTAAATCTAATCAAACAAAAGGGTTAATTTTGGATATATTCAACTCATTTATATAAACAGGTTGAAATAGATCTTATTGTGTCCTGTTAACTTATTTCGTAATATTCACGAATAGGTCGAAACGGGTTGACACGACTTGACCCGTTATACTAATGGGTCGTGTTAAGGTTTAAAATTTTGATATGATAAACTTAACGGGTCAAGTTAGAGTTGACTAATATAATATAATATAATATATATACCTTGACATAACAAGAATACGACCCGTTAACATAATTTGAGATTCCTAGTTGGAAGCCTAAAAAATGGAAGGTCATTTAGATGCAATGCTGAGAGGAGAGTTTTTTATTTGAATGCATTTGGATTTTAATTTTAAATTTGGGTTATAATTTCTAATAACTTTTGTATAGTTATTTTTTTTTTTGGGGGGGGGGGGGGGGGATTTTTCTTTTATTTGGACTCTTGAAAACTTGAAATCTACTCTTGTAAATTGATTTTTTTTCTACTTTTTTTTATCTAAATTATTTTTCTTTTATCATTTTTTTTTCAAGAGTAAGTTTTTGTGGTATTTTTTTAACTTAAATTTGTGATAAAAATGTGAAGTGGACCAAAAATAATGAAAATTTAGCTAAAAAACATATTTGATCATTGGGTAGGATCTTTGACTGATTGGCCTATTTTGGACATGGTCCAGGCCGAGTGGACCAACTAGGACCGGGCCAGACCGGACTGAATAGGACCAATCTGTTCCGATCCTATAATAAATTCGTTCCGGTCCAGTGTGGGAAAAATGCCAAACCGAATGCGGCCAGCCATCATCGTCCTAGATCGGACTGAACAATTTACCACCCCCAATTTTTATTATGTTACAAAAATTAGGTTTGCTATTATCTATGCAAGAAAATAAAATCTTAGATTGGTAAGGTCACACCGCTTACGCACACACATATATGTATATAAAGAGAAAGAGAGAAATTAGAAAGAATGACATACTGTTTATATTATAAATTTTCTTTATGGATAGATCATTTCTTTTTTATCAATACCCAACTATGTGGAGTGTTTCTGCCATGGCAAGTAGGGCTAAACAAAATGTCCGATACTCGACCCGACCTGACCCGACCCATTACACAGCATGGTTCTGACCCCTTTTTTCGACTCGCTTTTGGCTAATCGGGTATCGGGTAATATCCGATTTTAACATATTTAAACCCACTTCTTTAAAAAAATCCCCCTCCACCACTTCAGGTTTCATTTCTCTCTCTTATCTTTCTTCTCTTTTCTCTCTCTTCTCTCGATCTCCTTGTCAACTTAGGGTTTTTTATTCTTCCATTTTTTGAAGAATTGTTGGACTTCAACGATTTCATAAGTTACCCACGAGCTTCATCCCTCGATTTGACCCTTCATTGTTGAAACCGACGACCAAGATCGACTCATGCTCGTCCTTCTGCTTCCAATTCGACCCTCTCATTCGCATCACCTAGAACGCCACCTGAAAGCATCATTTGGAAAGAATGTTTTGGAATTTGAAGGTAGAGAGAGGTGGGTTTTCCTTTTAGGATTTCTTTTTATTTTCTTCTCAAAAGCTCTACATTTGAAGTCTTTGGGTTATAAAGTGTTTGTTTGGTTATCGAGAAAATGAGGGAATGTGAAGGAATTAGAATTTGAAGTAGTTGGGTTTTTCTTTGTTAGGGGTTTCGATTTTTCTGATTTCCATTTCGATTTTTTTTTTCAATTTTCAGTTTAATGCTTGAACTGAAAGATTTGGAGAAAGGGAAGTGGGTGGCAAAAAAATCTATTAGATATTTTTTTTAGGTCTGGGTTATAAAGTGTCTGTTTGGTTATTGAGAAAACGAGAGAATGTGAAAGAATTAGAATTTGAAGTAGTTGAATTTTTCTTTGTTGAGAGTTTCGATTTTTCTATTTTTTGTTTCAATTTTTTTTTTTTTTAAGTTTGATGCTTGAACCGAAAGATTTGGAGAAAGGAAAGTGGGTGGCAAAAGAATCGATTAGATTTAAAAAAAAAAATCAAATTGAGAAAACGGTAGGCTTATCGATAACAGATAATCGACATGAGAAAGTTTCGATCGGGTCAAAAATTGCTACTATTGAGTTAGGTCGGATCGGGTGAACACACTAGTGATAAGTAAAACATTTCAAGCAACAATTTTTGTAGCTTTTGTTGACAAGGGTTTTGCCACAACTTGAAGTATTATAGATATTTGGTCGTGGCTGGAAGAGATATATATATATATATATATATATATATATATTAAGACATAATAAAGAAGTTGTAGCATTAATTCAACATAATACATATACATAATACACAAATAATATACGCACATGCATACTTGACACAAATATATATGTGCATATATGCTCATGTATGTATATATGTGTGTATATATACAGTTTGTTTTGGGCATGTTATATATGGGTAAATTCAAAGATTGTGATTGGTGATTAGGTAGAATGGGACATGAAGATGAGGCCTAAAATCAAAAAGGGTTTTGTTTGAAAGTGGGAATTAGTCAATAAATAAACAGATGTAAGGACACGTATAGGCCGGGATCGAAACAAATCAAAGCACATGGAGATAACATTTTATAAAGTTTAAAAAGAATCCACAGCTCCAATTTGTGCATTTGAAAGGCTCAGACAGACTATATATTTCTCTCACTAGTCTCGATATATTATAATAATTCTAGTGGCCGGCAATCTCTCAACAGTCATTTACGTGGAGTACTACACGTAAGCTGTAGTTATATTGTATTAATTATTTCGAAAATAAAAGCATGCACTAGTAGAACATGAAAATCCTAGACATCCTATCACAATATATATATATATATATATATCTTAAACGTTGTATGGAATATTGATGCTTTTATTATAATCTATTAATATCAAGATCTTTTTAGAAAGTCAGATATATGGATAACCAGCCAATATCACATTATATATGAAGGTTAAATCGGTTTTTTTATTGAGAAAATTTTAAAGTGTGCAAAATTTTACGTATTTAATTTAAAAAATAAAATAAAATCTAATACTAAAATATTAATTTTTTATATGAGTTTCATATTTTTTTTACGTATTTATTTAAATGTGCGAGACTTGTTAAATCACTTTCTTCATTTTTCTTGTTAAACCAACTTTAATAATTGCATGAGTTGACAATATAATTGTAGCTTAATTATTTCCTTTTGTCACACGCGAAACACATCAATTGCTTTAATAATTATCATGAGGACAAGATAATTAAGTGTAGTACGTTTTCGTTGTTGGGGTATGCCTAGCATCAGATGGCCCCACCAATATTTCCGAGTCAAGATATAATTACAATTTACTTGGAAAAATTGCATGGAGTCAATTTATATATAAGTCGATATATAAGATGCTTTAGTTTCCTTTCTTATCCAAAGAATCTTTTGTCAATTATGTGATTCCACTCTTTATCATTATGTTTCTTGGCACCTTCTTTATCTCGTATTCAATATCAAAAAATTATTAAATAATTCAAAAATATAAATTATTCGATATTTTCATCTTTATCACAGTGTCATTAGCTCTTCGGCATATTCTCATATCTTTAATCTTAAAAATATGCTGTAGAAATACTTGGACCCATGGGCATATGTATTCTCATCATGTCTTTACATCTTATTGGATGTTGATGCCGTCCTGTCAAAATCGTTTACATTGGGCCTGTACGCTTTACACATTTTGATCTGCAGGCCCATAAAAAATAGTAAAATTATGGTGTCAGGCTCATCGGTCTAGTTCTGACCTATTGGGTGATAGAAACTTTAATGTTATTTTAGCCTCTCATTTTGATTATTCAAGAATTTAATTTTTTTAATATTTTTATTGTACTTGCAAATTAAGAAAGTAATGGTTAGTGTATTAATATTTTTTTCTACTCTTTAAAATACTACTCTTAAAACTATTGTGTTTTTTTTCTCTTTATATTACAATTATTGTGATTGCCAACAAAGAAAATGACTCCTTTTTTCTGTACTTTTGAGATGTCAAATCAAAAATCCATTTGAGTTTATTTTAAATATTTATATTTTTGATAATTTAAAGATTATAAATAAAATATCCATGTTTTTTTTATTATCAGAAGTGAACCCATCCCATGTATTTATTTTTGACATTTGACTTATATGTTGACCTATAATTTAGGTTTAATTTGTATATAAAATAATTTTATTTCATCTCATCTTATCATTATAATTTTTTTAAATTTCTTTATCTAATATAATATACAATTATTTTTTTAAATTATAAAATAATAATAATATTAAAAAACAATATTCTTACGATAGTTTATTCAACTTTCATCTAAAACTATCTCATCTCATCTCACTATCTATTAAAAAAAACTAAAACAGAATACATGGCAGAAATAATATTACCCCATCAAAAATATATTGGTTCTAGTACGGTTGTCTACAAATTCTTCGGCATCATTGTTCATTTGAAATGCTTTCATCAATGGTGGAGTATGCTACTGGATAATATCAAAGCAACACTTATACATTTTATAGCCTATATGTCGGGACTAGAGAGAACCATTTGTGAGATAGGAAGTTTGATTGTGATTCAATTCATTCATCAAAATGGGAAGGTTATGTAAATAGCCTCTTTAATGTAACCCCCTAGCTGACCATTATAGGCCAATTATCAAGTTTCATGAAGTGGTTTAAGAGCACTTCATAACTCCTCGAGAGAATGTGAAATGGTGCCCACTATGACTGCTCATTTACATCTCACACTCACACATAATGGGCAAGATCCCAAATCTACATCTCTCAATATGTTCTCAATATTATTCATACTGGAAAATATGTCGTGCAACCATAGACAATAGTTGTAAAAAAAAAAAATTAGAGCACTATACCAAATCTCTACGAGAGAATATCAGCATAGAAACATCACTAAAAGTATCTCACTATGCCCCGACTCATTTGGTCCATTAGACTTAGCATCCATAATCTCTCTGGAGACCAAATAACTTAGAGCAATGCTCAATTTTCATAAAATATGATATATTCACAGCTATATCACAATTTCCAAGAAGCAAAATAACTTGTCGGCAGTGTGTACACACCAATATCGTTGTGTTACCAAATAGTCTTTATATATCCTCATGTCATTTAGTTTTAGTTTAGTCGCTTTTCCAACAATCCCTTTTTACCCTTTTTAGACCATATCATTCATGTGTCATAAATAACATGTCAAAGTAACAGAGAATAAAATATCAATATCGTCACATAGATAAAAATTTCCTAAGGGCATAAATAAATTAAGATCATCAGTTATGACATACAGAATTCACAGGGTGAGGAAGCAAGGATTTATTCACTTGACTTTATTTTTTGTCGTAAAAGCATATGTAGTATGAAATACATGCAACAATAGAGTTCTCTTTTCAAAGAAAGACGTATATTTAATTTCAATACACAGTACAAATCTTAGTCTAGTCGATATCTCAGCAACTAACTCAAGTCCCTCCATTTGCTCTCTATATCAACATGGATTGTGGGTAACCGTGTACAGTACTTTTAAATATGATGAATCTCATCTTAACTTTCACTAAGACGACATGTCTTTTGTATATTATAACTTATCCCTATCTAGATAAATACAAAATGAAATATTGTCTCATCTTTCATTGCTATCTCTTTGTAGTGCCAAAGACGATTGCTCGTGTGAGTGAACCAATCCAAACCAACAATAGTGACTGTGTATGCTTACTGGAAAATACTTCTAGTCATGCCACATGGTCAAGAAACACATCAGTGTCGTGTGCACGACGAGCAAATTATGACTGAGAGAAATGACATGATCAACAAAAAAAACTAATCAAACCACAACTTACAAGTAGTGTATGACTGTTATCTCCATGAGCAATCTCATTTGTAATAACTTTCCAAAAAAAAATGCTTCTATCATGAGACTATGCTTTTCTATAAACCATGAGATTAGTGAATACTTATCGCAAATCTCATTTCAAATCAAACTCAATATAAACCTTATGATTTTAGTCAACAAGTCCTGTTGCGATTTTAAAGAATTTACATGGTGACCATAAATTTTATTCAGTAAACTCAATTTGCGACTTCAAGATTTGATATGAGTCTCTTGTACTCAACAAAATCATGTGAGATAACCATCCTTTTTTTTTTTTAAGGGTAAAGTGATTGAGGTCTTTGCCCCCCAAAGATAATCACAATAGTTTAGTTATTACTTTTAACGATAACCATATCACAAACTTACTTTATCAAATAAGTCATATTTATTGTCTAACAAAATCTCAACTCTTATGAGCAAACCATAATAGAAATACTAAATAGTATAGGCAAAACTAATTTTTTTTTTTGTATTTTCCATCTCATTAATTGTTTATGAATTTTGAACAAGAACTCATAAAAATTATTTTTCTTATACAAAGCCTTACAAGACGTGAAGTCTTAGCTACTTTTTACAAACTAATGTTCATCACCTTGTAGTATGAAAACTCTCTCATTAGGCAATAATTAATTATTTAAGATAACCAGATGATCTTCATATCTCTTAAGACACTTTTGTAATAGTGTCAAGAGCATTTAAAGAACTCAATTTTATTCAATAAGTCATTAATAAAAATGACTAGGTACATTGGATATCTTTGAATAGACGGTTGGTTTAGGCACACACGAAAATAATATATATATGCATTCGTTCACTTTTTGTACCAAAATGATACGAGCACCAATCATGAGTTCAAAGTACGTTGCACTTAAACATCACAAAAACTAATTATCTAATTCTTCTATGAGAATCAACCATTTGATAATTTCAAGAAAAGTTTCATAAATGTGCAATCAATAGTTATCCAAATGCAATTCAATTAGTGCTCAAAGATAGATTTATACCTCTCATCAACTCCATTTTTCCTTTGTCAAATAGATCAATAACTTCGGGTTGGATCTTATAAGTGAAGTGAATCTAAAATTCTATATTGGGGTCCCACCAAGTGAATTCAGTACATTTAGGACAACCATATTACAAATATTCTTTTGAAATCTCTAAACAATGAGAGAATGTAGATATATAGATACAACGCTATTTATGACGATTTTTAAAAATTTTGAGAGCCAATATCACTAGTAGTAGATCATCACTCAAATAATGTATACTCACACTTACTATTGAATTACACTCACCATTTTCAACGATCTTTTATAACAATTGTTGAAAATATCAAGATTAAAGTAATATGGAATGAAACATAATGAAATGTTTTTTTAGAAAAATAAGTGTTTCAAGATAATCCATGATTCTCCACCCTTGCAAAAAATATGAGTAATTTCCTTGACTTAATAAAAATTGTTTACGTTTAGATTCTCTAGATTTTTAATAGAATTTACATTTGTATAAAATAGTCACTCAGCCTTCCTTAATGGCAAATGTACTTGATCTAAGGACAACAAATCATAATTAAAGCCGCAACTCCATATTATATCAATCCAAGTGTGATGCAACAACTGCTTTTGCGCCACAATTCCATTTATAACTTCAATCTCATAATGTTAATAACTTGTGATATAATTGTTCTCATTATCTAATTCATATGATTGCGATTTTAAAAAAATATTGTAACTAAAAATGTATTTTCCTAAAAAAATTAAATTGAATCGCATTTATATGATGAAACAATATTGTTATTATCTCATGTCCTTACTATGCACGTCTAAGAACTTTCACATAAAAAATGCTTATATTGCCTTCTTCTCTTTGACTCTTATAAACAAAAGAGAAGAATCTCACTAGTGAGAAAAATATTAATCCTCAAACTTCACATTCATCATCCTCTATCTTTACGACACATTTTAGTATATCATCTCTCCACATAAACAAAAGAGAGGAATCTCATTAGCAAGAAGAATTTTAATCCTCAAACTTCACATTCATCATCCTCTATTTTATGACACATTTTAGTATATCATCTCTCCATATAAACAAAAGAGAGGAGTCTCATTAGCGAGAAGAATTTTAATCCTCAAACTTCACATTCATCATCCTCTATTTTTACGACACATTTTAGTAAATCATCTCTCCACATAAACAAAAGAGATGAGCTTCATTAGCGAGAAAAATCTTAATCCTCAAACTTGACATTCATCATCCTCTGTCTTTACGACACATTATATTATATCATCTCTCCATTCAAGAAATAATATCACTGAATCAATGAGCGATTATCAAACTTCTAAACACTTAGGAATTCTTACTAATACTACTATTTTCAATGAGTTTTAAATTAAATTAGCTATAGATTTCACTAATATTGCATTAAAATTGTCAATATAAACATTTTTTTGTGCAGCAAATGTAGTATGTGATGTTTTAGCTACTAATTAATGATATATCTATATTTCTCACTTAATATTTTTTCTATTTTCCAATCCACAATATGAGAGAAAAGAAAACTTTTGCACGCATTAGCCTAAAGCCTATCTTGCATCAGTACAACTATGAGCAAGATCTTTAGGCTTAATTAAGTCCTACCTAATTATTTAGACTTTTGTCATAGTTACTATGCAAACCTCTAAGGTGCTTAGTATTACTCTCAAGGGATGCTCTTAAATTTATATATATGCATGAACTTATTCGTTCTCGTTAGAAGAAATTAAAATTTGATCAAAATTATCAGTGTTAATACCACATAAAGGAGCACTAATAAAACGTATAAAATAAATGTACTAATCAAGAATGTTCTTGACACTCTTGCACATTCGAATTTTAACGTCCTTACATGCCAGACATATTGGCCAGTTTTAGAAAGTATGTACATATTTATGAGTTAATTTAAGTTATTTTAAGATAATAATACTCAACCTCAAATATAGAAGCAATTAATTTTTGCATTATAAAAAACAACACAAAACTTTTATCATTTTCTACAAGATCCTCAAAGGCAATTTAGTGGTTTTGCTCTATTTGACAGTTGATCCATTAACTTCTATAAAAAATTGTATTGCATGCATTCTACGCGCACTTCCGATTTTATTCTAGACCTTTTAGAGGATTTTACAATAATGAGGGTCTCAGATTATATGTCACTCATAATAATCTTTATTTATTTCTAACTACTACTCATGGAGAAGATTAATGCGACGATAAGTCACATAAATAATCTCTAGACTTTCTTTTTGGTTATCTCAAAGTTACTACTAATCTATGTGTGTCTAATTATACACACATCTTAAAAATTTGCCATGTTAACCTAAGTCATAACAAAAATAATTAATACATGTCGCAAGATCAAAAATTTATTATGCTTCTTAATCATCTCTTGCGCCACAAGGCCTAATTATTAATTTCTAACTTAATTTTTGTGCAAATTAATATTGTATAGGAGATTAATTCCAAATCAATCTCAAATATACTCTTAGAAGGTTAAGTATCTATCAAGTCAATCTCATGCAAAAATAATTTCTTCCTAAATTGAAATTTTCAATTTGAGTCAATCATTAGCATGGACTATACAAAGTCAAAACTACTTAATCCTCTTATTTTTTCACATTCCAAAAAATTTGAAGACTAATTCTTACAAAAAGCTTAACAATATAAGTGATAAAATAAGCTCATACTTCAACATGTAATCATAATACGTGTACAAAAAATTTATCACATTTCATTAAAATAATCATTATTCACTAAAAGAACAATAATCTAGACAATTTAGAACATAAAATAAAATGCCTAACAAATATGACAAAATATGGCATCATAATATTATGGCATGCATGTATCCAATAAGCATATGCAAAAAATATAATTTTATATTAATATTCTATGCCACAATAACATACTGATTTAATAAATAAAATCAACGAATATACTAACAATAAGCTATAGCCTAATGGTTGAGTTTATCAGGCTAGAGCTTATTGCTCTTGTATGTGAGGTCTTGGGTTCAAAAATTACAAAAGAGAAGTGCTAGATACACATGCGGTTGTGTACCATTTGCAGACACGTTCACCACGTCAATTGTAATATTATTATTTTTTTTTTAAAAAAGACAAAACTTGAATGAATGAGGGAAAAGGAAAGCTGACGAGAGAGATCAAGAGGAAATTTAAGATGAAAGCATTCACGTAAAAACACATAAACAACGCCCAACCATTTTCCATTTTGGATCAGTCATCGTTTAAAAAAATCACGGCTGGTTCACAAAACATTTCCTTCTTGATGCAGGTTGAAGAACTTGTAACTTCTATAAAAGATGAGGTAAAAAAAATGATCGAACTTGGAAAAAGATTAGATGCAGAAAAGGAACAAATGAACAAAATAATCATCGTCATTGAAAAAAGCAAGAGCAGGCTAAGTTCATTGTTACGTATATAGGACTTTCTTTCTTCACAAATTAAATAAATAAGCCAATCAATTTACTTGAAGAGTACACTTTCAAGCAATAAAATCCAAAAGAAATGATTCGGTACCCATAAAAAAAGTTGTCCCATTTCAGATTCAAAGTCTCATTTCAGCTTTACTGATGCAGATCAAGAACCAGGTTCTTCACCTGCTTGGTAATAGCAGATTTGGTTGATTTTGTTTGTGAGGGGATTATCTGTTAATCTTAGGGTTTATGAGCCAGAAGAATTCGAAATGAAATTGGGTGTGCACTGGAGAGGAACCTGAAATTAGAAGGGAGCAACGAAAGTTAAAACGTATTGTTTCATTTGATTGGCGATGTGGATGGTGTGTACGTAGGTGTCCCCCACGACATGTGCAACAATCAGTTCTCATTACAAAAACTTTTATGAAAACAATTGTTTTTGAACTTACTAAGCTTGCCTACAGACAGTGGGCCGCACGCCCTTTTGAGGTGCCCAAATATAAAGTAGGCCTTTGTCTGTTGGGCCCACGAACCAGTTCACCTAAATATTTTTTCATCTTTTTTTTTTAAAAAAAACTGGCTGAAATTTAAAAAAAAAAGATCAATTTTTAGTTCAAGAAAGTTTTAACATAAAACAAAGCAAGACCAAAAGTTAGTCCAACACATGCAAAATAAACAAACCCAAATATGATTTTAAAACAAGCCCTAGCCCAAGCTCGAATGCTTTTAACCCAAAATAAACCACATATTGTTTCCTTACTTCTTCTTCTTCCTTAACATAAAAACGGCATTGTTCATCTTCCACAAAGCATTTATAATGCAACATAATGGAAGAAAAAAAAATTCCCCATGTAATCGCCCCCACCATCCTTTTAGCCAAAGTCTCTTCATGGTTTAATGGCAGACTTGGCGCTGCCTTATCCATGGAGGGCACAACATAAGGCTGGTTCCATAGATTAGTGACTACCTCCCGCTCCTGGTTGTGGGTAGCGTTGCCCTTTAGCCACGGTGCTCTCTCTAATCGTGTCTGAGTTCTTTTTTCCTCAAACAGACGCACAAAGCAACCATCTCATTACCTTAAAGTTGTTACTGGCTCATTGGACCGCACCCTATGCAGTACTACTAAACTCTACCCTATGCCATTGCACTACACTACATGGCCTGGTAAGCCATGGTGCAACACAGAGCATGGTGAGTTGTGCCATGGCTAGTGTGCACAACTGCATAGGCATTGCAACACCTAATTGGTGTGCCCAAGTTGCATTGCATGTTGCACTCTCATGGGTGCGAGATCACTTTTTTGTCACACCATGGTGTAGGTGCGCATTGGACCATCAAGGTATGCCTTACTCACGGCTCGCACCACACCATCAACGTGTGTCATGCTCCTTTGAGAGCAGCAGTGCTTGACGTCATGGGTTGTGATGCACCTGTTTGGTGCACCTGGCGCCATGATCATCATTGCCACCCCTGCAGCAGAGCATGACGATATTCGCACGACCATTGGTTTTCAATGGCCGTAACACCGTGGGCTACGCTGTACACATTCAGAGCACGCATCCAGGTTCAGCTATGACACTAGCTGCTGCAGCACCGCATGCCATCTTCCACTGCTTCATACGACACTTTAGAGCAATTGTGATAACCCAAATTTTTACTTGTTCTTATTAATTTTCATGCTTAGCATGATTATGTTTTCTGTAGAATTATTTTAGTAAAGTTTTGAAACTTTTTAAAAATATATATATATATATATATATGTTTGTTTTGGATAAGAGGAACATGAAAACGTCTAAGTGTTTAGAAGAACATGATGATACCTAATGTTTGGAGGATTTTGGGACACTTGGCAAGTTAAGAATATGTTACCTTTTGGTATTTCCAAATGTCAAATGCTTGGAAAGATAAGTTAGGAAAGTCTTAGTAAAAGAATTCAAAATAATCAAGTAAGGTATATTCTCTTTAGAAATGTTGGCTATTGAATGAATTTTAGTAAAAAGAAACAATTTATGCCTATTATTTTAGATTGTCTATACAAAGAGTACTTTTCTTAAGAGATAAGGAATAAGTGACAAGTGATGATAGGATGCACATAAGGTGTTTAGTGCAAACTAAGATAATTGAGTAATTTTCGACAGTTTTGATGACGTTTTGTAATCCGGACATAACTCTCTCATATGATTTTCAAATGAGATAATTTAAGCTTCTATGGAACACCAGGAGAAAGGTCTACAACTTTCATGTTTTGAGTTTTAATAGATACTTGCTTAATTAAGGACGAAATCGGGCTTCAAGCTAACATATCTGAAATTGATTCAAGTGGTGGCAGATGCATGCTCTACATAGCCTACTCAAATTCTTCTTCGTCCACTTATGCCAAATCATTCCAAAATTTTCACTCAATGAAGATTACACATCAACAAGGGACCCACAAGTTTGAAAATAATGAAACAAAGTTGAATAAGGCACCTAAAAAGTAGATTATTTATTGAAGTGAAACTTCACTAGTATTTCAAGATAGTTTTCAAAGATATGGATGATGATATGAACTTTGAATAATTTTGTTATCTTCTACACTAAGAAAACTAGATGATATATAAGTTTCTAGAAAATTAAACAAAGAGAGAGCCAATCATAAAAGAGTTTTAGTTGAATAAGTAAAATATTTTGGAGGAATAATCCTAGGAAAGGAGGCACACGGCTTGGGAGATTTAGAGGTCTTCAACCAACTTTTTTTATTTTTTCCTAAGCTACTATGCTTTAGCTTACATCTTAAGCAAAAGATTAGACAAGTGGAAGGAGGTGATTGGATGAAAAATAATTGGATTTATCCTAGGCGAGTTTCGGCTAAACCAAGAGCAAATGGGGAAGCTTAACCAACTTAGTGATTTGTCCATTTCTACTACAAACTTTGCTCACATATTTGAGAAGAATCGAGACAAGTGACTATTGACTATTTGATTACATGAACTTGGAATCGTCTACATTTGTTTTGGCTGAAATAGAATCAAATGGAGGAAGGGGTAGCCGAAAGTAGTCTTGGCCTTATCTCCTAGGAAATATCAAACTATGGATAGGTAATTTGTCAAGTCAATTGCTACTTAAGCCTAACATGTTATGAGCACCCTAAGGTCTAAAGGGACACTTGGTTTCATGAGAAAAAATTTTAAGTTTGGTCTCTTTTGATCTAAGTTGTCGCCTAACAAAAACACACACACACTCCACTTAGCTAGTTCTCAGCTAAACCCTCTTTCTCTCTTCCATTTTCATTCATTTTTCCTTCTCACCTTCCAAACACTCTTTTATAATATATTTGAGTAAATTTTTTCAAGAAAGTGGTGGAAAAATCCTAGCTTACAAAAGAGTTATTTTGGATATCTTTTGAAAGTTGTAAGTGTGCATATAACCAAATTTAGCATTTTATTTATATATTTTATAAATTTATTATTTATAATTCTATTTGTTATTGGATTGTTCGAGGAATATATGTACATTTGGTGATTGATAAGTAATATAAGGAATATGTTCTTTATATTAAAAATTGGTTGATAAGTGTTAATAAGTGATTAAGTTTTAAATTTCTTATGCTTATTTAAGATAATGAATTAAGATTTAGTTTAGGAATTTATTTAGAAAATATGTGATGAGAAGCTTAAGGAAAGAAATCAAGGAGTTATGTGTCCAATTGATTAATCCTCTTGTGTTCATATTGTATGGTATGGAGCATGGCTGAAGAGATATTCTGCAAAATAGAGTTGTTATGTTCTATTCTTATAAGTTTAGTTTTCATTTTTAAATTTCTTTCAACTTGTTTGTATTTTTTCCGTTTGTGATTTTTACATATGCCGAACTTTTGTGGTTTTGTATAATGCTACTGGATATTTACATAGATTCAGTTACTTTTCCATTGCAATTAGGGTGCTTGAGAATTTGACCTAAAATGATGCTAGATAATTGGAATAGATTTCGTTCCCCCAAACAATTTATTGGATTTTCCTGGTACCATAGCAAGATAAGTTTAATGTTCTATTAAGAGCCTTAGCTGCTCTTAATTTAGTGGTTATCTGTTGTTAGGATTTCCATATTATCAGATTGAATAAGACTTAAATTAATGAATGAAGGATGCAAGTTTTTGTTTTAGAACTTTGTTTGCAAGATGTCAACTTTGATAAACAAGACTACAAGAGTAGTTTTGTCTCAATAGTGAATCAAATGAAGAGAGATCTCTCTTCCTTTTCTGATTAAACTATCCACTTTTAGTAGTAGGATGAGTACTGACCTCTTGCTACAGAAAAAGTGGTGGCCTATGAAATCAGAACAAGTAAGCACTTTTATTTGTGTGTATGCTGTGTATAATTGTATGTTTTATCCGTGGTTCTGAAAAAATCTGTTCTTGGTCTTATTTACTAGATATGCTGACCATTTATATTGTACATGGAATTGATTAATTTTTGGTTGGGTTGTTTTATATTGGTATTAAATCTTGATGTCCATTTCAAAATCCAACACGTGACCATTTTTCTCGTTTTGACATACAGAGAAGCTTGAATGGTTCTTATCGGAGACTGTTTGACGAGAAATAACTGAGTATTTTTTGCTGCCCTTGTGGACTATTTTTAATTATTGGTTTTTTTGGTTTGATATGACCTGAATTTTAGCTTATGTCTTCTGATATGTGCGCCTTTCAATTATGTCTCTATCATAGGCTACAAATGTCGTCATCATCATCATTGTCTTCTTTATTCAATCACAATTCCTCGATGTAATTGTGTTTTTGTTAGCTTGAAGCTACAGTGAGATATTCAAATACTACAATAAATCCAAGACGACCCTTCTTAGAGTGTCCAAAATACAATACAACGGTAATTACATTTTTAATAAATTGATTAGAGTTTAACTATATCTCATTTTTTTTTATATACGAATAAATTAATTAGGGATTGCCATATTGTAAATATTTCGAGTGTGTAGATATTGATCAATGCATAGAGCTGAATCTAGAGGCAAGAAAAAATGAAGTGGAAAGGAAGGAAAGACAGGTTGACAAGATCCTCAGTGATATTAAGAAGAAGGAGGAATTGCTCTATAAGGACTGAGCTTGATAAGCGAGATGAGGTAATTTTGAAGAGAGAGATGATGTAGTCCAATAAAGATAAGGAAAATCTAGAGAGAGAAATGGTGCAGTCCCGTAAAGATGAGGAAATTCTGAAGAGAGAAATAATGCTTATTGAGCTTCAGGCTGGAATGAGATGTTCATGCATGTTGATTCATGTGTTTTGGGCTTTTGTAGATTGTGTATCTTGTTATGTAGTGACTTGCTTATTTTGAATGGATATTAGCATGTATAGGCTAATTAGAACGTGTCCAATTCTCTTTTTGGATGTTGGCATTATCATTGCCAGCTTATGATATGTGATAATATATGCTGTCTTTTATATTCGATAACTTGAAGGCTTGACTAGGAGAAACAGAACCTACTTGGATCAATTTTTTATTTATTTATTTGTTTTAGCATGTGTAAGAATAAACTTGGTTATGGTAATAATCACAGGTGTCGTGCAAATGAATTTATATAGGTTGGATGCAGTTTAACAAGCCCTGACATAGTCGTGGTTTATACATGTATCATGCAAATGAATTTATATAGGTTGTAAGTATAAACATGGTTATGGTTATGGTTACTACGCCCAGACATAGCAAATAGATTGGTTATCGTCATCGTTAACATTGAACATAGATGCATATTCCCAATTACACACAACATCGTGCAGATAGAATTGGCTTAAAACCTGCACAAATTACTGATAGTGTTTCAATTTAAGTGGCGAGATGACTAAAAATTCAGCAACGTAAAAGAAAATCCAGTGATTTGTAAGGTAATTAGTCTCTTACATTAAACATGAATGTCATAAGCCCATCGACTCTTGAACCCATGAATATGTCATGCTCTAACACTCAATTCTTGCCAAAAAATCTATCCACTATTACATATAACTTGCCAAAAAATGGTGCAACATGATTAAATTCCATAATTGAATTTAATACAACAAATATCCACTATTACATATAACTTGCCAAAAAATTTAGTCATTCCATCCCAAGTTCTTGAAACTGCATCAGACCATCCAAAAAAGTGATTCCGAAGCCATGCTTTGCACACAAGCTCCAAAGTCCTGAAAGAATACAAATAGCTAAGAAAAAAGATTTAAAACTAAGAGTTTCATGTTACACTAATACATTTTCTAAAAAATGACTAATTTTCTAGAACAACCACTCTAATATTTGGTTTTCCTAATCTAGTGTGTTTTATCACCAATCCACAAAAAGAAAAGAAGAATCCTCAACTTCAACAATGATAAAATAAATCAGTATAACTCTTTGAAAGCCTGATCGCCCATGTCCACCTTTTTTTTTTCATGGCTGGTTTTGATAAGGGGCAATACATTAAAGTAGGATGCTAAACATTGACTTGCAATAAATTTAACAAGTCATATGGAACATATTGAGATTCGGCCCTTTTCCCCCTTTTTCTAAGCTCTGGCTATCCATCTCTAATCAACTCTTCTTACTCTTTCAGAATTAAAGTAAAAGTTTAGGCCAATCAAGTATAAATATTTTAATGCAAGCAATTAGCAATATTAAGAAATATTTTCATTCAAGCAATTACCAATAAAATATATAGGAAAATTTCATCTACACTCAACTGCACTAGATTTCCTATTTTTTTTTCATCTCTTTTCCCCTCTTTCCTCTCTTTCTCTCTCCCTTCAACCCGTTATAACTCTATCAATCTCTCTCTAAAATACCCTCTCTCTAAATATTGTACAAGCTAGATATTTTCAACAACTATATCGCTTTGGCATCTTTAAAGCCATAATTAATTATTTGTAGAAAGCATCATGCATTATATTTAGTATTTATCAGATATCTAAAATTAATTGAATCAGTGTTTGCATCTTATAAAAAGTGTATGGGACATGATCTTTACTTGAATACATGTATGGGATTTTGCCAAAAGATTCATCATGAATTGTGTAGCTAGATGTAATTTTGACATGTATCCAGCTTTATAGGCAGCATAGGTTGGTTTGGTTATTTTGACATGGATCCAGATTCATCATAATATTGATGCTGAAACTCATGATTATGTATCGGTTGTAGGTGATCCGGGCATGAGAAGGGATGGTCTGAGGTATGCATGGATTCCATTCTTCTGTTTTTACTTTTCCTTATGGCATGGAACTCTATTAACATCGACCATTATATCTTTCTATGGATTGAATTTGAAGCAAAAAGAAGAAAAAGGCTAGATTTTCTCTTTTTAGTTAAGGGGAAATCTTAACTCTTGGTATAATAGGCTTTAAAGATACAAAAGAAAGTCTGGTTTGCAACACTCTAATGGCATTAAATATATTTGCACTTCTAAGAATTAGGTGTTCTGCACTTAATATATCTAAAGCCCTGCACTTAGTATATGTAAAGCACTTCTTAATATTCAAAAAGTGAATTAGCCCTGCACTTAGTTTATACTTTATAAGATGCGGGCTTAATGGCAAGGAACACGGAGAAATTAAAAAGATAATAGCAATCACAAGAGAAACATAGAAAAATTAAAAAGGACAATAGCAATCACAAAATTTTCATAGTCTTTCTTGTATTAGTTATGCGACATTTATGTTTGGAAACAATAAACTTAGAGAAATTAAAAGGACAATAGTATTTCTTTCTCTCCCAGAACTAGCTAGAAGCCCTAGAACCATAAATGCCTTGCAGTTTTCCACTTGAATTTAACAAATAATTATCAAAGTAGGAAACATTTTCATCTAAGCAATTACCAATAATTAGAGCTTTAATCACACATACACACACACAAACACTTAATTTGGATGAATCAAAATCTCATTCTCAAAACTGTTAACTAATTTAACAAAGGAGAAGAACAGACTGTGAGAAAAGGTCAAAGATGTGAGCAGTATCAAGGGGAGCTTGAGACGGTGACTAACTGGTTGGAAAACTTGAGTTAGTCCCAGAATCACATTGCCGACGGGAATAACGGGTGCGATTTCACACAAAACCCTCGATGTCGGCAATGGCGAAAACCCAAGGATCGGACTAGAAGACTTCCTCGATTTTGCACATTTTCTCGGTTTCTCTCTCTACCACAGGATGGATTTGAAGCTGGATTTGAAGATGGTGCCGACCGAAAAACGTGCACTTGACTCTAGTATGGTTTTGACAAAAATCCTAGGCAGAAGCAAACGAGGGAGTCTAAGAATTTCTCTTTTTTCGAAAGGTTGGAAATGAAATCTAATGCTCCGAAGTTTTGGTTCCTTAGCCATTTCTTTTGATTTCATTATTATTTATTTTATTTTTTATTTTTTAAATTATCTAACATGGCATCACACCATGTTACTCGACTCTGAATCGACTCTTTTCAGACTCCCCGTCAAATGGCACTCACAGTCTTGTACTTGAATGCCTTGCGTATAATATATCGAATCTTCTTTTCCCAAAAACATTATTGATATGTCAATATCCGAACTATAAGCGCGTGGTGACCTTGACTTCCTTTCTTTTTTCAAAATTTTCATTCTTTTTCTTAACTCCACACGCATCTGAAAACAAAACGTGTGAATTGCTGCTTACTAATTGGCAAAAGCAACTTATCGAGCTGCCTCTTACCTAAAAATGACACATCAAAAATATTATTTATTATTTTCTTAATTATCATCTCTCATTATTTTCTTATATGATATTATATTATTAAATAAAGTAGATAATCATAAATAGTTTTCTAATAATTTAATATTTCTTTTGATAAGATAACATTAATTAAAAGAATAGTTGGTGACAGTACATCTGTATCTTCTAAATTTATTAACTTGTTCACATACATATAATTAATTCGAAATCCTATGCCATTAATAATTTTCTTTTAAGTCATGTTTTCCAGTAATTTAAAATCAATAACACCTCCTCATCTACTTTATATATGTTAAACATAGGAGTGTAATCGGTGATTTAATTTAAACATAATCTAGAATCGAATTGATATCACCTGTTTTACATTTTTTAAAAATTGATTATGTATTAGTTATTTTCAAAATTAATAGTATCGATTTTATCGGTTCTAGTCTGACTTTTTAATTTTAACTTAATTTATATTAGTCTATTAGATTATTAATATATATTAGTATTAGTTATAATACTTAGAATAATTTTATTTAATATTTGTTATAATAAATTTAATTTTTTTTATAATTATATCATTGATAATGATAGTATTAGTATACTAATACTAATATTAGTATTATAACTATATCATTATTTCATATATAATTATTTAGTATAATAATTTACATATAGGTTTAAAGTATATTACTAATGTTAATATAGTATTAGGCTATTAGTATTAGACCATAAAATATAAATTATAATTAATTTACATTATATACTAATGTGTTAAATATTATATATAATATAAAAAAAATATTATTTTATATTACATATAATATTAAAAAAATTTGAACTGGTTCGATTTTAAAAATCTTAGAATTGGAAACGGACTGATACCGACCAATTTTGATATTATGGAAATCGGTTTTGGACTTATATTAACTTAAAATCGGACCAATTCTACTAATTTGAATCGGTTTGGTTCGATTTTTTGATTTTGTTTACACCTTTAATTAGACATGTCTTTTCTGGTAAAGACCAAATAGAACAAATAGTTTAGAATTGAAATCGGACTGATACCGACCTATTTTGATATTACGAGAATCGGTTTGGGATTGATACCAACCCAAAATCGAATGAATTCTACTAATTTGAATCGGTTTGATATGATTATTAGAATTTTTTTGCGCCCTTAATTAGACATCTTTCCTGATAAGACCAAATAAAAGAAAAAACCAATGGAACCAATAAAAGAATAATGAATTGACAGAAAGCGCGTCTTCAAATCAACCCTTGAGAGTGGGAGCTTGGAACTTATACCTTACAGTCTCTGTTGGGATCGCATAAAAAGGCATATATCTTATTTAGATCTTACTTTCGAAAGAAATTAAAAAAAAAAAAAAAGTTTTCTAAAAATAAGTAGAGGGAATCCATTTGTCCTTTAATTTACGATCGAGAAAAATAGAGACATAAGAAAATAATTCCTTTTTTTAAAATGAAAAAATTGCAGCCTGATCGCCAGTTCTCCAACAGCATTTCCGCTTTTGTTCTTTTTAATTATTTAAACTAGAATAGAAACAGTTATTCATTCCTTGAACAGATGGGAGTATAACGTCCAAAAATCCTTGCTTATTATTAGAAAGACACCTTCTAGGAAGGTGATAACTGACAAGTATATATGTCTCCTCTACATTTTCTTTGACTGAAAATGATAGAATTGAATGCTAGAAATCATGATTGAATTACAATAATTACGATATATTTCTTAACTGAATAAGGATATTTCTTGAGTTGAAAAATTGTTCTCTCATGCACACCATAAGAAAAATGCTTCTTTATAATCAATTAATTTTAGTTAAATAATTATTTATAAATAAAATTAATTGTAAATAATATTTTTTTCACTATTTATTAATCACAAAAGGTAATATTTCTTGTAATGACACTATCTAAGAAAGAGTAATATTAGATTATAACTCCTATGTGTCATTAGGTTGCTGCACACAGGACTGCAATTAATATTTCTTTATCTAGGAAATATTATATAGAATGTTAAAATTCTTGAATAACGATAAATAAACATCTTATTTATTCTAAATTTATCACATTTTTTAATTTTTAATTTTAAAAAAAAATTCTTTTATTTTATAATTAAAAAAGTAACTATTAATGAAATTATATTTTTAAATTTTTTTAATAATTAAAGATGTTAAAAAAATATTTAAAAATAATAATAAAAAAATAAATATATTATGAGTGATAAAGTATTGATGAATAAAATGTAAGTATATCACTACTCAAGATTCTCATGGAGAAAACAAATTTTCTTTTTTATACATTTTAAAAATCTTTTGAACATTTAAAAGAAAAAAGAAAAATTATAAATTTATTAAAAATATTTTTTTAATTATTAAATAAAAAACAAATCAGTAAGTTTCTCGGTGACCAAAGCATTATTCTATTATATATTGCTTTGCCTGGTGAAGATTTTATTTATATTAAATTTAATAATTCTATTCATAAATTAGTTTTTTCAAAATGGTCAAGATTTTTCTCAAATATTCTAGGATTGTAAAACACATTCACCACTACAATAACATAACTTTAATTTTTATATAAATATATATATATATATATATATATACACTAATAATATTTTTAATATATGTAATATACATCATTTACTTTTATATTGACGAAACAAACGTTAATATATCTATATAATCAATAATGTTAAACATGATTAACTCCAAATTATAGATATTAATTATTATGCATCTTTATGGAATATGTTATTAATATAATTGGAGGAATTGCTGCAAACTTTTTTTCACTATTTCGAAAGATATTTAAGTTTGGTTTTTTTTTCTAAGCAGATTTAAGTTTGGTTTGTTTTTACAAATATATATCATATTATTTTAATTATTTAATTAATATAATTATTTTAAATCTTTACATAAAATAAAATAAAAAATATATTTTTTTAAAACTCAAATAATAATATTAAAAAAATTCTAAAAAAATTTATAATTTTTAAATATTATCAATTTTTTAAATCTTCATATAAAATATAATAAATAAATATTTTTTAAAATTTAAAATAATATTAATAATATTAACAAATATTTTATTTTAATTTTAATTTTTATCTTAATTTATGTCATTTCATTTTTTAACACTCATTTGGACTCTTGAGTCGCTTTGTAAATATAGGGAATAAAATCGACGCAGGCGGATCTCCCACCCAACTCCTTTCCAACTGTTCCAAGTCCTCGTATCTGTGTTTTTTTTTTCTTTTTTCTCGTTTCGTAGGTCTCTGCCAATTTTGTTAAAAACAAATTCAAATATGCGGAAAAAATCCAAAACAGAGATGTTTGGTTTTTGACATTCAGGAAACTGATTCACGTCCTCCATTTTCTGCGACCAATCGAGCAATAAACTTGCACCCACAGAAATTATTTCGTAATTTTTTCTAACAAAATAAATTAATATAGCAGAAAAAGGAGTTTCTTATTCTGGCATGTCCAGCGTAATGGGTTCGAGCAGAGGATCTTCTGTTGCTGCTGCTGCTACTCCTCCCTCCGCTCAACGTGGTGACGTTGCGATCTCAGGCAGGCGATTCTGATTCTGATTTTTTCATTGTTAATTGATAGCTTTCATATTGTGTTTTCTCTAAAGTTTCGTTATTTAGAATTCGAATCTTTGCTTTCATATTTTTCAGTCTTTCATTCATTCTGTTTATGGGTATTAGGTCGTAGAGTGTGTAGTAAAACCTAGGATTAAAATATTTTTGTAGCTGCACGAATTTTTGTTTGAACTTATTCCTGAATTAGCATGGGTATTAGTAGGTAATACCCAGAACTATCTTCGGGCTGATTTCTGAATTGAAAAGTGTAATGGGCTATTATTTGAACATATGCAATGTTCATAATTTTTAAGCACTTGTATTTGAATATGATTTGGGCTATTTAATAGTGAACAAAAAGCAATTCTATCGCTTTGTAATGCACGATTCAGAGGGTTTCCCAAGCGTGTGATATGCAACAGGATTGTGCAAGGAATTGTTTGCCGAATCTATTGGAGGAATTATCTACTACAGGCTGTTTTGAACTACAAAAGATCCCTTCTTATAGATCCACGTGTTGTAACTTTACCTTGCCTCTGCTAATGGAATGGCCTCCTTTCAGGAGTGTGAAAATTAGTTACTGGGACGGGTTTTAATCTCTCTCTATCTCTCTCTCTTGTTTTTCCCGTTGTTTTTAGGGTAGAAACTACATTTGCAAAGATACTGGGATTTTCTGTGCATAACTTATCAGAAAAATTTCGGTATGTTCTCATATCAGTAGCGGTACTTATTATGAATCAACGTTAGTACTAATTAAAAATAAGTAGAATATTTTATTCTTATAAAGAAAAGGCAGAATATCCACCTCCGGTAGAAGTTTAAGGGTCCTACCAAATCTTATCGGCTGATAGAAGTGTTGTATTTTGCAGAACTCCATGGGAGGCGGCATCAACAGGAAGTAGAAAATCTGACACTCATAACACAACCCTTGAAAACTTTGAAGTTGTTCATTTTGGCTAGTCTTCAGTATGTTAAGCAGTTAATATTATATCTGCTAGCAAAAGGTGGATGGCTAATGGTTTTGAGCTTAGTGGCAGCAGCTAGTGCAATTCTTGTTGTTGCCATTGATGGCCCTCATGAGAAGGTATTTGGCTTTGTGCATTGTCATTGTTGCTTCATTATCTTTGTAGCTCCATTTTCAGTAGCATTTTTTTTTTGGGTGTAAATAGATGACAGAATCTACATGAGACTGTTGGTTTGGCATAAAAGGTTTCTCTGAATAAATATTTTAAGTGGGAGCTTGTTTTTCTGAAGAATCGCTAAGTTGCCAAATTTCTGAAATGATGTCAAAAACACTTCTAGCTTTTCTAGTGTACAGGAGATCATTCTCCACCACGTACCCTCCTGGCACCCAAAAATTGAAAACTAACCATAAGGAGATCTTGACCACGCACATTGTCAATATGCCAACCTTCTTCACCTTACAAATCATTAATCTTCATTAATCTTGCCCAGAAAAGATTTGCACAGTCTTAGGGTATGTAAGCCAGAGTCTATTTGAAAACAAGTGGGCAACACTTGAGACTGACATGAAAAATCCCAATTTCTATGGTAGACCCCACTTGTTTTTAAAGAACTACACAAGGCTTGTACACTCTAGAATATAATTTAGCATTACTCATCTTGCACCTCCCCTTCAACTTACGTTGGTCTGCAAGTCTCCAACCAAGCCCCCCTAAAACTAGGAGTGTCAAATCATGTCAACGAGTCGTGTCAAGACATGTATATTATACTATATAGGTCAATCATAACTCGACCCGTTAAGCTTATCGTGTCAAAATCTCAAACCCTAATACGACCCATTAACATAATGTGTCGTATCGTGTTAACTCGTTATGACCCATTAGTGAATATTACGGAATAAATTAACACGACAAAATATGATACGTTTCAACTTGTTTATGTAAATGTGTTGAATATGCCCAAAATTAACCTGTTTGACTTAATTAAAATTAGCATAATTTTATACAAATATTAAAATCACAATATTTATAAAAATTATAATACTAACTACAAGTATGAATTACAATCTAAATAAGAAAAATATCAAAATTAAGATTTTAACAATTTTGCTTTTAAATGTAAATGTATACTTTTAATTTTAACTTTCTTAACGTGTCATAGCGGGTTAAAACAGGTTGACCTGCTATCAATCTATTAAGCAATTATGTCCTAACGGGTCAGTCCATTTTGACCCGAAACCCATTAAAACTAAACCCTAACCCGCTATTATTGTGTCGTGTGTGTGTTGGGTTAACGGGTCGTGTAACATATTGTCACTCCTACCTAAAACCCTTCCATTGACCATCTCTTCTCCACATTCCCTGCACACTAAACCCCACCACTGACCAATATTATCCTTGAACTCACCCTGCACTTGATTAGGCCTTGAGCTTAAGGCCAGTATACTCATAGATTTAAGATTCAAATCTCCTTGGATGCAAACAATCTATATAGGTCATCGGATTCAGGATTTCCCCTCGATACCCATTGCTAATAAAAAAAATTATATTGGGAAAGGTCCGCTTTGTGGATAGAGACCGGGGGTTGTGAGAATCTAATTAACTTGCTTCCTTCGAAATATAATTTTAGAGACTAGACTAATGGTTGTGCTTGTAGTCCAATTAATATCTTTGATTGCGAGCCTCCTTGCCCTATTATTTCTTTGATGTCAAAACACAACCAACACAACAACAATAAAACGAGAAGAGGATGAATCCTCCTAATCTCCTACCAAGAACGGGGACACCTAAACCCTAATCTTCTGTGGGAATTAGCACTATGGAAGAACTTTGTATTTCGGTCCCCTTCTTTTAACCACAAATTTTTCGATTTCTGGTGCCAAGAAATCTTCTCCCAAGATAATAATCTCTCCAATTCTAAAGTCATCCCAGCCTTCCGCACTAGCTCCTCTGGAGTGAGGGCTCTATCCTTTAGTATCCTTTCAAACTATTGCAATTCTTTTACCAAGGATTTCTTTTGCTCCCCGATATCTCCAAAGGACTGAGAGTTCCATATCTTGATATCATTTTTCAAAACTTTAAGCTTACCAGCTAGGATGAAAGAGGGAGTACCATGAAACTGGTATGAAGACCACCAATGCCTAAACTTATTTACTAAGCCTTCACTTTTCAACCACATATTCTCGAACTTGAAGTAACGGTGCCCACCTTGAATGCCACCACGATCCAACAAAAGATGAAAAAATGATTGGAGCAAAGATGTGGCAACCTCTTTTGGCACACTTCCGAATAATGCACTTCCCATTCTAGTGAGAATAGAAATCTATCCAGTTGGGACCATGTCTGATTATTCGACCAAGAGCCTCCCATGAGAGGAATATCCAACAGGTTTAAATCGAATATACACTCCAAAAACTTTGTCATTATTGGGTGCATTCTACTATCTCTAGATTGTTCGCTAAGGAATTTGATGATGTTGAAGTCCCCTCCTATATGCCAGGGAATCTCCCACCAGCTATATAACCCCGCAAGTTCCTCCCATAATAGTTTTTTTTTTTATAAGTACATAGTTTCTCCCATAATAGTCCTCGGTCATTGTTTGCATTTGGTCCATATAAATCTGCAAAAGCCCACAAAATTATCTACCACACTTTTTAAAAAGCAGGCCATAGTTTTCTCCCTTGTGAACTCCTCCACTTTCTTCACAATTCTTTTGTCCTACATCAATAAGATTCCACCTCAAGCCCCCTTGGAAGCAAGATAAATCCAATCCGCATAAGTACAGTTCCAGGCACTTTGCACTATCCTCCTAGAAACAAAATTTAGCT
This sequence comes from Platycarya longipes, assembly GCA_036559045.1. Classification (NCBI taxonomy): domain Eukaryota; kingdom Viridiplantae; phylum Streptophyta; class Magnoliopsida; order Fagales; family Juglandaceae; genus Platycarya; species Platycarya longipes. Next base: position 38,608,534 of record CM071789.1, on the reverse strand, counting down.
TAGTTTTTTGTAAGCAAACTATGTCCGCCCTCCATTCCTGAAGCCAATTTTTTATATGAAGTCGTTTATTTGTCTCATTCAACCTGAGGACATTCTAAGATACAATTTTCGGCTTCATATAGGAAAGGCAAGCATTTTCCCCTTAGTTCTAACATGGCTTGAATTTCATCATTCATCGACCAAATAAGGTGCTTGAGTTCACGCTATTTTTTGGATCCTAACTTCTTAGATTGTGAATGACTTGCTTCAATAGCAATAAGTAAGGCCATGAATTATTCTTCAAAACCTATATACTCCATTCCCACACGACATTGGAAATCCTTCACCTTTCAGAGCACCCAATCCGAGACATTTGATTCATTGGGTAACAAAAGATTCAACGGAATAGGCTCCTCTTCACTGGGACACCACTGCAGGTTAGAGCTTGTCCTCCGCTCCTCATCCTCTAAAAGATTCATCTCTCCCATTCAACCAAAACATTTCTAGAGAACAACTGAGTTTCAGGAACCCCTGGAACCTCATCGGCATCGATTTGAGGTAGCCCCACATCAAACTTCACCACAACCATCTCCACCTCCCTTCCACCCTTTTGACAAAAACTGGTAAGGCCCTTCCCGTCGACAGAGAGTCCAGATGGTCCAAGAAGTGAATAGGGGGCTCTATGGTATGTCATCGGGAGTTTTTGGCCACACTGAGGAGAGGGGGCGACACACTGTGTCCAGTGCTCGCCGATTGGCCCAAATCGTGGGGCTGACGCATCTACTTCCTCCATTGTCGACGCCATTTGGGTCATCAGATTCGGAGGGCCCTGATAGGAAGTGACACCTCCATGGTGGTCATTGGCAGTTTTTGGGCACCCTAAGGAGAGGTATCGACACATGGTGATGGTTCCTCATCGATTGGTCCAAAACGTGAGTTGGGCACAAGTACTTTCTCCATCGTTGACATCGTTTGGGTCGTTACAGGACCCCGACAGGTCGAGGTGCTGCCATCAAGGACTCCGGCACAGTAGATGGGCTACCGTCAGCAATGGGCCCAGCTGGCAACTACTTGTCGAGCCCTCCACATGGGAGAAAGCCCAATGCGAAGGGGAGCTCCCCCATTCCCCTTTGACCTAGTGGGCTTGGGCCCATATGCTTGAGGCACATTAGGGGGCTTTTGACTTACCCCTTTAAGAAACTTTGGGCCCTCCAACAAGGAGCTGAGACCACTCCTAAAGGGCTGCATAACCCTATTCTCATTAAGCTAAGGCCCAACCACTTCCTTTGCTTCTTTAAGCTCGACAACTGATGTCCGATCATCAACTTTGTTCTGCAACATACCCAACTAGTCCTTCATTTCACGCAAAGCACAAAGCACATTCCCCTCTGCCATGCCATTTGTAGGTTTGCTCCTGTCACACCGAAAGTTGTCAGTGCCATAGCCTCCTGGTTCTGCTTTTCTTCTTTGCTATACATTACCTCTTCTCATTTGCCATGGCCGAAGCTGATGAGGAGGCTCCACCAACAACGTCCCCTTGTAGGAGAAAGGAGTCTCCTTTCGCATCGGTGGTCCTCAAACACCAGCAGAAATTACTTGTCTTTCGAGACCTCGCCCTTACTGTTAATGTTACTTTCCTGGAGAAACTCCCACAGCGCCTCCCCCAACTTTTTCCACCCATTGTTGTCCCTATCTTCAGGCACAAAAATAAAGTTTCTTCTACCACCGCTCCCATATTCCACCACAACAATATATCTTGATCATTCAAACACCATTGTGCCAAGAAGCTTCTACTAACCTCCCTTATGGTGGTGAAAGAACCACATTGCTCTTCTTGCATACAATCTGCCAATGCCTTGGCCAACTAGTGCACTGTTGAAGGACCTAAAGACAGCCTAGACCTCACCCTCCAATTTTCCACCTCCCTTATGGTGGTTAAAGAACCACATTGCTCTTTTTGCACACAATCTGCCAATGCCTTGGCCAACCAGTGCATTGTTGAAGGACCTAAAGATGGCCTAGACTTCACCCTACAATTTTTCTCAGTGATGACTAACAATCCCCCATCCTTAGCAAGTGAGAACCGCTTGGACTCGATCACAATATCCTTGTGGAAACCCATCCACCCTTCTTCAAAAGCCACCCAAATTCAATGGAAACTACAAACATCGGACTCAATAAAAGTGTACGGAGAGAAAATAGGAGAGAAAAAAATTAGGGAATGCAAGGAGGCTCCTAGGATTAGGGAGCATGTGGTGGACTTCCATGAATAATTGCTTGTAGAAAGAAAAGGTTGGAGGCCAAAGCTTGATGGCCTTGGCTTTGACTCTATGGATCTTCAGGCAACGTCTTGGTTGGAGTGGCCTTTTGAAGAGGTGGAAGTTTTTGATGTTGTGAGACGTATGGCTAAAGATAAAGCTCTAGATTTAGATGGCTTCTCGATGGGTTTCTTCCAGTCATGCTGGGAGGTAGTGAAAGACAACATCTTGAATGTGTTCTAGGAAATATTCTCGGTTGGGAAGTTTGAGAAATGCTTTAATGCCGCTTTCATTGCGCTGTTCCCGAAGAAGCATGATGCCTCGGAGATTAAGGACTTTTGCTCTATTAGTCTTGTGAATGGGGCTTACAAAATCATCTTTAAGGTGCTCGCCAATAGGTTAGGGCTGGTTTTGGGTAAGATCATCACAAAGCCACAAAACACATTTGTCAGGGGTCAACAATGTCAAGTTTGTGAGAATAGCCGAATTGTTTTGGCCTCCCGTGTTTTGTATTTCATATGGACTTTACAAGTGTACTTTACATGGAAAGAAAAATAAGTTCCCACATGATTCCAGCCCTATACATGGAACTATTTTCTGCCTAAGTTGTATACTAACTGTATAAGAATAAAGAAAATAAGGAAAGCTGAAATAAGGAAGGAACAAGTACAAAGTTGTCCGTTAACAGTCCTCCTCAAATTGATGCGGGTTGATCAACAAGCATCAATTTGCTACTTAAGAAGTAATGTCTATCAAAGGAAACTAGGGTTTTTTTTACTATGATGTGGCAATCTTTTAATAGGATATATTTTCTAAGGTTATTTTGTATTTAAATTAAACTTGTACATATTTAGATAAGATAAGTTTTGTAATTTTAGAACTTTTGTTTATTTAATGAGAAGGAAATACCTCAACTAAGGTACTTTGGCCAAATTTGACATGGTGTCAGAGCTAGGGGATCTTACCTACTTTTTAGAGTTGGAAGTTAGGTCTCAGCCACATAGTTTATTTCTCAATGAAGACAAGTATATTCAAGACTTATTTCAATTAGAGAGATTGAAAGATACTACTCCAATTGATATTTCTCTAAGGATGTGAATGTTAAGTATAGAAAAGACGAAGGTGAACTTCTTCCGGATTCTACCTTATACAGTAAGTTGGTTGGCAGCTTGATTTATCTCACCATCATGCACCTTAATATTTTCTATGCTGTCCACACTATTAGTAAGTTTATGAATTCTCCCCGATATTTTCAGTGGATCTTCTAACCCAATTTTGACTTATCAAAAAAAAAATTTATCCCCAACATTTTCATTTTGTAGTTGTTCGTTGGATTATTCGCTATCTACTTGGGACACCTAATCGTGAACTATTTTTTCTAAAGATTATTCTTTTCACTTGACTGCCTACAGTGATGCAGATTGGTCTGGTTGTCCTAACTATTGATGTTCTACTACTGAATGATGTCTTCCTTGAGATTCTCTTATCTCTTGGAAGTGAAAGAAGCAAGATTGTGTATCTAAGTCATCTACATAGGTTGAATATCAAGCACTGTTTGTCGCATGTTCAGAAATTATGTAGTTGCGTGGTATTCTTTCAGAACTTGGGTTCGTATAAGCACATCCCATGCTTTTTCATGGTGATAATACAAGTGTCATCCAAATTGTAGCCAACCCGATTTTTTATGAACGTATGAAGCACATTGAGATTGATTGTTACTATATTCGAGATACCTATGAGTCTAAAGTTATTATTCTTCCTCGTGTGCCCACTGAATACCAAGTAACTAATATCTTCACCAAAGTCTTGACTCAACAATGGCATTAATACTTGGTTAGCAAATTGTTGATAGTCGACTCACTAGCATTAATTTGAGGGAGGGTATCAAAAGAAACTAGAGTTTTCTTTACTATGATGTGGCAGTCTCTTAATAGGATATGTTTTCTAAGTTTATCTTGTATTTAAATTAAACTTGTAAATATTTAGATAAGATAAATTTTGTAACCTTAGAACTTTTGTTTATTTAACAAGAAGGAAACACCTCAACTGAGGTATTTTGGCCAAATTTGACAATGTCGATGGTAAGTGAGAGCTTTGGTGAAGATATTAGCAACCTGTAGTTCAGTGAAAATATGTGGAAGGGTGATAACACGAGCTTCAACGGCTTTGCGGATGGAGTAACAGTCGACTTCAATATGTTTTGTGTACTCATGATAGACATGATCGGCCGTGATTTAAATAGCACTTGTATTATCGGCATATAAAGGAGTAGGATCAGTCTCATAGAAGTCTAACTCTGCAAGCAAACCTTGAAATCAAATAATTTCGGAACAAGAGACATTGTCCGATACTTAGATTATGTAGATGATTTAAAAACTCTGTCTTGTTTATTAATCTTTTAGTGATAGAGTGACGTGTATTAGTACAACCAGCCTAATCAATTCCATGAGCAGCAAGGTGAGGAAAATTGCCTGCAAGAAAGAATTAGCTATGGGCAGAAGTGCCCTGAATATGATCCTACGGACAGCAGCCAAATGAAGATGATGAGGAATCTTAAGAAATTAGTTGACTTGCTGTACAACAAAAGAAATGTCTGGTCTAGTAATTGCGAGATAGATAAGGCTACCTACTAGCTTCTGGTATAAATTGGGATCAGGAAGTAAGTGACCCTCCTCTTTGCGAAACTTGACATTTAATTCCATAGGAGTATCAACAGAAGTGGCCTCCTGTAGGCCAGCAATAGGCACCAAGTCACTAGCATACTTATGTTGATTGAGTGAAATACCAGATGGACTACGATGCACCTCAAGACCAAGAAAATAAGTGAGAGACCCAAAGGGTCAAGATCTTTTATATAAAAGGATTCTGAGATATGAGTCTTGAGCTAGCCAAGTAAAACAGAATTGGAATCAGTAATTACAATATCGTCAACATAAACCAAAAGAACAACAATACCCATGTCTGATTTCTGAAGAAACTAAGAAGTGTCATATTTACTTTGCTTGAATGAAATTGTAATAAAATGGTTCGAAATTTATCAAACCAGACCCTTAGAACTTATTTGAGACCATAAAGGGAGCGGTGAAACTTACACTTGTAAAATTGGAGATGAAAACAATCCTAGGTGTGTTTTCATATAAACACTCTTTAAATCCCTATGAAGAAAAACATTCTTGATATCCATTTGATGTAGTGGCCAATCCTTAGAAGTTGCAAGAGTTAGAATAGTACGGACAGTAATCATCTTAGTTACAAGAGCAAATGTTTCTTCATAATTGACATCATATTCTTGATTATTCCCAAGTGCAACAAGCCGAGTTTTGTAACGGTCCAAACTACCATCGGATCGGACCTTGACTAAGTAGACCCATTTGCGACCTAGAGGAGTAATGGTGGGAGGACAAGATTCAATGTCCCAAGTGTGATTGACCTCTAGAGCAGCGACTTCTTTCTACATAGCTTGTCTCCAACATTCATACTTGGCAGCTTGTGAGTAGGATGTGAGAATATTAAAATTGTACAATGCAGCAGTAAGAGCTGAAGTAGAATTGAGAAGAAAGAAATCCATACCTATCCGGGGGTGTAGACACTCAAGGAGAATGACCTACCAATTGCACTACAGGTGTTGCAACTAACTAAATCTGAAGCATGGTAGAATCAGATATCGGTAGAGCCACCAAAAAGACTATGGGCAAGAAGGTCTCGTATACACTGACTGGTTTAAAGTGAGAGTTGAGAGAAGCATCTGAGAATTGTTGCTCAAAGGAGGGGAAGACCACAATAGTAGAGGAGGACAAAGAAGACACAAGAAAGAAATGTTGATTTTCAAAAGAAAATAACATATGGAGAAATACGTGTACGATATAACGTAGGATCATAGCAAACAAATTCTTTTTGACACATTATATCCCAAGAATGCATATCGAACAGCTTGAGCAGATAATTTATGTTGCTCATGAGGAGGTAAATGGACAAAACATACACAACCAGAGGTACGAAGATTATTGTAACTAAGTTGTTTAGCAAACAAGGGAAAATAGGGAGACTCCATGTGTAAAACTTGAGAAGGTAAATGATTAAATGATTAATTAAGTGAGTAACAGTTTTCCTTATCTCGACCCAAAACATGAATGAAATAGAGGATTCTAACAAGAAAGTACATACCACATCCAAAAGACGATTCCTAATCTCCATTTTGTTGTGGAGTACCTGGACATGAACATTGATGAATAATACATTAGAAGCCAAGAATTCCTTAAACTCATTAGACAAATATTCACTAACGGAATCTATGTGTAATGTCTTGATAAAAGCAGAAAATTGATTTTCCACATGCGCAAAAAATACAGTGAAAGTATGAAAAACCCCCAAATTTAGAATGAAGAAAATAGACCCAAGTAAATCTGCTATGATCATTAGTGAACATCACATAATATTTAAAATTTTCATGTGAACTAACTAGGGAAGGTCCCCAAACATCATTATAAATAAAATCAAAACAATGAGAAGCTCGACTTGCATGCAAAGGAAAATGAAGAGTTTTGTTTTTATCAAGCTTGCAAAAAGCACACTTAAGTGAGGAAGAACAACTTTCTTTATTACCAAATAAACTAGAGTTCAATATATGAGATAAGATCTGAGTATTGGGATGCCCCAAGTGGTGGTGCCACACCATACTCAGATTTGGAACATTATTACAAGCAAAGTAAAATCTATGAGAAACAAAGGAAAAAGCTTAAACATGCAAAAATAGTGGAAACTAGAGCCCCACTTTAAGTCCTTTTGCGATCGGCTTTCCCGATACCTGGTCCTACACAACACAACCATTACCAGAAAAATTAACAGCATAATTGTTATCAACTAATTGATTACCAGAAATAAGATTTGTGAAAAGTTGAGGAGCAAGAAATACATCAGTGAATTTAGAAGAGACATCTCCGACCACAGCTATTGGCAAGGAACTGCCATTGGCAGCTTGAATAGCAGAATTTTCATCATAGGACCAAACATGACACGGAATTGTGGGGTTATTCGTCACGTGATTAGAAACCTTTAAGGCCGAGTCCACATATCAGAGTTTCGTAGAATGGTTACCTTAGAACCACATCGCTAATAAGGCTGAAATTAGCATCTGATGTACCATTTCGGGTGTGCAATAAGTCGCTATAGGAGGTGTAGGAACAGAGGAATCACATGGAGAAGAGCTATTTGCCGCAGAAGTTACTGCTGGAGGTACAATAACAGAAGTTTGAAAGGCTTGAGCCTGACGATTCCAGGGGTGAATACGATACTTTTTGATAATATGACCCTTCTTCTTGCAATAAGATCAGTATTTTTAAGACAATTGGCAGCGATATGCCCATATTCTTTGTTGCAGAAACATTGCAAGTTTTTAGAGTGCATGGGCGGTCAGTAGGAAGCATAAGCCACAATCGTTGACCTTGAATTGCCATGAGATTGCTCCAAAGTGGCTTGAGTACTAAGACGTTCTTCGCGAAGTAACTCATTGTACTAGCATCAAGAAAAGGAATAGGAGAACGATCAGCAGAGAGGATCGAATAGATTCATATTCTGGTCGTAATTTCATAAGAAACTGATTATGACGACTAGTCTTGTGAAGACTTTGAATGGTGGAAAGAGTGGCAATGGAACATCCGTTGTAAGCATTTCAATATATACATGCCAAAGAGTCAGAAATGCTGAGTAGTAGTCTTGGATGGAAAGACTACCTCGTTGAAACATAGCAATTGCATGTTCTAACTGAAAGTGATGAGTATCATTATCTTGATGATAAACTTTATTTAAGTAATTCCACATGGATTGATCAGAGTGATGAGGCCGTAAGTTTTTGACAATATGTGGCTCCACTGAACCAAGAAGTCATGACATGATCTGTGCATCAGGTACAACCTATGAAGGAGAAGGCACTAAATCCTTAGTGTTGGATGTTTGTGCGATATCCGTGTCATCAATATGGCCCCACAGGTCTTTTCCCTTTAGGAAAAGTTCAAACTAAAATGCTCAGGTTATGTAATTTTTTCCAGTAAACTTGATACATAGGTGCGGAGTCCATCATAATAAAATAAAATTTGAGACAAAACAAAAGAGATGACGACAAAGAAAAATCAAAGGAATTGAGATTACTTGTGCCGAAATAAAGCTAGTCGGTATTATGAGTCAAAATAGAGGAGCCTGGTGTTGAAATATCCAAAATCAAGTGCTGAAATATCCAAACCCAAAGTGCTGAAATATGCAAATGTGCAGAAGTGTGTCGGGTTCACCCTGAAATGACCGAGAAATTGCACAGAGTGCACCGAAAGGATGAAGCCCACTGGTATGAAAGTCACAAACCCGGAGTCACGCTGGAAACACCACCAGAAGGCTGCTCCGACAGCCACTCAGCAATAGAAACACCGAAATAAGCAAAGAGAAGGCTGCATCGAGAACTTGTTATTCTCAGAAATGCCAAAAAATACCAACCAAGAACCACAGTGACCGAAAAATCTGGAGAATAGTCGTCGGGGCAGTGCCGAATCTACCAAAACTGAGAAATGAAAAAAAAAATGAAGGAAGAGGACCCAATAGACGGCTCTTGATACTATGTCAAGCTTGTGAGAATAGTCGAATTGTTCTGGCCTCTTTTGTTCTGTATTTCATAGACTTTACAAGTGTGTCATACATGGAAAGAAAAATAAATTCCCGCATGATTCTAGCCCTATACATGAAAACTATGTTCTGTCTACCTTGTATACTAACTATACAAGAATATAGTTAGTATTCTTGTTGGGGAGATGTGGGTTTGGGGTTCGATGGCGAATGTGGATTAGTTGCTGCATCTCAACAACACGGTTCTCAATATTGATTAATAGCTGCCCCACAGGTTTTTTTAATAGTTCCCGTAGTTTGAGGCAAGGTAATCCATTATCCCCACTTCTATTTTTCATTATCATGGAGGCTCTTAGGATGATATCGGCATCGTTTTGTGGTTGGATTCTCAATTGGTGACCCCAATAGGGGCATTATGACCTTGTCTCATTTACTTTTTGCGTATAACACGCTCTTATTCTATGAGGCAGACTGGAATCAATTGAAGGCATTGAACGCTCTCTTCCTGTGTTTTAAAGTTGCGTCAGACTTAAAAGTGAACTTTGACAAGTCTGAGTTAGTGTCGGTGGGGAATGTTAGTAATACTCGGCAGCTCGCTTGTATACTTGAATGCAAAGTAACCTCTCTTCCCATGACTTGGGATTGCCTCCGGGGCGGCCTCAAGGGCATCTTCTATTAGGGATCTTATTATTGAGAGGATAGGAAGAAAGTTGGCTGGGGGAAGAGATTGTACTTGTCGAAGGGCGGACGATTGGATCTCATTAAAAGTTCCATCTCCAACTTACCTACATACTTTTTGTCTTTGTTTCCTATACCTGTTAGTGTGGCGGTTCGGATTAAAAAATTGTATTGTGATTTTCCATGGAGTGAGATGGGGTATGAATCTAAATTTCACTTGGTGAGGTGGGACAAGGTGTGCAGACCAATCTCGTCTGGAGGGTTGGGTATAAAAAACTTGGGACTTTTTAATTGGGTTTTACTTGGGAAGTGGTTGTAGAGGTATAACCTAGAATCAGACGCCCTATGGAAGCAGGTAGTTGATTGCAAATATGGAAGCTCGTGGGGTAGTTGGCATACTGAAGAGATAAATGGGCCTAATGGGGTGGGGGTTTGGAAGTACATTCGACGCGGATGGGGGGAATTCTATAGCCATGCTAGAGTAGTGTTGGGGGGAGGGTCCTGCATTAAGTTTTGTAGGGACATATGGTGTGGGAATGAGGCACTTAAGGATTCTTTTCCTGTTGTTTTCCGTGTGGGCTTGTAATCAAGATGCTTTAGTAGCGGACTTCATCCTTCAATTAGGGGATCAAATGCAGTGGAATGTCACTTTTTGTAGGGTGGCACAAGATTGGGAATTAGACAGCTTTGATGCTTTTTTCAGCTTACTTTATTCTATAAATTCAAATAGTCAGCAAGTCAATAGGTTGTGGGGGACTCTTGCGATTAAGGGCACTTTTTCGGTTCGATCTTTCTACAAGTCCCTTACACCTCCAGCAAACACTGTTTTTCTAGAAGAAAATTTGGAGGAATAAGGTACCTCCTAAAGCGGTTTTCTTTACATGGATAGTAGTTTTGAGAAAGATTATGACCATCGATAATCTGCAGAAGCGACAGGTGGTTGTTCTTGCCTGGTGTTGTATGTGTAAGAGAGCCGGTGAGACAGTAGAACACCCCTTTTTACATTGTGAGATAGCTAGAGCCTTGTGGTTTGAAGTGTTTAGCCGAGTAGAGCTATATTTTGTAATGCTCACAACGATGATTGGTCTACTGCCTGCTTACCTAGACACTTCCAAGAGGAGACCCACAAATCAAAGATGTATGGAAGATGATTCTAATCTGCATTATGTAGTGTTTATGACAAGAGTGTAATGATCGGACTTTCGAAAACAAGGAGCGGTCACATGAGGAGCTTTGCACTCATTTTTTTTTTGTACTTTATTTCTATAGGCATAGCTTTAGATTTTAATGGCCTGAATTTTCATGACTTTCTAGTTTCTAATACCGCGACCTAGATAGGTTTTATCTATTATATATCATTTTGTGTATTTGGGCTTTATTTATCTTTATTAATAACATTATCGTTTACTTATCGGAGGAAAAAAAAAATGGGGACACCAACCAGAAGCTCCCCCACCATCAGGAAGCTGCCTTGTCCTCTATGCAATCACTCCCTATCAAGGGTGAGGTTCTCTTTGCCAACTATAGTGATGTTTGGGACTAGGAGATCTTTTTTCCTAATTGGCACTGGGTATCTAGGAACAAAGTCCTGACTAATTGAAGGGAGAAGTCCTTTGAGATGTTGTCTTTGATGTCTAAGGCTAGGGCCAATGTCATTGCACTGACCGAGAAGTTGAGATACATGTGTTCTTGTGTGGGTGGATGGAGAGAATGCACTCAGACCTGAAGACAAAAAAGAACATGGCCTGCCCTGTTCTCGAAAGAGATCAAGCTCACCATCCAGTGCATTGCGATAGCACATACCAATATTGCAATTTTTTGTGGTGGATCAGAGGGTAGGCAAGGTCCATTGCCCCTGCTCTCTGAAAATATAAGTTTAAAACAATCCTTAGAATGCTTTTTAGCCCAAGCCTGTTTGTAAATCTCCCAAGATCTATTGACAAATGTCTGGGTCTGACAAAAAATTAAAATATATTTTACCCAACTGCCTCTCTCAGAAAATAAGTTTTTGAAAAAGCATCTGCTAGATGCATGATACATCAATCTATGCCCCCTTTAGGTTTTCTTTTCTTTTGTTTTCTTTCTAGCTTGCCTTCCTAAGGCCTCATTTAATGAGTTGTGTGTTTATTTAGTACTCAATGTTTTTCCTCATCCGTCACTTGGCTTGCTGAGGAGCAAGAATCAACCGTTGCATATACCCATTGAATTTGTGATTAGTAATTTCAAATTGTAAGTATATATTTTTATTGGCATCCATATCCATGCCTTTGTGCGACAGTGAGTTTTGTTTTCTATATTATAACAAACATTGGCTCTATATTAGCGAATTATTTTGTATGGTATATTTGTGTGTTTTTTTAATTATGTTATTGCTTTATATTGTACAAATAATTTGGATAGAAAGAAACGACTGTAGTTTTGAAGATCAGGAACACTCTAGATGATCTTAAAAGTTTTTTTTTTTTTTTATTAGTAAGATGATCTTAAAGTTTCTTTCTTCAATACCTTATTTCTTTGGGTTATAGCGATATACTTTAATGGGCTTAGTTTTCATGACTCTTGGTATCTATCTCTAGCTCGTAATCAGTTCATTTTTCTTGTATACTTCGTACTTTGGTTGTGCCTATTTTCTGTATTAATAAAACTTTGTTTTGTTTATTAAAAAAAGGGCCCCCTTTTTTTTGCATTAGGTTTCTATAAGATAGACATGGAACCTTTTTTTTCATGCTTTTCCCTGCAATCATAGGATTTTCCTATGATGGGTTCAAGTTGTTTGGAACCTAACCTAAATGGGCACCCGGATTGGATTGAAACTTTGTGTTATTGTTCTCTTGTTTTAATCCATTAATCCAACCCCCCCCCAAAAAAAAAGAGAAGAATCTTTTCTCCACCACCGACAAGTTAGGAGGAATTTCTTGTTCCACGAAGTGATTTTGCACCCACAAAGGGTTTACATGGAAAATTATTGCTTTTCATTTGCCAATATTTTCTCTCTCTCCAAGCATCTCAAAATGCTGGGAATATCTCACTGAAAATGTTTTCAATCAAGTAGACAACATAAATTGGTTAAGAATTCTCATTGGTTAATATGTGGCTCAGTTGTAGAGCAGGAAAACAGGGAGAAAATATTGACTTCCCATCACCTTCCTAAATATATTAAGTTCATAATGACTCGTTAACACCCTAAGTTTCTGCCCATATGGTCATTATGTTTCTGACTTCTCCTCGATTTCCTTGCACATTCTAAGGTTGGACAACCTGTTATAAGCTTAAAGCTCTTTGCTTTTAATGATTAAGATTATAAAGTCCATGTGATGTGAGTTTTGTTTTAGCATCTTGTGCTGGATTTCTTAGCCTTTATTTTGTTCTTGGTAGTTGTATTCATGTTGTTTTCACTCGGCCATAATGATGTTAATGCCATGCTTCTGCAGCATGTTGAGGAGCTTTCAAGATATATGCAGTTTGGACTATGGTGGATTGCTCTTGGAGTTGCATCTTCGATTGGGCTTGGTAAGGAAAAATTTTGAGCGTGGAGGCCATACGTTTTGGTGGTTGGATGAATTTTTGTTCTTATGTAAATAATGGATCACATAAATAATTGATCTCCAGGAGGCGATTTTTCGTAGTTGTCAAGAGCTATTATATTTGGGTAGGAAAAGCATAAACTTTTTATAGTAGCTTGAAAATATGTAGATGGCATATAACTTGAATCTTGATTAAGCCATTTTTCAACTTCTTTCTCGAAACATATCATGTCTTGACCAGCCGTGTCACTAAAGTTCTAACATCAACTTTTTATTTCCATTTATTTTTCTTCAGGATCTGGTTTGCATACTTTTGTCCTTTATCTGGGTCCCCACATCGCATTTTTCACTATAAAAGCAATGCAGTGTGGCCGTGTGGATTTAAAAAGTGCTCCATATGACACAACTCAGTTGAGAAGAGGTCCTTCATGGCTTGATAAGGACTGCTCTGAATTTGGGCCCCCATTATTCCCATCAGTACATGGTTTGCGCGTTCCAATTAGCAGCATATTGCCGCAGGTTCAGATTGAGGCCATTTTATGGGGTCTTGGGACTGCTATTGGAGAGCTTCCTCCATACTTTATCTCAAGGGCAGGTATGAGGAGGACATATATTTTACTTTTGGGCTAGGTTTGGCTACTGAGAATAGTATTCTCAGAATACTTCACTACTCTTCATTATTTAATTATTATTTTTCTCCTACTTTTTACTAATATTCATTACTTTTCACTACTATTTAATATTCTATTATTACTTTTTCATTACTGTTTCACAACTATTCATAACTCTTCTTAGCACTTCTCACTAACCAAACGTAGCCTTAAAATTATAGTTCTGGGAGTAACTTTCGTCTCATTTGTGTATGTGTTGTGTGTGTGTGTGTGTGTGTGTGTGTGTGTGTTTGTGTGAGAGAGAGAGAGTTGTGCTTGTTTTGGAGGACTCCATTCTGCATTATTCTTCGTATTAGAACGAAAACTTGGTGTCTAGTGGACAATCTGGAGCCAAAGTTAAAACCTTAATTGTGATTATTGAGCAGCCTATGGGCTTTACTCCTTTTTTTTCTCATTTTTTGAGAAGAGGATGAGACCCTTACCTCTTCTTTACCCATTAAAAAAAGGGATGAAACCCTCCAATCTAATTAAAATGATTGCATTGCCTTGGGCTTTACTCATTTTCAAGCATGTTAGGTGGCAAATTGGAGGCTATGGAAGAATTGGATGCCTCCTCAACTGAAGGCGAAGGAGTCATTGCTACTCGACTTAATCAAATAAAACGCTGGCTGTTATCACACGCTCAGCACTTGAACTTCTTTACAATTTTAGCTCTCGCTTCGGTTAGTTTGGAGTTTCTTTTGCTTTGTTACTGGAACTTTTTATGATAGGATTGTTGGAACTATTGGATAAGTAACGCTATGTTTGCAATTATTTATTTCCCTTAGAATCCTTAAATAACCATGAAAAGAACATATATAGTGGACATACTTATCAAAAAAAAAAAAAAACATATATAGTGGACTTTTAATCTTTGTGAAATATCTATTAATACATCCATTAATATCTCTATATCGCTGACTTTACTGTTTTAGAATTTACTTTTCTTGAAATTGTAAAACATCTTTTTACTTAAGTTTTCTTAATTGAAAAGCGGAAATTCTATGACCTGAATCTGTGTGTTCTGTGTTGACATATACTGTTTATTCATAAATTTGACTAGCTTCCAAGTTTAATTTGAAACTATGTTTTCCAGTATCTTGATCATATTATTTATTATTGGTAATACTTATATTAATATTTCTCATGTCTAATTCTGAAAATTCAGGTTCTCTTATAAACTTTTATATGATCCTTTCAGAGCAGAGTTGTCGTTTTTTATTAAATAAGCTTTCCAATTAAATGTAGTAATTTTCAGGTGCCAAATCCTCTATTTGACCTTGCTGGCATCATGTGTGGACAATTCGGGATTCCCTTTTGGAAATTTTTTCTTGCCACATTGATTGGAAAGGCAATCATCAAAGCTCACATACAGGTTTGTGAATTCTCTAGTTATAGTTTGTAGCTTGTTTAATGTTTCTTTCTCTATTTTCGTATGGCCTTGCCAAGTAAGTTTGATGCCTGGTGTTAATTTTATTAGCTCTAATATGTTTGAGTTTTATTTTTTTCACTTTTTTTTGTGCAGACAGTTTTCGTCATCTCGGTTTGCAATAATCAACTCCTTAACTGGATTGAAAACGAGTTGATATGGATGCTCAGCCTTATTCCTGGTTTTGCTTCTGTCTTGCCCTCCATTGTTGTCAAACTCACTGCTGTCAGAGATAAGTATCTGACAGCACCTTCTCCTGGGGCATCAAATATCAAGGTACTCACTCAATCATGGCAATACAAGGAATGGTTTTGACCATATATAGGGGGTCATATTACTGTCATTTACACACTCATCTAACCTCTTTCTTTTCTATATTTAATCATCTTTTAAACCCTTCTCAGGGGAAGAAGTGGGGTCTCTCATTTGCTTCAATCTGGAATACTGTTGTGTGGCTCATGCTCATTAATTTCGCAATCAAATTTGTGACTAGCACTGCCCAAGCGTATCTCAAGGAACAACTGGAAAATGAGCTGAATGCATCGGCAACTGGGTCATCTACATCTGCACATTCAAATTGAATCCAACCCTTTAATTTAGGATGAAGTTTAATGTAAGCCTTACTGCCCCGAACAAGTAGAATTAATGGAATTTTAAACAAAGGCTCTCTCATCAGTTCCGTCAAAGAACTCTGCGGCGGAAGTCCCTATGAGAAGCCCGTATACAATTAGGAACACAATGGACAACAGGAAATAGTTCATTTTTCCCTCTAGTGCTGGGGGAAAAGCATTGTTTTGGGTAGTTTTTAGCTTATTGTTGACTACTTCGGAAATTAAAAACTGGAATCTTATTATTCTTTTGCAATGCAAACAAATCCTTTAAGCTCATAAACAAGTGACCTTTCAACACATCTGAGTAAACAGAGTATGCTCTCTCTCTCTCTCTCTCTCTCTCTCTCTCTCTCCTTTTTAAAGATGCTGATGAAAGTAATCCTCAATGCAATAGTATGTATTTCAGAGAAAAATCAGCTATCAAAAACGCATCCCACGAATCAGGTCGTAGTATTTTTTTTATATAACTTTTAGAGATAAATGATGTTCTATTTTCCATCTTTCCTTCGTTAAGGACGTTTCTAAAAGTGATTCATAGGCACACGGTTTATGGTAACCTACATAGCTATTGCTTTTAAAAAAAGAGAAAAGATAGATATAGTCATGGAGTTGCAAGTGGAGTATAGTTATTTTAGAAAAAAGTAAATATATATGTAAACCCACGTTAAAAAGTTAACTTTTTTTTTAAAGCGACTGTACGTCGTTTGTAATTTCACGACTGTAAATAGCATTATTCTTAAAAAAAATTATTTAATACTAGAAATCAAGGGTTAAGTGAAAGGATTATCCACTAGACAAGTTTTTAGTGGATGCATAATGGCATTTGGAAATGAGTTTATTGAACCTTAACATTCTTTTATATAGAAATCACAGTTAAATTATAATAACTAAACTTCAATAATCAGTTATATATATATATATATATATATATATATATATATATTCGACTGATCGAGTCACTTCAGATTATCAAAGCCCCGACCCAAATGAGCTTCAATGATTAAATCATCAAAAAACAAATAATGAGGTGGCAACTGCTTAACGAAATGATTACGATCAAATAAAATAATGAAGTGGTTTCAAAATAAAGATCCCTTTTAACAATTTATTAAACAAATAGAATAACTAATCATGTGAGTTAATGGGTGTATATATATATAATATAATATAATATAATATAATATGAGGTCGTTGTTGTTTGTGTACTGGAAGTTTCTTTTTCTTTTTTAATCATATAAAAAAATTGGGTCCAAAAGCCACTCCAATAAAATACCTAAAATAAATATTTTTTTGAAGAGATGATCAGTGTCTCGCTACAAATAACGAGATACTGTTCTTCCTTCAAAAATTTTATATTATTTTCTGTGGTTTTCTGATTTCTTCCTCTTCCATATCATTTTCGCTATTTGCATTTTTGCCCCTTGCATTTCCACCCACGCAAAGGCGTTGCTTCGCGCCTCTTTCATTTCCTTCGCACGAAGTCGACTCCATCGCTCCCCCCTCTCTCTCTCAAGTTTTTTGGCATCATCGCGGTCACAATGCCAGCCCCATTGTCAACTTGATTTAAGAGTCTTGGCATCTCAAATTAGGACTTTGTTTCTGGCCTTCGAATTGAGAAATGGAGTAGATGTTATCATGTTGGATTGCGATCAACGAAAATCAAAAGAAGTAAAAGAATTTGCCCATCTATTGATTTCTATTTCAGCCCCAAACTAGAATTTGCCGATGAAGGAAAATCAAAAGAAGTAAAATAATATACATTTCATGATGAAGAAGACGATGACAAGGGATTCTGTGAAGGGACGAAGCGTCTGGAACTTGAGAGAGTTGAAGACTCGAGGACAACGTCGTGCAACTATAAACGGCAAATTATGAAGAAGAGTCGAATATGACGTCATGGAACTTGTGAATTGTGATGGCAACGTTTGATTTAAAACAATGAACGTTTCTATTAAAAAAAAAAGAAACAATGAACGTTAGATTAAAAAAATATAAACAGCAAATTATGAAGAAAGTCGAAGACGACGTCGTGAAACTATATATATATATATTTGTGAAGTCTCATCTGAAGTTATTTAAAACAATGGACGTTTAATTTAAAAAATATATATAAGGAATGATTTGTTTTCATAAATAATTTTATCTTATTTTATTTTATTTTATTTTATTTCATTATTATTAATTTTTTAGATTTTTATACAAAATAAAATAAATAATTTAACTTTCTCAAATCTTAAAACAAAACTAATATTAAAAATATATATTATAATAATAGTTTATTCAATTTTTAACATTAATGATTTGGGTTTATTTCTTTTTAGATGATGAAGATATTGAAGATGAAGAGATATTGTAAATATTAAAATATATAAGAAGATTGACAAAATATTTTAAAAGAATAAAATAAAAATATTTAAATAATATAAAAAAAATAGTTAACTGATGAATGTTGTATTATAAAAATAAGTAGTTAAAATAGAAAAAGTGAATTTTTGATATTTTATTTTTAAAAATAGAAAAAAATAATTACTCCATTAAAAGTACTATAAGATTGATGAGAGTTTGTAAAAAGAAATTATTTGACACAAATTTGACGAATGGATCCGAAAAAAAACGTGCATTTTGTAATGTGATGGTTACAAGAATTTAAGGTCTAAATTATAGATCACTTAATTTAAACATAAAGATGAATTTAGGTATCGCTTGAATTTAGAGATGAGATGAATTGAGATAAGTTGAGATAAGTTTAGTTTATTTTTTAATATTATTATTATTTTGAGATTTGAAAAAGGTATATTTAGATTTAAAAAAAGTGTATTGAGAATTGAAAAATGTGTATAGGAATTTGTGTTTTATATAAAAAATTATAAAAATATAATAATAAAATGAAGATGAGTTGAGATGAGTTGAGATGAGCTGAGCTCACCTCTGAATCCAAGCGGGGCCTTAGTCACGGTCACTGCCCTGTCGCTTTAGCACATGATGAGTGTCCGTCTAGGCGCGGGGAGAAGCCTGTAATTTTGACTAACTTTTTATTTAAAACGGAAAACGTCCAAACCAATTTGCCCTTTTCCTGTTTTTGATTGGTAAACAACAATTCGCTTGCGATTAATGTTATAGGCTTTCCATCAATTATACCTTTGATATGTCAATAAATCTTTTTATCTGAATTTATATTAAGCCCCGTTTATATTTTATAATTTTTTATATAAAACACAAATTCCTATACACATTTTTCAATTCCCAATACACCTTTTTCAATTTCCAATACACATTTTTCAATTCCCAATATACCTTTTTCAAATTCCAAAATAATAATAATATTAAAAAATAAACTAAACTCATCTCAATTCATCTCAACTCATCTCATTTCTGAATCCAAGCGGGGCCTAAAACTTACTCCAACAACGTGGTACAATAGTGGACCGCACCGGGAAAATAAATAGAATCAAAGCCATTTGTCCACGTAGTGGGGGCCACATTTAAATGGTTGTGGGGCGGCGCCTATATTTTAAACAAGAAAAAATAGTAAATAAAATAAATTAGAGAGAAAGAGAGACTGTAACATTAGGAGAAAGGAAGGGAAAGGAAAGGAAAGGAAAGGAGAGGAGAGGAAAGGAAGGGAAGGATGACAGCACTGACAAGGGTGATGGGGTGGGTCCCAAAACCTCCTCCACCCGATTTTACGGTGGCGATCTAATATGTAACATTGTTGTCTGCTATGTGGACACGTTTCTGTAACATTGGGCCCTACTGCCCTTTTGCCCTTTTCCTACCTCCCTTCCCTTTTCCCACATTTACAGGATTTTGGATACTGTTTGAATGGTAGAGAAATTGACCCATCTCTCTCTCTCACTATTTATTTATTTTTTTTTTGCGGGACACTGCTGGATAACATTTATCATATTTCATTTATTGATTGTGTACAGAACGCTATCTCTATCAAAAGAAAATTGCATAAATACATTAACCAAAACAAAATAAAACAAAACAAGACCAGACCAGACCATGGAAGCATTGTTTTATCGATGAAATTAGTTGAACTTAACCCTATCAATTAGCATAAAAGGCCCCCACTAATTTTCAAAAGTCCCCATAGCTTCTAGACTCAACTTACTCATATCAGTAATTTGGAAAATCATTTCATAAAACAGGATCCGATACATTAACCACGTTTTATTCAAAGCGATTTAAATCAGGTGGCAGGCAGATCATTGGGTTCCTTATTAAGTGGCCTTCACAACAAATATTCCAACTTGGTTGGCAATATTCAATACGATCTTGAAAAGATGTTTGCCAGATTGACTTAATTAATTGATCTCATGGATCCCACACCAACACCAATAATAGTGTAAGTAAGACAACTCAACCTTTTACTTTTACTTTTGCTTTTTGGGACATTTCCCCAGTAATCAATGCCCCAACTCCATAATCAATTCTTTTTATCAAACTAATTCTCTTCCCCTCCCCCTCTTTAGTCGAGAAAGATAAAGAGCACAGAATATTGCAGACAGGGAGGAGGATGAATACTGGAATGAAATGGAAGACAAATTACGATGGAGTTAATGGAATGGCTAGCTATCAAATATCGATAAGTCGGGTATGTTTTTACTTGTGTTGGATTGTAGTCGTTGACGCAGAGTGAGAGTGCTGGGAACGACCCGTCGGAAGCTCCTTAATTAATTTGAAGAGTGGTGGAGATATGTCGTTTTGAGCTCTCGCTGGCTTTCTCATCTTTACTGTAAGAGTTATGCTGTAAAGATGATGATTTCAGTGATTTTAGATTCGGGTTTGCTGATGATCATCATCTGGGCTCAGCCTCTGATCTTTCCCTTCAAACTGCTCGGGTCCGTACGTCAAAGCGTTTGGTGAAGTGAATTCAATGAAATGTAGTTTATGTTTTTCGGAAAAGATTATTTGCTTTTATAATTATGGGAAGTTTGTATTTATTTGTCAATGTGAGGTAGCAATACAGACGGAGATTAATTTGTGGCACGGTCTGTTGAGGAAAAATTAAATAAATAAATATATATATAAATAAATATATTTATTTATTTATTTTAATGCTATTTTGACACCATTTAATCAAGGAAAAAACTTGGAAACCTGATAGACGAATCCGTCCAGGAGTGTTCATTCGGGTTTCGAATTCTCAAATCCGAAATTTGGATTCGAAATTTCCTTAAACATTAAAAAAAAAATAAAAAATATTAAGAAATAAATAAAATTTTAAACCGCGTCGGGTACAACCCGGCCCGGATGAACAGGCCTAAGTCCACCCAGTGTTTCTGCTCCCTTTTTTAATTTAGTTCTTTTTTACTTTATGATTAAATAATTAATTTTGAATTATATTATGATTTTTTTTTGAAGATCTTTAAAAAATCATGTAAAATAAAATTTAAAAAAATAAAAAAATTAAAAATACACTAAGAGAACTTACTAACGGACGGATCCCTAGCATTCTCTAATCAAAATGGGGATTAATCCAAGGATACGTTGCTGTAGCTAGCAAGCTAGGCTTTCGTCCCTCAAAACCATTACCATGAGAAAAATTGGAGAAAAACGTGGGTTATTTGGAAAAATAATAATTAATGTTTGGATAATTCAATAATATTAGACTTTTATGAATAGTAATAAAATGAGTAGTTAATAATAAAAAAAAAAGTCAAGATATTTTATTAAATTTTGGAAGAGAAAAGAGAAGAAATGAATAAAAATATTATAATGTTAAAAAATTATTTAAAAATTATTTTTGTTTGAAAATTTTAACAAATATTATTATTTTTGCATTTTATATTAAAATTTAAAAAATTACAATGATAAGATGAAAAAGTTAAAAGATTTTTTAAAATTCTATAATTTGTGTATTGTAAAACAAAGAAATAAAGAACTAAAGAAAATGAATTTGAGAGAAAACTTTGATTGCAATTCTTATTGATCAGAATGAATGAATAAATTACATGAATTCGACTTAGAGTCATGCTGTTGTCCGGATTGGTGTAAAAAGAGATTTTACACCAATCCAATTAACACTTGCCACGTCAGTGTTTCATCTTAAAAATGTTGGATTGCAAAACAGAGGAATAAATGAAAAGAAACCCCCCACCCCCCGCGGGATTTCCTTCCCCTGCTGGGTGCGTCTTTCTCCCCCAAATTTCGGACCCTATTTCTTCTTCCCCATAGACTCTTGCCAGCGAATACTTTCCGAAGCTGCCAAATAGTTGCCGAAGACGAGCATTTCCAGAGCCCCATCGCCAGCCAACGAGCCCCATTGCCGACGAGAGTATTCTCTTATTCTCTTCTCATGCTTTTTTTCTATGCATTTTCTTGAGATTAGTGTTTTAAACTCCTAGAAATTATTATGGCTGCTGGAAATTGATGAATTAAAGTTTGACCCTAAGAACTAGGGTTTCATAACTGAAATTAATTTCTACGCAAACCTGATTTGTTGCTCCTAGAGGTATAAGTTGAAGGAAATCTTCCCATCTCCTAGAATATACTTTCTCTGCATTTTCTTGAGATTAGGATTTTAAACTCTTAGAAATTAATTTCTACACAAACCTGATTCGTTTACCTATATAAAAAATGTGTGACTAGAAAAAAGGAAAAAAAATGTCCGATGAGCGTTGGGACTAAACTCCTACTGCAATTTATAAGAGTAAATGAAAGAATTAGAAAGAGATGAGGGAGGAAGAGTTCTCTACTGTCTTCAAATGTGACTTCCCACTTCAATAGACCTTTATGATCACTTAGAATAGTATTGACTAGTACTTATCAAAAATAAAAATAAAATAAAATAAAATAAAATAAAGAATGCTTCTGAACATCAATGAATAATTTGTTAGTGAATAATTTATTTAATATGAGTTAATAGATTTTTTTATTTTTTATTATTTTTAAACTGATTAGAATACTCTTGGATGTAGTTCTCTGTATAGCTAGCACATGTAAAGTTCCATCTTATGTAGCTTTAATACGCTGTTCTCTGTATTGTGCTTTTATAAAGACAAGTTAAGTTAAAAATCATCTAGAATTTAATGTTGCTATGAGCTTTTAGAGAGTTTTCAAAGATTTAATGAGTTGGATTGATTGAGTCACATTCTGTAGTTTTGGTCTACTTTTGTTGTTTTTAACATCAATTTATAAACTTAAGAACGTTTAGAATATAAACTTGAATCCCTAGAGCTCCCTTGGTATAATGTTGCATATATTTATAGTTCAGGACATGTTGAGGGGTGTAATTAGATAACTGGCTATTTTTTTAAAAGATGATATATTATTGGTTGGTATAACAAATGGAAAGAAAAATATCAACCTATCTTGCTAAAGGTTGTATACAAGTTGCCCTAGCTAGAAGAGGTCCTAGTTTCACTCATCTGTTTATTTACCTTCCAACTTTAGAATCTTTTGAAATTTTATTGAGAAATTTATCTTATGCCACAAGATTTATTTATTTATTTATACATATATTTTTTTCAGCACAATATGGAAAGTAGTGGAGGCGACAACATATCTAGCTTACAGTCTATAAGGGCAGGAGATGATGTGACATTGGGTCTCACCAAAATGCAGACATCAAGCACCTTAAAAAGTTTTGGGCAGAAATTTTTCAGTTGTCCACATTATAATATAAAAAACAATGTCTCAGAAAATAATTAGTTTTTGAGCATATGACGGAATGGACTTTTGTTATATTTGTTGTTTTCTAAGCCTGTAAATTTTTTAGACATAATACTTGGGCACATCACTTATTTTGTAGCTATTTTACTTTTTTGGCTTGTAATGATGAATTTGACTGGTTGTAAATTGGTTGTAATAAGAAATTTAGTTAGTTGTAAGTTGGTTAGTTGTACATGGTCACCTGATGAAAAAGTCATATTTCATTTGCCTCGCAAAAGTTTTTTTTAATGATAATGTTCAGGTGTCGATTGGATTATTTGTAGTTTTGTTGGTATAAATGGTGCTACCAGATCCTTGGAATCTCTCTAGCATTTAAGTCTCAAAATGTGTGTTGGTTTCACATTTTCTTTTAAACATAAAATATATATATATTAATAAAATTTTATAACAAGATCAACTATTTAAATTGAGAAAAGATGCTTAAAAACAAAATTGATAAATCATAAAATTGATAAATAATAAATTAATTTAAAATAAATTGAAATTGTAAAATTTTAATTTGAAATTGATAAATGACAACAATACTTTTTTATCACTTGAAATTGAAAAAAAAAATCTTAAATATCAAAAGATTTGAATTTATATACCAAAATAAGATCACTAAAATATTATTTACTAATAAGGAAAGAAACGTTATTTTATTCTTTTTTATTAGTACATAATATATTAGTAAATTAGTAATACTAATATACATTATTATTTAATATAGTATTAGTATATAGCAATACTAATATTAAAGTTAGTGATATAGTAATACTAATTCTAAATTTAATAATATAGTAATACTAATATTATCACTATAGTCTATCAATAATGTAATGAGAAGTGCTACAGTCACAAAAGAATTTTACACAAGAAATCCTACAAACTAATGTAACTTAATGTGGTCTATCAGATCTGCTTTATAATAAAAGTAACTTTACAATCTGATGGACCACATTAAATTGTATCAGTTTGTAAAACTTTTTGTGTGGGATCATTTTGTGGCTAAAGTATTTCTTCTAGAATTACTATATTACAAAATTTAGTATTAGAATTACTATATTAATAAATTTAATTTTAGTTAGTTATATTAGTATAACTATAACTATATTATATAAGCATAACTATAGTCTATATTAGACTATTAATATTAGTATTAGTTATAGTGATTAGAATAACTATATATTACTATTTGCTATAGTTAGTTTAATTATTATAAATACATTATTGATGAACTATAGTGATATTATTAGTATTACTATATTACCAAATTTAGAATTAGTATTACTATATCACTAAATTTAATAACAGTATTACTATATTACTAAATTTAATTGTTATAATTACATTATTGACAGACTATAGTGATAGTATTAGTATTAGTATTACTAATTTACAAAATTTAATATTAGTAATAATTGTAGTTATTAGAATTACTATGTATTAGTATTTGTTAAAGTTAGTTTAATTATTATAATTACATTATTGATAGACTATAGTGATAGTATTACTATTACTATTAGTATACTATATTACTAATACTATTATAAATAATAATGTATATTAGTAAAACTAATTTACTGATTAGTATTAGTATTACTATATTACTAAATTTAATATTAGTATTAGTTATGGTAGTGATTAGAATAACTAAATATTAGTATTTGTTATAGTTAGTTTAATTATTATAATTACATTATTGATAGACTATAGTCTATAGTGATAGTATTAGTATTAGTATTACTAATTTACAAAATTTAGTATTAGTATTAATTGTAGTCATTAGAATAACTATGCATTAGTAATTTTTATAGTTAATTTAATTGTTATAATTACATTATTGATAGACTATAGTGATAGTATTACTATTACTATTACTATTACTACATTACTAAAATTAGTATTAGTGTTACTATATTACTAAATTTAATAATATTATTAGTTATGGTAGTGATTCGAATAACTATATATTAGTATTTGTTATAGTTAGTTCAATTATTATAATTATTAATTACATTATTGATAGACTATAGTGAAAGTACTAGTATTACTAATTTACTAAATGTAGTATTAGTATTGTTATATTACTAAATTTAGTATTAGTATTACTATATCACTAAATTTAATATTAGTATTAATATATACTAATACCATATTAAATAATAGTGTATACTAGTATTACTAATTTACTAATATATTATGTACTAATCAAAGGGAATATATTGATAGTTTATTAGGCCATAAAAATTTGATAATAAATTAATAAAATTTGAGGGATTTTTTTTCCTTTTTGGTAAATAGTATTTTGGTGATCTTATTTTGATATATAAATTCAAATATTTTGATATTTAAGATTTTTTTTTTTGTTTTTCCAATTTGAAGTGATAAAAAGGTATTGTTGTCATTTATCAATTTCAAATTAAAATTTTACAATTTCAATTTTTTTAAATTAATTTATTTGTGATGCCCCCAATTTACGTTCGTAATTCAACGCAAATTGAAGTGTCAGGGTCAGTAACACTTGGTTACTCACCCCCGTACTTGTCGAATTTTGAGGCAAATCGCAGCGAAAAAGTAAAAATAAAAATTCTAGAGATCACATGGTTACACAAAACCTTAGTATTCATATCATCCATTCTTAAAATATCATTGTATCATTACATGCATAACCCAGTTAGTTTTCTCAGTCGAAATACAAATTTATCAAAACTTTTGTCTTAAAGCAGCCTAGGCTTCTTCTTCACTTCGGGAAACTCTTTCTTCATGCCCGCGCTGTTCCCTATTACTACCAATTGGTCATAAACTTTTATGGAGAGAGAGTACTCCGAGGAACCCTTAGGGTTTCTCCAGGTCTCTCGAGTAACTAGGGTCTAGTCCATGACCGTCATCCAACCCTGCAGTGAAAATTATATTCCAAAAGAAAAGGAACCATACAAGAATGAGATTTCTAGGGAAATCTCAGTAAGTACACATTTAACTTAATAAAAGTACAGACATCATGAAATAGTCACATATAAGAATCAAAGTATATGTTTATGACATGACTCATGTTTGAATTAAACTTATCTCTTATATGGACTTACATAAACTTGTATCATACATGGACTTTTCATTTTTAGTCATATCATTTTCATATCTTTTTATCATAATCCACTATTATTACCCGTGGTTGGGCCATGCCACTGTTATTACCCGTGGTCGGGCCTTGCTACTCTTATTACCCGTGGAAGGGCCATGTTACTATTATTACCCGTGGAAGGGCCATGTCACTATTATTACCCGAGTAAGGGCCATGCCACTATTATTACTCGTGGTTGGGCCATACTATTATTATTACCCATGGAAGGGCCATGCCTTATCTTTTCTTATTTCATTTATCATATCTTTAACTTTATCATCATCTCATAGTGTCATAACATAACAAATAATACTTGAATAACAAATTATCATAAAATCATGGATAACCAATCACTTTATAAATTCAACATCTTATTTTCCTTTACTTGAGTCATAAACTCTTCAATTAATAAAAATCTCAAAATCAAACATAATAGGGTATTTCGCTCGAGCCAAATGTTGATCAAGGGTCGAGCCAAATTTCTGCCTAAATCTCGTTCTGTCAACTAAATTCAGATTTTGTCCTTTATTTATTTCTTATATCATAAAACTTAAAACATAAAAGTTGTAGATCTCTGTCTTATCTTTCCACAGCCTCTTGAATCATTCAATTCCAATATCACACTAACAAGTTATGACCATTTTAGTATAGGATGTTAAATCTGTCAACTTAACCCCTTTTAAGTCCGAAAGTTGCTAGGGTTGATCTATAAATTTTTTCCAAATCAAGACCTCATATTTTCACATAATCCTCTTAATATATCATCATAGAATATGTTTCTAAGATCTCATAATTTTCCTAGCATTTTATCATAGCAAAAACCACTACAAAACTCAATAGGCTTCAATTTAACACATAAACAAAGATTAAGCTCAAATAAATATCAAACATAATCCAATCACCAAACCACTTATTCTATGCCAAGACTAAGTTAATATATGCACTTATAAATTTTTCCAAAGCTAAATGATTAGTCTTGAGTTGGTTTTGCACCACACTTCTCTCTAAGGCCCTTAGCTCTCTTTTGGCACTTGAGTGATGTGAGTGGGTTTTTGTGTATTTCTCTTGGGTATTTCTCACTATGACTGACTGGTATCTCTCATGGGGAAAGAATAGAAGCCCATGCATCTATTTATAGGCATAATAGGCGTGGGGTGCAAGGGAAGAGGGCTTGGGCATTTCAGCAACTCTATTTGGCTGCATAGGTGAGGTGTCCCCTACTTGTGGTTTCATGATCACCCCTAATCCTATGGGAATTTGCTGATATTTTAATCCCATGGTTGAGATTAATACACCTATAAAATGATCTTGATCAAGGGCTCAAAGAGTTTCAACACATGGGGGTGAAGACAAAACACCATCATAGTAAATCTTCTAAGGGGTGCATCTGGCCACTTGGCCTCTCCAAGGGATTCGCCACGTTCCAGCCCTAATACGTCATTGATAAAATTCGATTCTTCTAAAACTCAAAACATGAAAGTTTAAGATAATCCTCTTAGGGTTTTACAGGATTTTGAATCACCTTATTCCGATATCATATGAGAGAGATATGATTAGTTTACTGAAACACATCAAAACTTACCCGAGAATATCCAATCCGAATTCTCCATTTGTTTTCCTTTGTTTTCTTACCCACCAAGGCTTCTAGATGAATTCTTATCAACTTGCCACATGTTCCCACACATGTCAAGACTTCAAAAAATATGGTATCTAAGCTTAATTTTCGTCACATGGTTGAACCTAAGACAGCTTATCTAAGTCGGTTGCCAGTTGACTCCTATCTCTGTCCGTCTGCTTCACACTAGATTTAGTCCTTGATAAATTCCTTATTTTCAAAAACCCAAAACATATAAGTTTTAGATATCTCTCTAATGGTTCTATACGAATTGGAATTGCCTTATTTGGACCTCATATGAAGTAGTTATGATTATTACACCAAAACTCGACGGTCCAGTCCGAGAATCCGTTTTGGCACACCAAGTATTTGATGTTTTGTTCTTTCACTTCCCTTTGAATTTCTTCCTTAAATTTCGAAAATTTATCTCTTTCTAGGTCTAAATTGAATTTCTCTAGTTGATACATTTCTAAAATTCCTAAAAGTCCATCCAACATTTACCTTAGAATGCATCTAAGTCTCCCATTCTTTTTCTATAAAAATATCATTTCCAACAAATTTCTTAAAATAAATTCTCAAGAAAATATCATATCCTAAAAATTTGGGCTATTACGTTATTATTTCTCAATTTTATGATTCGTAAATTTTGTTTTTAAGCATATTTTCTCAATTTAAATAGGTCTTATTATAAAGTTTTATTAATACATATATTTTACATTTAAAGGAAAATGTGAAACCATGTTATGCATTTTGAGACTTAAATGCTAGAGAGATTCCAAGGACCTGTTAGTACCATTTATAGCAGCAAAACTATCAATAATCAATCCACACCTGAACATCATCATTAAAAATAAATAAACTTTTGCAAGGCAGATGAAATATGAGTTTTTCATCAAGTGATTGTGTACAACTAATCAACTTATAACCAACTAAATTCCCTATTACAGCCAACTTACAATCAGTCAAATTCACCATTACAATTCAAAAATTGCATATGGCTACAAAATAATTGATCTACCCAAGTATCATGCCTAAATATCATTACAAATTTAGGAAACAACAAATGTAACAAGTCCACTCTGTCAGCTGCTCAATAACTAATTATCTTGTGAGTAGTCAAAATTTCACGATGCTCCATACGTGAAATTATCTTGCAACATTGTAGAAAATTGCATATTCCTACAAAATAAGAAAAATTTCAGTGACGAAAGCAAACACTTAAATATAACATGAGTAAAATATGATTAGTATTCATACAAAAATGCTAAAGTTCTTATATACTAAATATCATATAAATAAAAGAATATTAAGTTAAAAATACTGAAATTCTTAAGACAAACAAGCCTCAATGTAATTGCTGTTGGAAATAATGCATATTGAAACACTTAAAGACTTCAAAATAAAGCCTCGAGTTTGGCACTAGAGTGGTGGTTGCTATCAAGAAATTGAAATAAAAAAGCATGCTAGGTTTCCAAGAGTGGCAGGTGTTAATTTCAACCAAAGTCTTTTGTTTGGCATTCAATTCACTGTTATTTCTATATTCTATAGAAAATTTTATGTTTTGCTTTTATGGACAAGTTATATAAGAAAAAAAATAGAATGGAATTAGTTCGTTCTATTGGTGGTTGCAGACAAGTTTGGGCTTGATTGCAGCTGATAAAAAAAAGTAGGAATTGGCTACACAGGTACCTAATTTTCTTTTTTGCAATATCAAGGTTTGATGTGGGCTGTAAATTTCCTGACTAAATGGAGGAAATTCACTATGTATGCAAAATAAAATGGCAATCAAATAAGAACAGAAAAATGTAAAAGTAAAAATGAACAGTAGAAAATTAGAATAATATAAAGAAGCTTGAATTAATCGGTAAAATCATCAAAACTCTAGAGCAGTTGTCTGATATACAGAATGGAAAACCAATGAATCTTGTACCATATTTTTGCTATTCCTATGTGAGCAACTATCGTGATTTTTTTCCCTCTTTTGAAAGAAACTTTAATCTGAAGTATTTTGAAGAAATATGGCACACCACAACTCTATACGCATGGTCAACATCATGAAGATTGATGAGCAAATCTACTTCCACGTTCAAACCAAACCACAACCAAAGTGTTGCATAGCTAAATCTCTAGTCTATCCATCCATTCTCTAAATTTTCCTTTCTCTCTTCCAATTTTGTGGCCAAACTTACTGAATATGATATCCTCAGTTGGGTCAACATTTTTCCTTACCAACTTCTAAAATGCTACCAGTATCCCATCTAGAAAATTAATTGGTTAAAGCACATTCTGAGAAAACTAGTCAGAACAAGCACTCATACCTAAAAAACTGCTAGTTTATAGAGTCAGATTAAACCTTGAGTCTCTATTGGAAATTTAGCACAATACTAAAACTACATGAACTATAAGCGGCACCAATATTTTATGGATGTTGGATTGACCATCTAAAACAGAAAAGACCATCAAACTCCTGCTCGATAACCACTCCAGCAACAATCGTGGAATGCATCTACTCTGCACATGACTTGGTTCCCGAAGGCAGGGCAGCATCTCTGACTGGTTATCGAGTCTTGACACAACCACAATTCAATGTAAGGTATCATCCCACCTTTCCAACTACCAATCAAAGAACCAAAGCTAAAATATGTATAGGAAAATTATAAATACTAATAAAGTGAAAAAAATTAAAAATGTATGAGAAATAGCAAGTCTTCCTCGTTGGCGTGCATTAACTTGAGAAGAGAAAATGCAGAGGAAAAACCTTATTGCAGAGAAAAAATAAATAGCTTGAGAAGACAATACCCTCGTCGACTTCAAAATGGTGAGTCGTGGGAGGTGAATTCGAATCGCAAGTCTTGAAATCAAGAGATGAATTGTTAAATCCCTTGTTGGTGTGGTGAGTCCTCGTCGGCGTCGGAATTCTACGCTGGAATGGTGGTTTGACATCGGCGTCGGAATGGTGCTTGCCATGGGGCTCGAGCACAATCGCGAAAGGGGGGGAGGGGGTGAATCGCAGGTCAGGAAAAGGGGTCCTCCAAAGGGGGGTGGGGTTTCCTGGGTTCTCAATCCATTGCGGATTGCTCTATTCTCTTATAAAATAAATCCTTAACGTGGCGATTTATGATTGGCTTGGTGCATAAATGCGTTTTGCACCAATTTGGACCCCATGTTTTCCCTTCGAGTTATATACATGTTTGATAGTTTGAAGTAACTAACTGTTTCATGCAGATGTTAGCACTTATTGAGACACCAGGCTCTTCCTATAGCCACTACACCACAAGGTTCTCATGACCAGACAACCACTGCACCAATAGCACCAGCATGCTCCCATGAGCAATGCAGCACCACTCGGCAACACTTTGCATATTCCAACAGAAAGGAAAAGCATCCTCCAAGCACAAATGAAGACATGACACTTGTCATTAGTCTAGAAGATTCTCATGATTAATTGTACATCGTAGGATCAAACATAATGAATTTATCTCCTCTAGTATACTTGTATAAATATGGAATGGGAATGCATTGTAAACAGGGAAGAAAATATACATCGAAATCTGGAAGAAGATGTTCTCAACCTCATTGAGGTCTTACATCAAACACTTAGTGTTCATGTTTAAGAGCTACTACCATAAATTCATTATGGTACCAGAGCTACTCTTGGACTAATGTCCCTACATTTTCTAGATGCTTTTTCTGGACCAACGTCCTTACTTCTCATTTTTTCGTTTTCTTTCAATCAACAACCATGGTTGATACAGAAAACTTCGACGTCACTCCCAACACCCCTGTTAATCCTTCGGTCAATACCCCTGTGAACCCTACTCTCATCATTGTATCGTCTCATTTCATTACGATTAAACTTACCCATGAAAATTATTTGTTGTGGAAGGCTCAAATAGACCCCTTTCTCAAAGGTCATCGTCTTTTCTCCTTCGTCGACGACACCAACCCAGCTCCCCTGTCGCTTGTTGACAATTTGCCGAACCCAGACTACAATACTTGCGTTTTGCAAGATCAACTTATAATATCCACCATCAAAGCGTCTCTGTCCGACACCATCCTTGATCAAGTCTTAAATTGCAGCACCTCTCAAGAAGTTTGGCAAACTCTTCACACCATGTTTTACGCTCAGTCCTCAGCTCATATTATGCAGACACAATTCCAGCTAGCTACATTAAAAAAAGGGTCTGACTTAATTACTACATACTTTAACAAAGCAACCTCTCTAGTTGCGACATTGGGTGCTGTCGGCCAACCCCTTTCCTCATCTGAGTTTGTTATATACTTGCTAGTTGGTCTTGGGAGTGAATACGAGTCACTTATGACCTCCTTAACAACTCGCTTAGACCCTTTCTTAATCCCTCAAGTGTTCAGTATCTTTTAAACCATATTTTCCGTATTACACATCAGACTAACACTTTACTTTCAGGAACATCTCTTACAGCGAATACGACTGTTTGCCAGCCCAACTCGAGCCTCGACAATGGGCGAGGCAGAGGACCCTTTCGTGGCCGAGGTAGAGGACCCTTTCGTGGCCGAGGCAGAGGACGTGGAGGCTCACGTCGTGGTCGTCCTCCTCAGCCTTCCAATCACACACCACCTGGCCAAACCTGCCAAGTTTGCAAACGTCTTGGTCATACAGCACTCACGTGCTACTACCGCTTCAATCATGCATATCAAGTTACTACCCCTCCCTCCATAGCTGCCAACTTCTCCTTTGTTCCTCCTTCAGCTCCTGTTTCCAGCGTTTGGTTTTTGGATACTGCTGCGACGAATAATTTCACCTCAGACTTTATCAACTTAAACCTAGATTCAGCATCGTATCATGGCTCCGACCAAGTTAGCATCGACGACGGTAGCACTCTTCCAATCCAAAACATTGGTTCTGCTCACTT
The DNA here is from genome assembly GCA_036559045.1 of Platycarya longipes. NCBI lineage: Eukaryota > Viridiplantae > Streptophyta > Magnoliopsida > Fagales > Juglandaceae > Platycarya > Platycarya longipes. The sequence continues at coordinate 38,575,512 of CM071789.1, read as the reverse complement.
GCCGACCCTTCTGGCACTTTTTTACTTAACTAGAATCTATGTTCCTCTCATTACTCGAAATTTAATTTCTGTCCTTCAGTTTTGTCTTGACAATGTAGTATTTTTTGAGTTTCACTCTGATTCTTTTTTTTTTTTGTGAAAGATTTGCACACCCGGGCTCCACTCCTTCAGGGTCACGTTAGGAATGGTCTGCATGAGCTGCCTACTGGTGAACGGGCTCCATCTTCTCCACAAGCCATGCTTGATAAATAGGCATCATCTCATCAATAGCACTCACGCCTAGGCCACCCGAGTTCCCAGACCATTTCATTCATCATCAACAGTATCAATCTTCCAGTCACTACCACTTATCGCATGTATCAATGTGCTTCCTGCCCCTTAGCTAAATCTCACACACTGCATCATCCCCCCTCCCCCTCTAAATCAGTTAGACTATTTTATCTTATTTTTCTTTATGTATGGGGACTATCTCTTGTGCCCTTCTCCAATGGCTCACATTTTTACTTATCAATGGTTGATGACTATTCTAAATATATATGGATATTTCTCCTTGCTACTAAATCAAATGTTTTTCAGATTGTTATTGCCTTTCTAATTATGTGAAAAATTACTTTTTCTCTACTGTGGCATCTATTCAAACCGATTGGGATGGCACGTTTAGGCCATTACAAAAAACATTTCAAACTAATGGCATTGTGCATCGTGTGACATGTCCTTATTCTCACAGTCAAAATGGTAGTATAGAACGGAGTCACTATCACATTGTGGAGACCGGGCTCTCCCTCATGACCCATGCCTCCATTCTACAAAAATATTAAACCCATGCTTTTTCAACCGCGGTTTTTTTAATCAATCGAATGCCTATTCTCATTCTTAACAATCAATCTCCATATCAACTCCTCTTTTCAAAAGTGCCCAATTACAAATTTTTGCGGATCTTTAGTTGTCAATGTTGGCCCAATTTGTAGCCATTCAACTGCCACAAACTTAATTTTCGATCCAAACCATGTGTTTTTATAGGCTATAGCCTAGATCACAGAGGGTATCTATGTTTACATATTCCCATGGGCAGGACCTATTGTGAGATCCCAGATTTACGTGTATTTTTACATATTATTTTATTCTCGTTGTTGATTATTTTAATTTATTTTAATAATATTATTAGTCGTGTTTTATTTGTTTAAGATATTTATTTGATCTATTGATTAGTTAATATTAGTTTTATGTTGATTTTATAATTAAATATTGAGTTATGTTGTTTTCTTATTTATTTTAATGTGAAGTAATTATTTTAATGATTGAAATTTAATTTTCCTTATTTTATTATGTGAGTTTATTTAATGTGTTTTTATTTATTATTTTATCTTAAGTAGTCTCTGCGTTTAAATTAATTTATTCAACTCTCTGTTTTGAAATTCTTTTATTGGATTAACACTGTGAACCAAGTTGAGGGGACTGGATCTCGTTTATTTTCTTCACTTTTTCTTTTTCTCTTTTCTTTTCTCTTTTTCTTTTCTTGTTCTTTTCTTCTTCCTCAGTTTTTCCCCCAGCCCCCGCGCGACACCCCTCCCCTGTTTCCTCACTTTCGTCCATTTCTCCTTCCTCCCCCAACACCGCCGTCGGCCACCCTCTGGCGACACCGCCCAGCCCAACCTCACCCCCACATGCCGGCGAGTCCAATGGTACCAGTGGTGTCACCTCCAGCCATCCCACCGCCCATCCACGGCCACAAACCCGAAATGAGTATTTTGCCTTCCCTTACATTTTACTGCCACCGCCGGCCACCCCTTGGCACCGACGACCTACCAGCAGCCTCCCCTCACTCCGGCAAGTATAACCCACCGCCCAAAGCCACCCAGCTCCGTTGTTTGCTCCTCCACCCAAAATGGGTCTTCAAATGGCTTGTTCTTCGCCGCGCCTCCGTCCGGCCGCCGTGCATCTCATCTCCGCCACCAAACCACTCCCCTATCCCAGCCAGTCATCCCCCTAACTCAGTTTCCCCAACCGCTGCCCCACCTTCCCGGTACAACCCCAAACCCGAAAATGGGTTTTCACCTATTTTGAGCCCGATCCGCCACCTTCCGGTGGTTGTGTCGTCACACCACCACCTCCATGAGATTCCCCACCTTCCAAAGAGTATCTCCCTAAATTTTGGTGTCAAACCGAGCACTTTAGCCTAACGTACAAGTGACCACTACGAGCGCTGCAGAATGATGTCTGCTCAAGGATTTACGCTTTTACCCGCTGTAAGTATTTTCCACATAAATTTTAAGATTTAAATATATTTTGGCATTAACAGTTGTTGTGTTTGGTCATTGTTGGGATTTATTAATTGTTGGCTATTTGGTGCATAGTCGTATGCATTGTGTATTTACGCGCATGTTCATGAAAATATTTGGAAATTAGATTTTTGCATGATTTCGAATATTCATGTGTTGGAAATGAAAACTGGGTTTTCATTGTGTTTATGGTTTTCAGGTGCCTGTGTATCACCACCTCAAGCCGAGATAGGGCATTATCTCGGTGGAGTTTCTCTGGTCACTCGGGAGCGGAATATACTGAGTGACGTCCCCTGGGTCTCCGCCGGGCGACGGCGGGATCGGACGGGATGGTAACGCTCTCGTGCTGACTTCGTGGCTCATCTGCTGACGGGAGCTAGGGGATGCCTGGTCATAGTACGTGCTGGGCGTGGTTAGCTAGGCATCGCCCATTCCGAAGTCACATGCGTGGTCGTTACCTTCAATGTGATGATGAAAGTCAGGGTATGCGGATGGTCCCTAGGGGAGATAATGGTGCATACGGTTAATAAAACGGATATTTAGGCCATTTTCTGGGAAAGTGACGGGTTGTATTTATTGGTTTTACGTGGACTATTTTCTGGGAAAATGGTTGTAGTTTTAATGGATTTACGGACATCATTTTCTGAGAAAATGATGAATGATTTTATTGGAGTTTTAATTTGGGCCAAAATGAGATTTTGGCGTGTGTGGTTATTTATTTATTTTGAGGAAGATGATTTAAAACTTCATGCATATGATGTCCTGTTCATGCGTAGTGTTGTTGCATGAATGTATTTCTATCTTTTTGTTTGTTTGGGTTATACTTACCTGCGATGTCATTCCTGGCGTTGTAGTTTTTGGATGCAGAGTTTTGTGGAGGCTGAGCCTGAGAAGACGACTCCGCTGTTGAAGTATTCTGATTATAAAATTATTATCTTGAAAAATTATTTTTCCCTTTTTATAAATATGTATTTGTTTAATTTGTCTTTCGGATGACTGTATTAACTCTCCTATTAGAGAATTTATGTTAAACTGGTTTGTAAAATATTTCTAAAAAAATTCTGGTACTTAGTTATCGACTTAACTTATCAGTTGCGACTTTTATTTTATGTATGTCACGTGTTCACGCTTAGCACTTGACGTTGGGGATGCATGACCCGTGTTGTCAGCATCTCGACGCCTCGATTCCCTTGTTTATTTTAAGGGAAATTTGGGGGCGTCACACCTATGTCTCACGTGATGTCAAATTTGATGAAATGGTCTTCCCTTTTGCTGTTAGCCCTTCCACGAACTCCACTCCTCAACAAACTCGTGGCCCAACACATTCACCTCAGACCACATTGGACACCACTTCTCGGCCTAGCCCACCTCTCTCAAATCCTCCACAACCACTCGCGACAAATATCCCACTTTCCCTTTCGCATGTGATGCATCTCAACACTGAACCCATTCCCACAAGCACTTATTCCATTCCCCCTAACCCCATCTTGGCCCATTCTCCAACCTCATCTAGGTCATCTCCAGCTCCAGAAACACGGTCTTTCTCCCCAATATCCCTGGGTCACTCTTCTCAGATTGAGGTTTCTTCCCCAAATTCTCAATCTCATACGTCCCCTTCATAGAATCAACCAGTTGAGGTCCTCCCCACGCACTCGATGATCAGCTGCTCCAAAAATCATGTCCATCGCCCCTTCCACCGAATGGATGGCACCATACCCTGGCCAAGCTCTTCCAAACCATCCACTCACCTTACCGTTTCATCTTCTTCCCTAGAGGAACCTTCCTCCTTCATAGAGGCTTCCTGTTATCCTAAATGGCGCTCAACCATGGCCTCTGAATTCAACACCTTTATGCTCAACCGGAATTGGAATTTAGTTCCCGCTTCCTCCACCTCAATAGACTCAGGTTCAAATGGGTGGTTATAACGAAACGGCATGCCAATAGAACTCTAGAACGTCAAAAGGCACGACTAGTGGCTAAAGGGTTCCCTCAGCAAGCTGATATCGATTTTACCGAGACACTTAGTCTGGTTGTGAAGCTGGTCACCATTCGGCTTATCCTATCCATTGTTGTCTCTTCCTCTTCGCTGTTACACCAGCTAGACGTTCAGAATGCCTTCCTGCATGCTGACTTGAAAAAGGAAGTCTTCATGCATCAGCCGTCGGGGTTTGCAAATCCGGACTTCCCATCGCATGTTTGCAAGCTACATAAGTCTATCTATGGTCTTAAACAAGCCCTAGGGCTTGGTTCTCTAAATTAAGTAACAAATTGTTATTTGTTGGTTTCTATGCCTCAAAGTCTGATCCTTCATTATTCATTTTTCGTAATGCCTCAAATTCGGTTTATATGCTAATTTATGTCGATAACATAATCATGACTGGGTCCAATACTCTGCTTATTTCTCAAATCTTGGCCCCTATGTGTGCATCATTTCCAGTCAAAGATTTAGGTCTTTTACATTATTTTTCAAGCATAGAATTTCATCACACTCATAAGGGATTATCTTCTCTCAGACTAAATATGTTACTGATCTGCTTCACCAAACAAACATGCATAACTCAAAATCTATCTCAACTCCCATGAACACCACATCTAAACTCACTGCCCTTGAAGGATCCTTCTTTAAGGATCCTCAACTTTATCTCAATGTGGTAGGTAGCTTGCAATATTTGTCTTTTACACATCCTGATATTATTTTTACTATAAATAAAGTCTGTCAATATATGCATTGTCCTCGTATTTCCCATTGGCAAGCTGTCAAAAAAATTCTTTGTTACTTACGTTTAACTACACATCTTGCCTTGCATTTTTCTGTCTCATCTTTATTTATTCTGACTGCCTTCTCGGATGCTGATTGGGCCAGCTGCCGTGATGATCGCAAATCCACTTGTAGATTCTATGTGTATTTTGGTTCACACTTGATATCCTGGGATTCTAAGAAGCAACTGACAATTGCTCGATCATCTACTGAGGTAGAATACAAAGTTGTTGCCAACACAACATGTGAGTTATTATGGCTACAATCATTGCTTGGTGAGCTAGGGATTTACTTTGCCCACCCACCTACACTTTGGTGTAACAACCTTGGTGCCACTTATCTGTCCATGAACCCCATCCTTCATTCTCGAACAAAACATGTGAAGTTGGACTATCATTTCGTTCGAGAACGGGTTTCAACCAAAGACTCTCAAAGTCTCATTCGTATCTACCAAAGATTAAGTAGTTGACATTTTTACAAAACCACTTTCAACAACGTGGTCCACTTCTCTTCAATCAAGCCTCACCATCACTTCGGTGCCGCTTGAATCGCTAGGGGCTATTGAGACACTAGACTTTTGTCTTATAGCCACTACACCACAAGACTCTCATGAGCAGACAGCCATTGCACCAGTAGCACCAGCATACTCCCATGAGCAACGCAACACCACTCAGTAGCACTCAGCATATTCCAACAGAAAGCAAAAGCATCCTCCAAGCACAAATGAAGACATGACACCTATCATTAGTCTAGAAGATTCTCATGATTAATTGTACAACGTAGGATCAAATAGAATGAATTTATCTCTTCTGGCATACTTGTATAAATATGGAATGGGAATACATTATAAACAGGGAAGAAAATATACATAGAAATCTGGGAGGAAATATTCTCAACCTCATTGAAGTCTTACATCAAACACTTAGTGTTCACGTTTAAGAGCTACTATCATAAATTTATTAACACTTGGCAATCTAACTTAAATAATTTGACTGTCATACATATTCCTTTTACCTTTAGAACTTCTCAGTTTTGCTTATCTAAATTTTAACTCAAGAGCTTCAATTTTATTTTGTATATTCCACACCCCACCCCCCTCCCTCCCTCCCTCCCCCAAGAGGGGACTAGATAATGCTCATTTCCATATTGCGGATTATATGGTTAAAAATGAAAGATCCAAGTGGTTTGGTCAATATATCAGCTGTGTAATATTTAGAAGGAATGGAGATAATTTTGATGAGTCATTCTTGTAATTTCTCTTGAACCAAAATGACAGTTTAGCTATATATGTTTTATCCTTTCATGATGGACAGGCTTTGAATCTATTTCTAAAACTGGTTTGTTGTTAGCATACAGCAATGCTGCTTGAGGATGTGGGATTTGTAAATCGGCCCGTAAGTAAATCTATTATTGAACTTCACATGTGGTTGAAGCTAAAGCTCAATATTCAGACTCAACTGATAAACGACTAACAATTGGTTATTTCTTGGACTTCCATGAGATTAAAGAATCTCCAATAAATGATGTGAAGCTTGTGACACTTCTCCTTGTGTCAATGCATCATCTTCAATCACTGTCTGAATAAACTTTTAAATGTAAAGATGAATCTGCATTGAGAAATATTCCTTGTCTTGGTGTTGCTTTGATGTATCGAAGCACATTTTCAGAGCAGCCTAAAGATGTTTAGTGTTGGATTAGCCATGAATTGACTTAGAGCTTGTATTAAGCAAGATAAATCAATTCCGGTTATGATAAGATAATACTTGAGTTGGCATAATGTAATACCTTTGGCTGACCTAACCACTTCAGTTTCCAAAAAATATATCAACTCTCCTAAATCTTTGATGGTAAAGGAGTCATGCAAGAATTTCTTGACAACAACTATTTCATCAAGATTGTTAGAAGCAATGATAACATCATCAACATAGATCAAAAGTGCCACAACATTTGTTGAATTGTATCTGAGAAAAAGTGAACAATCAAATTTTTCTTAGAGGAAACCAAACTGAAGTGGGGAGGATAACAATTTTGAGAATCGCTGTCTTTAAGCCTGTTTTAGGCCATAGAAACTCTTTTTGAGTTTGCAAACTATAGGATGATTTGGTGAGGAATATCAAGAAATCAGCAAGAAAGCATCAACAAAAAGTTTATACTTGATGATACCATGTAACATTTTTTAATTTGTGTATTGAAAAACAAAGAAATAAATAACTAAAGAAAATGAATTTGAGAGAAAACTTTGATGGCAATTCTCATTGATCAGAATGAATGAGTACAATACAGGAAATCAATTTATATACATGTTTGATAGTTTGAAGTAATTGACTGCATCATGTAGATGTTAACCGTTGGCAATCCAACTTAACTATTTTCATTGTCATACAGATTCATTTTTAGTTTTGGAACTTCTCACTTTTGCTTTTCTAGATTTTAACTTGAGTGCTTCAATTTTATTTTGTATATTTTAACAGTTTAACATTAAAATATATTTTATATTTGAGTGATGTTTTGAAAAGAAATTATGAATTTTTTTAAAATAATATGAGAAATTAATTTTAAGAGGACATGTGATGAAAACTCATCTAACTTATAAAACAATCCTTCAACCATCTTATTATTATATTAAAATACAAATTTTACATATTTTCATAAAATTTCAGATATACAAAAGACTTCTTTAAAATTAGAGGAGATTTAATTGGGGACCCATGATCAGGAGGCCACCGATAAAAAACCAGTTGCATCAATGTTGGAAAAAAACTTCTGCATCAGTGTTGAATAATCTACGCCAGGGAACAATGTCATTATTGCAGCCTACGTGGACAAAATTACCTAAAAATAGATATTGAAAATCCCAATTAGGTCACATACCATTTATATACCTCTGCCTCCGGGTATTGCCAACATCTTTGCGTCATCTTTTTCCTAATTTCCAAATTCTACCTACATACTTGCTGGTTATGCAGATTGAGGAGTGCTACGCCTATAAAAAAAACAAAAAAAAAACAAAAAACAAAACCATATAAAAACAATTTTATAAATTATCATATATAGTTTCTGTGTCTTTAACTTTGCATTATAATAAAATTAATTTTATAATATGACAGACGGTATCAAAACATATTAATTTATGATATTATTTTTATATAATTACTTTACAACTAAAATATTTCTCATGCCGATCAATTTTCTGGCTAATGACATTTGCAAACATATTGTAACATTTTAAGGATGTACATTGTACTCATGTCTAGCACATCGTAATTTTTTTTTTTTTTTTTTAGCACATGCGTGTTACCCATCGTATTTGGGAGTCAATTTAACAAACAAAAATCTCTTCAACGTGTCAAGCCAAACAGAAGTGTCAATGATAATATTATTAAGGGATGGTGGTGGAAACAGTTCCAAGGTGTGGCTTGCAAGTAATGTTCAAACAATAATTTAAATATCCATCATCCAAAACTGTCCATGTCAGGAGTTATCACTTGTCAAACATTATCGGAGTGACCTGGACCTGGACCTAGACCTGGACCACCACCTTTTTTAGTGTTTTTGGATTGTGGGAACTCGAGGACAATGGCGTTTTGTGTATTTTGGGGGTTTTGTCTGGGTTTTAAGCCTGGTTCATTCTGATAACAATTTATTTTATTTTATTATTATAATTTTTTTTAAAATTTTTAAATAAAATAAAATAAAAAATTTAATTTTTTCAAATTTTAAAATAGTTTTTTAATTTTTATTTTAACTCATTTTAGATTATCTACAAAAACAAACTAAACCTAAAATTTAGTGTGTTGATGCCCTTATCTCCAAAGTTTGAATTGTTGATACATTAGGTAAATAAATGCTGGCAAACCAATGAACCGTGCACATTTCGTAGATCCATTCCCTCGTGGGGTCCCTCTTTCTGGGCATCAAAAACGAAAGAGAGAAAAAAAAAAAAAAAAGAAGGAAATCTTAAGTGGGAAGATATGTGATTTGGAACCAGTCTCAATATTCCCCCACCTCCTCATTCCAGCAAAGTTTAGCATTGACGTACATACAGCCTATTTTCTTGTATCTCTGTAACTTTTTCGTTTTAATTTTTTTCTTAAAAAGTATGGTTCAAATGAGGCTGCCCTTTTCTTTCTTCATTCAAACATTGGACAGAAATAGGAACAAGTGTAAACACGTGTGGTTTACACGGTTACTTGACTCCATAAATTCAATTATTTATAATGGATCAAAGCAACTCTACGATAGAGGCAGGATGTCAGAAGCTCAGAACTTCATGTCCTACTTTGAGTAGGGTTCTGGAAGGTCCAAGTCCAACTACCATGACTTTAGCGAGGAGTTGGGGTCCAAAAGCTGATACCTGTTCTTTCATAGGGACCACGAGGAAGGGCAAGATTGGAATCCGACCTTGGCAAACTGTCACTTGATTTAATATGATATCAGATATCCTAAACATAATAATCATATAGCAGATGGAAGTCCTGATATCTGCAGAATGGGTACGAGCCACGTGTCAGATACTGACAACGAAGAGACGCGCCCTTCTGAAAAACCCACTTTTGTCAACAGGGCATTTTGTGGTATTAAATTTGGGCAAATCAGAGTGGTAATTATCCAAAAATACATACAGAGTGGTGGAGGTGGGGCAGAGTATGGCCCACGCCCAACCCTCTATATAAAAGCCGAGCAAGAATCCAAAAATAGAGCTCATTCATACCAACTTCCCTAGGCTACTTATCCGTCCACCTCAACTTTCATTGAAACATGACAAAGCCAGCGCCAATATACCTCTCTCTCTCTCTCTCTCATTTGTTGAGAGTTCCACAAATGGAGCTCATTCATACCAACTAGCATCTTCTTTTCATTTGTTGACAGTTGCAGTACAAATAGACCTCTCTCTCTCTCTCTGTGTGAACAAAATAGCATATCATCATATGAACACAGGAGGGAATTAGCTTTCAAGAAATAAGAGGCGGCACCATCATCACGCGCAAGGCAGCAAAGATTGGCTCGCTAATTTTAAATAAAAAAATGTACCAACTCTTATATGTGCCAGACATGCATATACAACCTTCATTGCACATATATGATGCCAAAAGATTACTGTTTTACTGCTCTTCCTGGAAAGCTAGAACCCAAAAAACAAACGGAAACAATTCAGCAAAGTGGACCCTCCATTACAGCCCCAAAAGAAGAGAAGGTCTTGCTCTTCCCTCTCCCTCTTCTACACCATTCTTTCCTCTCTTTCTTACAAAATATCAATCTACTTCCTTTTCCATGGCATTGCCAACCTCACCCCCATCAGAATCAATATAACTTTTTTAATTAGAATCCTTGATCAAACCCTGTCAGGATATCAACAGAAGTGTGTACAGATGAATAGACATCCCAATCACACTGAACGGAGGACCATCTTCCCCACTCAGCTCAATTTCCTTCCCAAAATTGTGTTGGACCAACACGGGCACGCGTCCACGGCCGTGACTTCTCGAATGTCATTGCATCTTCGATTTCTTCTCAAGCTGCCAGAAGGTATGCAAATTGTCATTTTCTAGGCAAAAAGCCTCCACACACAAACTAGCCTAAATTAATTCTTTTTACAATTTTACACTCGTTTCCCATAATATTGGGGACAGGGGGGCAGGATGTTTGGGATGTAAAGCACCGAGGGGGGTTGTTTCACTCACCAGCAGGTTGTTTCTGCTCTGCCGGCTTCACCTGAACTGGAGTGGGAACAGCATGAACATAGGAGAAGCCAGGCAAAAGCTGATGTGGATTCGCGGAGGACTGGGCACCACCAAACTGGGTAACATGTAGAATTCCCTGTGAAGGTAAGCTGCCACCTATCATGTTGCTAGCAGCAGCAACTGCCTTCGCAGGATCAGAAGTGCTGGTGTTAGCAAGTGTTACTGGAGGGCACAACGACAACATCCCAGTTGGCGATGTACCCAATGATCCCAGTGGCTGCTGCTGTTGTTCTCGACGGTTTCTCTGAGGATAAAATCCGCTAGCACCGGGTCCAGAGGTAGTACCAGTTGGTGCTTGCATGTAGGGATTAGAGGAGAAGAACAGCTGAGGTTGCTGCATTGCTTGTTTTGGTAAATGCTGTGGTGGTGGCTGCTGCTGCTGTGGCAATTGAGACTTTGTTGCAGTGCTTGAAGTAGAGGCGACATGAGGGCTTCCAAGGATTGACGTAACATTCCTCCCCCCAACTGGAGATGACTTCCTGCTGGGAACTGAAGGTGAGTTCTTTGCTGGCTGAGACGATATTGTAGAACCTTGGCCAACTTTGTTGGCTGTGGAAGTGGAAGCAGTTGTCCTTGGGCTTCCACCGGCACTCTTTGACATCGAGGATGTTGTAGGCGAACCAACCATTACCGGAGGAGATGCAGACTGGTTGCCGCTAGGAGGTTGTTGCCCTTGAACTGCAGTTGACGATTTTGCATTAGCTACAAAAGATATCTGGGTGTGGCTTTGTTGGGTCCTACCTTGGTGTTGGGGAAGGTTTTTAAGGGATGAGGAGGTTGAGGAGGATAGAGATGGAGAAGGAACTTGTGAAGTGGTTGTACGTCCAGAATTCTTCCACTGAGGAGACTGAGCTGGGCTGTTGCTGCCTGTTTGGACCAGGTTTTGGGGAAAATTGGGGAGTGCATTAGTATATTTTGCGGCAATAGAAGAAGGAAGGTGATCTGAGTAAACACTTCCATTGCTCGTTGCAGGGGTCTTGCTTCGAGCTGCACTGGGTGCACCTGCCACAGCAAATTGATTCTGCTTCTGAAGTTGAATCATTTGCTGCTGCTGCTGCTGCTGCTGCTGTTGATTCCGCAACAGTTGCTGCTGGGAACCAGGAGCATTAACATTGCCGATAGAAGCAGGGACAACAGAACCAGAGTTCCGACCAGGAGCAGACCCAAGGTTAAGAGCTCGTGCAGAGCTATCAACAACATTGTTGCCTTTTATTGTGGTGACTGAGCTGTCAGCCAAATCTTGCCTAGAGAAGGTAATAGACTGTCCGATTGTTGCAGGAACCTTCCCTGGCATGGCCTTTCTTTCTTCTTCCATATTGGAAGAATCACCGCCTCCAGTTTTCCCCTCTTCAGAAACGCGTAAATTCTTCTTCTGCTGGGCTGCTGCTTGGGCGGCAGCAGTGGCAGGCGCAGCGAACATAATCTGATGATAACTTTGCCTTGAAACCTCAGGAAGACTCTGGAGAAACGCGTTAGTCTGAGAAATGTCAAGTCCAGAAGTTGTAGTAGCACCATTAATCGAAGCAAAAGATAATGCAAAAGGTTGAGACGGTAGAGGTTCCACTCCAGGCTTTGAGCCCAGCTGTTGTTGCTGTTGCTGTTGTTTTTTCTCAGTAGGATTACCACTGGCATTGCCCAACGCTGCAGGAGTCATCAAAGCAAAGTTTTGAGGGTGGATCGGCATTGCAAAATTCTGGCCATACATATTTGTGTTTGCACGAGAAACACGGCTATCTGCAGTTGACGGACTATCTTCTCCTCCCATCTCAGACTCAAGTTGACGAGCCTGGTGAGGGAGGTGCTGCCGCTGGTGCTGCAGCTGTTGTGGCTGTGAAGACTGGTTTTTAAGAGCAGGGAACCCATGCAATGTTCCACTGCTGCCGTTGACACCATTTCCATGCGCCCTCTGCTGATGATTCTGCAAGTGTTGCTTCTGAGACGATGAGGAACTGCTGGAAATGCTTGCATTTTGATGAGCTTGTAGACCTTGCTGCGACTGAGGCGGTTGCTGCTGCTGAATCTGTGAAGGATGGAGCATTTGAGAAGAATAGAAGGGCCCATTGAAGAATGGCACTGCCTGAGCATGGTTTCCTCTATAAGATGGTGGTGCTCCAACATGAGGAATTGGGAACGGATATCCATTGTTCTGCAAAATTGCCAAAATCTGGGCTTCGTTCCCAGGCATATTTGGGTAGTTGAAGCTCACTGCTGGGGTTGCTGAGGCGCTCACAGCAGCAGAACTAGATGTACTTGATGAAGCAGTACCACCGGCAGCAGGAGACTTTACCGAACCAGATCGGACATGAGCAGCTGCTGCTGCTGGTTGCTGGCCCAGAGGGAAGATGAAAGCAGGGGCATGCTGAAATTTAATGCACAAAACAACTCTCGGAAACTATCCACAAAAATATCACAAATAATAATATAATGAAATACAAATTGAAAAAGAGAACGTACCATGATATTACTAGGTGCTCCTGGAGGCAGAGCTTGCTGAAGCAAAATTTGCTTTCTCTGGGCAGCGTCCACAATGTTGGCTGCTGCCTGAGAATCTTTATCCTTCCCGGACTGACCCAAAAACACAGTATGCGCCTGCCCCTTGTCCTGTGCAGAGTTCAACCCCCTACCTGGAAAGTTTCCATGTAATTCTGTAGAAGGTGCAACATTGAGATTGCAGGGCTTAGCCCCATATAGTGATGCAGATCCGGCTGCCGCAGACCAGAAAGGATTTATCCTTAGTTGATGGTGATACAGTATATTGCGAGCGATGTAATAATGCGTTGCACACCTCTTTGGCCTAGGTTGAGCAAAAAGCACATGGGGGGGCTGCAGGAATTGGAAACTTGGTTAGCAAATAAGGAGAATTGAAGAGCCTAACCACAACCCAAGAAAAACAAAATTGGCATATACTTGTATAGCAGCAGGAGATACTGTGCTCCCATCTACGGTTACAACTCCTTGTAGAGGTGCCATATATCTGCCAAAGAGAAAAGTGTCATGTCCCCAGATAAGATTATCATAAACACCTGCAAACAGGGAATAACCAAAAGAGTAAGGAACGCTTAACAAATTAACCCGACCGTACCCCATGGGAGGAAGACCGCCAGGCCAGCCAGGAACGGGCATTGGCACAGATAGAGAGCTCGTTTGGGCTGCAAAAAAAAAAAAGGAAGCGAAAATCAGGAACACAATTGAGCCAGGAGGACGTTGCGGAAGTAAAGACATTATTTAAGTTAAATTACCATTTCTATCGGTGTTAGCATGCTGTGACTGCTGGTGGTGGTGCTTCTGAACATGGTGATGTAACTTCTTGTTTCCGCTAACACTACAGTTGCCGCTATCCCTATCGGCCTTATCCAAGTCAAGCTGGAGGTCTATGTTCCTCTCCTTGTGCGCAAGAACCGGCTTCTGAGTCTCGGTTTCTTCAGCTGCCACTGTTTTTGTCCTCTCGTTTTCAACACTCACCGCCTCTACCTTCCCTATTTTAACTGCCTTTTCATCTTCTTTCACCGCAGGCTTAATTTCCTGCACATACAATCAGAACACAATGCTAATATATGAAAATCTACCCAGAACCCATTACATACCAGAGGAAAATGACAAAAAGCGACAGAGGCTGGCCCACTCACCGTATCCGCATCTGCGGCCGTAGAATTAGCATCTACGGCCACATATTCAATCTCACCATCTCTTTCTGGTGATGATCTTAAGGCAGGAGGAGGAGCCTGCAAAACCAAACCAAAGAAAAAACGTTAAATTTCAGATTAAGATCTTTGGTGAAGAAAGGGGTCTTTATAAGCTCATCACCATCAGATCTATCTGGTACTTTTCTTCTTTGTGACTCTCAGCCACAGAGATCGTTGAATTCCTGCATAACATCCCCAACCACAAAAAAAAAAAAAAAAAGATATCAGTTCACAGCTTTACAAGCTCTCGAGAGAAAAGTTCAAAAACCAAAATATCAAATGCTCACGCTTTTTTCGCTTTCGCATCGTCGTAATTATCATCCAATCTGAGCACAGACGATTCCTTCTTGGGCGATCGAGGAGGCTCCTCTTTTCTCACTCCCACGTCCTTCTCCTCCGATTCCTCAGTCAAAGCCTTCGAATCCGATATAAGATTATTTTCCGGTTTAATTGTTGATTCCGGTTGGGCCACAGACGACGCCAGTACCACTTGGGGGTTGGCCAAATCGTACGATGCTCCGCCATTTTCAGCAGCGGATCCCGAGCTCTTCTCCAAGTCACGGGATGAGGAAGTTTCAGTTTTTGCCGGCTGATCGGTCTCGGCTTTCGTGGTGATCGAAATGGGAGCGTTCCTGACTGCGAAAATCGAAGCGTTCTCGTCGTCGTACTTGACCGCTCGCGGTTTTTTTCTCTTTGGTGCAACTGATTCCAAACAAAGTACAAATTTTATCAGTCACTCGAGGAAGAAATCAGGTCCGAGAAAAAGAAAGTAATGCAAAAGAGTACTAAAAAATGCAGTAAGCCATCAAGGCCCTGAATACCCACCAACAGTGGATATAGGAGCCACAGAGGAGCTAGAATTCTGAGGCAAAATAGACGATGACTGCGGTACTGCAGACGGTGAGTTTGAGATTGGCGACGAGACCCTTGATTTGGCGTCGCATGAGGATTTATTGGCTTCTCTTGGGTCGAACTTCATGGAATCGGTGCCCAGGATCTCATGCTTAGAAGGGCCCTGGGGCTGCCTCCCCAACCCGAACAAGACCTCGGCTATCTCTATCTCGATCTCATCCTGAGCTGAGGAGGGCGACTTGGAAGACGATTTCGGCGGCCGTGGTTTGGGACCATTAGGCTTCTACAACGGCAGTGAACCTCGTTATTAAACCACAAAATGAATGAAAAAGTATATGTGAATCAGAGGGAAGACTGGAAACCAGACCCACCATCTTCTTCCGCATCGAAGCATTGGAAGATGTCGGTGAGGCCGGAGCTGGCGAAGCGACCGCGGCCATCGAAACGAGGCCAGGTCTCACCGGCGATGTCGACGCCTGCCGATTAACTTGCTCCCCACCAACTCCGCCACTAACCAAACATTCGTGCTGCGACCTCTTCGTAGATGCTGAAAGGGAAGAAAAACAGGGGGAAAAAAAACATCAAAATCGGATATATCCCCCAAACTTGGAAAGTAAAATTACGACAGAAAAGAAAAACTAAATCCTGAACGCTATCCGTCTCCTCCACCGCTCTACCTGACCGTGCTTTTCTGGGTACCGACACGCCAATCATCTCGTCTGCGGCCTTCCAAGTCGGCGCTGCCCTAAAAACTTTGGCCGGAGGAGGAAAACTCTTCCGATGATTGGACACCGACGTTGATGACGATATAGGTGCTGGGTTTGGGGGAATCATCCTCATCGAGGCAGCTCCGTCTTCATCCTCCTCGTCTTCTTCGTCATTCACGCTCTCCTCCGAGCTCTCCTCGCCACCATCTTCTCTGTTGTTACCGTGCAATAATCTATCACCTCTCCTCCTCTTGCTCCGGCTCAACCGATCCCTATCACGGTCTCGGTCGCGGTCTCGTTCCCGATCGCGATCTTTCTTTCCGCTCCCTCCTCGATCTCTTAGCCTCGCTGTCTCCTGCAGCTCCACCGGTCCATCTTCTTCTGGAACAAGTGTACCACAAGATAAGAAGAGTCGTGAAAAAATCGAAGGAAACAAAGTTGTTTCCTTCGACTCGAAGAAGTGGGTACAGGTGAGAAGCGGTAGATCTGACAGAAATTCACACACCTGGGGAGTCTCTGAGACTGCTAGTTCTATGTCTACGCCTGGATAAACCGTTCGTAGCCGCCATGGTTGCCCTTCTAACTTCTCTATTTCTATCCATCAGTGCGACGATCTGTTTTCGCCAAATCAGCTACACCCAGAAGTTTAATCACGCAACTCATCAAGCGAAACCAACCATAATTCGCTGAAAATGGTGTTACGACCGGTGAGAATTTGAGGTTCGAAGCAAACTCTGGCGTCAAACCGATTCACTATCTTCGAGTTCCTCGAAGCTGTATTAACAGAGAGAGAAAAAGATCTCAGTTTTCCTTTTATCTAGTTCCTCCTATCTTTCTCTCACTCTTTTTTCTCTCCGCCCACTCTGCGTTGCTCTCTCTAACCCTTTCTGTCCTCTCTCTTTGTGCGCTCAATCTCATCATCAATTCGCTAATAACCCACCTCAAAGGCTCGTGAACGGCCACGATTCAGACCCGACAGTACACTCTCCAATCTAAACCGTTCAATCCGAGACATATCCAGCGGTTCTAAATTGCGAAAACCAACATGGCAAAATCTGTAGCGTCCAATTAATTTATCTCGAGAGGCGTATAACCTTTTCCGGGTCTTACTGCCACGTGTCAGCGACATTTCTATTTCTTTTCTTTCTCCACAAGGTTCCATTTATACTGCACCACCGATTTGGTAATTAATAATAATTAAAAAATGAAATAAATAGTAATTCCTCTTAGTGATGTTGTGACCGGTTATCTCCGGTTGCTGAGAGACCTTGGTAAAAGCTACATGACGATCACAAAGGAATCTAGGTCACCGCAGAAAATATCGCTCCCAACTGGTCAAAATTCATATTCATTCGGTTCCACGTTTATTATATTTATATATATTATTATTTATGTATTCATTATATATATTCACAATTATTACTGATGATATATTTCTAGAAATTGACTCGTGGGACCGCCAGGAAGGATCCAAATTTTCCATCCAACGCACCATGTCTTCCCGTTATCAGTTATTTGAAATTTATCCGCCGTCGATGGATCCGACGTGGCCATGATAAACAAACCAAACCTCCGGGACCAGATTCCAATGAACAAGTGTAAGTCCGAGCTGGCACCGAACCAAGCGGCTCGTTCGAGTCGATCAGCGCGCCTGATCCTGATCCTCGTTTATGTCTCATCTGACGGTCGAGACGGGGAGCGAACTCGAGTCGCGGTCACGGAACTTCCGAGTGTTGTGGGTCCCGCATTAGCTGCCGATCGAGAGAGAGAGAAATTGTTTCCCCTCGCGTTGGCCTATTGTCACGTTCGCAAGATGTGGTAGAGGAAGGTGACGTTTTGGGGTGAACTCCCGATCCGACCCGATCCGATCCGATTGATATACTTCTAATCCGATCCGACTACAGCATCTTTCATCTGTTCCGTTTGGCTGATTGGCCGATTATCCGAATCCGGTATCTTTATCGAGTAATCGGTATTCCATTTTTTTTTAAGATTTTATCTATAAAATAAGAAAAATAACTTGAGATTTTTATATAAGAAAAAAAAATCCCCTCTCATAAGTCAAATTCTGAAATTTTTAATCAAGATTAAAAAAAAAAAATAGAAATTGAATAATAAAATAATAATAAACTAAAAAGATGTAAAATATCACTACCCATATTTATTTAAAAAGACTGGTAAATACGCACATGCATAAATCCATTATATATAAGCCAATTTTATTCTTTTCTGATGAATTGATCCTCCCCAAACCTTTCAACATTCTAAGTTCTAACGTCTATCGTTGTGCAATAGACAAATATACTATCTATGCCACCAACAGGAGGATGAAAATGATGAAGATAGTTAATTTGAAAGCAACTCCCCAATTAATACTCTTTACTACTTCTCCCGGCCTTTATTCTCCGCTTCCGATGTTCATCAATAAGTCAAAATATTGCCCATCAAACAAACGCCAAACTATTACCTCTTCTTCCTCTAAAGTTCCTCGCTTTGGACAAAAAAAAAAAAATGGATTTACAAGTGTTCAAATATTTACAAAGGAAAGGACTTGAAAATATGGCACAAGGTTTGACTTTTTCTTTCTAATAAGAGAGATTCAAATTCTCCATGAAAAGATTAAGAAGAAAAAACTATTGAATAAACAAAAGATAATCACATTTTCTAATTTGCACTGAGATTAGGTTCATCTCTTTCCTTTTTGGAAATATTGTAAAAACACAATCACCAAAATCATAATCTTAGACATGGAACGCATCTAATAAATTGAAATAGCCAAGTTGCACAGTTTGTCTTTCTAAAGATAGGAAGAAAGGTTTTTCTTTTAGTCTCCAAAATCAAGTCTTGCCCACTCGTCCGCTATCAATAGCAAAATGTTGACTAATCTCTTTTCCATCTCTCACTCTCAGCAACAAAATTAATGTTGGCTAATAAGATGTTTTCCATCAACTGCAAAGATACAGAAAAATGAAAAATAACAATTCTATTTTTGATCCTTATAAATGATGTAAATATACTTATAAAATGAATAAATATGCACTAAAATTATATGCTATTAGCTGCAAAGATATAAAAGAATGAAAAATAGCACTTACCTATACAATTTCATGCTTCTTTTTGGTTAATCAATCTCATTCAAAATATTCTGCAAAATTATCTCTACAAGAAACAAAAAAAATTATGTTAAACATAGAATTAATTGAAATGTCTAAAATAAAATATTATTCAAATATGAATCTTACCAGTTTCTAACTTGTAATTTTCAGTATTTTTCATTACATCATGGGAGTCATAATTAACAGAGGGAGCCTTCAACTAATTTTGTGTGCAGATAAGAGCTTCAATCGTTGTTGGGGCTAATGAACTACGAAATGAATCTAAGACATGACCTCCAGCACTAAATGCAGACTCAGAAGCAAAAGTAGATACGAAAATAACTAACACATCTCAAGCTATTTTGGCAAGTATTGAAAATCTAGCTGAGTTCATCTTCCACCATAGTAGAATATTAAAATCGAGTGTCATCCGTTCAACACTCTCCGTAAAATATTTATCCAATTCTATTTTGGACTCTTCCACACCCATTGATGATTTATGTTGAAAATACATATCTAATATATTATCATCATCATCATCATAAAAAGTGTTACTTTAGATCTCACCTCTACCTACACTTGATTGACCCCTACTTGAATCTACACTAGATTTTGAATATTTTCTATACATCTGCTCCAACATCCTCTTTAGCCCATCAACAAGTTCTAATCATCGCTCATGACCAATAACATTTGTAAAACAAAATTCCAAAACTTTCAATTTGTTGCGCGGATCAAGTATAGCTGCAATGTACAACATTTTGTTCAATTTAATTAAATCCCCCCAATACTTGTCATACTTTAACATCATCTTTTCTGACATGGATTTTAGCATATTGCTCTCACTTCTTGAAAATTTTTTCAAATGATTATAGATTGCAAATATTTCTCTTATAAATAAATTTGAAGTTGCATAAACTGAACCTGAAACCTGCAAAGTCATGTCATAAAAAATTTTCAAAAATCGTACAAAAACCTTGATGGTTTCCCAATCTTGTGAAGTTAATACTTTACATTAAACCTCATGTAAATACGGAACAAACTCACTATCTTCATCTTGCAACACCTCAAACGCTGCATAATGCTTTAGAGCTGCATTCAACATTAGGTATGTTGAGTTTCACCTAGTTGAAACGTCAAGACAAAGAAATCCACCACCAAGAATATTTTGTTTATCTACACATGAATTGAACTTGTCAAATCTTATAGGGGACGACTTGACATATTTAACTGCATGGCGAATCTTCACAACTAATGTATTAACTTTTGTCAAACCATCTTTAACGATGAGATTCAAAATATGTGCAAAACATCTTATATGCATAAACTCCTTATCTAATACCATGCAATTTCTAAACTTGGCAATTCTTCTCAAATAATCAATGACTGTATTGTTAGCGGATGCATTATCAACTGTAATTGTAAAAATCTTCTTTATGTTCCATTCAAGTATGGATGACTCAATCTCTCTTCCTATTGTGATCCCTTTGTGATTAAGATTTTGAACTGATGTCCACATATAAATTGTAATGCAAATCTTATAATCAGATTTTATAAACATGGTTCTTCAACTTCTTTTTTTCTAACAGATAAATTTTCATACAATCTCGCATAACAGTATTGCGAGAAAAAATTGAAAATCTAGGCTCAATTACGGCCATAAAGTCTTGGAAGCCTTATTTTTCTACAAAATTAAACGGTAGCTCATCTTTAATTATTATTTTCACTATTGCCAACCGTATTTTTTATTCATTGTACTTAACAAGTCCAACATTAGGACTGCTAGTTGTACCATCCACCCCTGTCCTCCTAACCCAAGTCTCTTTTAATTGGGGGTTATCCCTTCTAGCTCTAATAGCAGCTACAAGGCTTTGCATTTTTCAACATAGTACTTCAATGATGAAGTACCTTATTTTTTAGGATGGCATAATAAAACTTTATCACAATAATCACATGTGGCTGTGGGCTCATTGGGATCCTCATCATTTCTCGTAAAGTGTCGCCATACATCTGATTTGCTCCTTCTTCTTGGGATAGGTGAGCGAATTTGAGGACTAGTTGCTTGGAAAGAGCTATCCGAAGTTGTAGATAAAGTGCTATTCAAATGAATGGGTACTGATTCAGTCTCAGATGAACGCATAGAAGCATTAGATTCCATAGGATTCAAATGCAAAAAAAAAAAACTAACATCAGAGTTTAATTTAAAAAAAAAAATTACATTAGAGAAAGATCACAAAATTATCTTGGTATAGTTTAGAATAAAAGAACCAAACAAACAAGAAATCCAAACATTTGCAGTTATCATTATATTATTTTACATTAATAATTTCAACTTAATGGTGTTTTATTGCAGAATACAGAGCCAGCCTAGATGATACATATATAAATAAATCAATGGCTTGAAACTAATGGTGTTTTATTGTAGAAAACAGAACCAGCCTAGATGATATATATATAAATAAATCAATGACCTGAAACTAATGGTTTTTTAAGATTAATACAACAGAACAGACCCAAAGAGCATATTATTCATAAATTAATGCAACAGAAATGTTCATATATCTAAGACCCAAAGAACATTAGTGTTTTATTGGGCATGTCTGTGTCAATTTACAAGTAAAAGTTAGTGGGCAAAGAACATTCTCGTTTTTTAACTACAAAGGCATGCATTCATATGGTACTGAACTCCTCTCCAAGTTTAAAGCTGACAATTATATCAATAGGAAACCTCCCCTTAATTATATGGATTTTTTGAAATTTAATGTTGATGGAACTAGATTCCTTGATTAGCATAAGGAGATGTTGTAATGACTACAAACACTTAACCTCAGTTTTTTTCACAAACGCTTATTTTGCATTTTTTGTTTTCACAGCTGTATCCATAATTCCATTTCCATTTCCATCCCCTTCCTTAGTACAATACAGTATTCAGTGACTCGTATCAATGATCATAACAAACTTCCACAAAAAAAAAAACAATTAAAAAAGTAAACATACACTCAAAAAACCCAAAGAACATTAGATTTCAATGTTGGTCAGGAAAAAAAATCCTAATATGTAATAACTTTGTAACCTGGGCTTAATAACATAATATATATCAAGTAGAAGACAGTATAAATCAGCGAAGAAATCGTGAGGAAGCATTGAACTGAGAAAGCGTGACATACGAGCGAGTATTTTGAGCATCGAACTGAGAGGCTGAGAGCACCGGGAAAGAAATCGATTCCGTAGAAGCACCAAACTAAGAGGCTGAGACCATTGACGAAGAACAACTGAGCAATCGAATGAACGAGAGAATCAATTGAGAGAGGGGGGTGCAGAAATGGCTAATGAGAGTCGGGTCGAGTATCGATTGAGAGAGGGGGTACAGAAAGTCTTGAGGTCTGTTTCAGCTTATCGGATATTATCTGATTCGAATATAACGGGTCAAATAATGGTTTCCAATCAATAATTTTCACTCTCAACTTATCGGCAGGAGGTAATGGGTCGGTAACGGATTAGATTATTGATTGGATTGGATAAACGATTATTTTATTCATCCCTAATGACGTGTACTGGGTTCTACGATTTTTTTCTTTTCTTTTAGAAAGGAAACCTAAACCTACTCGCCAGGTCAAATATTACAGCGCAGTTTAAAGAGATTTTTTATTTTTTATTTTTTAAAAAAGAAATCAATCAACTATAGAGAGCAGTCCCTCTGGGTTCCGGCTTTTACTCCACGCGCTTATGGCTGATTTCACATTAGTATTCCATTTATAGTGCTGGCACCATAAAGTTGTACAGCGTGGCGATGTCATTTCTTTACGTGTCCACGCAATAAATGGACACGTGCTCATGCGGTCTGTTCTCTTGCTTATTCCGTTCTTGCTTTGGATCTCGTTAGTATTATTGGCTACGTTTCCCACTTTCCTCACAACCCAGTAAAATATCTTTTGCTAAGAAAGGGAAGATAATCTTACGATGCCACTGAAAAAGTTGAAGGAGACAGGCGGTACTATTGCTTCACGTGTCAGCCAATTACCAAATTATTTGTTTATTTATATATTTATATTAGATATTAGAAAAGAGAGAGGAGAAGATAACAGGATGACAAGCAAAGTGCAAGTTGCGTGGTGATAAATATTTGGAAGGGTGAGGCCCGCCCGGGTCGTTTTATGTTTAATAGATAAAATAAATATATAGATTTCAGGAGACTGGTTTGTCCACGTCAGATAAGGCCTACATTTAAATGGTTGACCCGCAATAAAGTAGGCCCCTTTCTCCTTGCTTTGTCGCTTGCTAGGGAGGAGGTTTTCATTCCCCCTCTCCCACAATTCATGTCTCAAAAATTATATTTTTCTACACTAACAATAATATTACTTATTAATCCCACTAAATCCATTTGGCTGCCACGTTTACCGGTGTCGTGTGACATGTCAGACGCTTGCCTGTAGCCGTAACAATAGAATTGCAAACTATTCGAACGTAGTCGGATTCGAACAAAAGGTCTGAAGGTTATTAAGCATATTTCACTGTTCGAATTTAACTCGATGTTAATAAAATATTCATGCACCTACATTTGCAAAACAGCTCAGAAGTATTACTTTACAGTTTACAGAATCTGTGCCTCTTAAGTTTTATATAAAAATAATAAATAATAAATAAATAAATTTAGACCCAAGTTTTAAAAATAGTTTTCGATGTGAAAAATATAAAAAATCGTACGATAAATGTCCACAAAGTGGGACAATGCGTGCAATATGGCAACTTTTTACCCGGACCTTGTTAAATTCTCTAATGCCCCCCCGATATGGCGATATACGTGTGAATCCATCCAAACCTCGGGCCTACAAAGTGGACCTATCCTTCCTTTTGCTTTATTATTATTTAAAATAATAATAATAAAAAAAAACTACTCAAAGAAAAGCCATCTGCTTTATTTGTTTATTCTAATGGAAATTCCATTATTTTGACCTAACATCAAACATGGTCATTCAAATAATTTTTAATTCATCTTTTTAGATTTTAATAGTTTTATTAGTGTAATTTTTTATTCGATTTTAAAAACCCATGTATTTTGTGGTAGTGGCTCACGACAAGTTCTCTCCGCCTACTAAAAATATGATTATCTTGCATTAAAGTCACAAGGATCCAAGCGACAAAATAATTCTTATATGTTTATATTTTTTTTTTTCTTTTTTTGCTGAGCAGAAAATGTCAAAGGAACCGCGCGTGTTATATGCCACGTGGACAAGACCCCACGTGCGACGTTTGGGGAAAGTGGAATGTGGTGATCAATCAACACTGTGGCCGTTATCGTATCACTTTAAAGTTTAAAGTATGAATTAAAAAGGCATTGGCTTCTTGCTTTCTCATACTTCACTATTTCTCGATCGCCAGGTTAAATTTTAATTAAATTAAAATCTCTTTGAATGGGATAATTATAAATAAAAATTATTTTTTTTTAAAGAAAAACTTCTTACTTTTAATATATATTATTACTAGAAAATTATTATTGTTTCTAATGAATATAATATTAATATATAAATATATATATAAAGCTATATGTATAGATTATAGTATAAATTATTAATATATATATATAAACTGGAACTCATAATTCAATGAAAAGAAAGAGTGGGGGTGGTTGGAACTCTAATATATTACAAATCAGTATTATTTCATAGGAAATGATTTCACATTGATAAGTGGAAAATCTACAAATATACAAGAATAAAGAGAATGCATGCCACAAGGATCACTAATTCAAGCTCTCATGTACCAAACGAAAGCCTTAACAAAATTCAAAGTCTTTATATAATGGTCAAAGTCGATAGTGGGCTGCACGAAGAAAGTGAAGTCAGGTCATGAAATGAAAATTGCAATCCAAAGTATGGGCTGGACAGACACAAAAAAGGTTTGGTGGCAAGCCCATGATCTACCCAAGCAAAGATTGGTTTTGCTACAATAATGGACATTAATAATCACCATCTGAAATTCAATAATTCTTATTAATTATTATGATGATATGGCCATGGCCCATGACACGAAAATCATGTCGCCAGCCTAGGGACCAAAATTTATGGTGCATTTATATATATGTAATATGATGCCTTGTTCTGGTTAATTTATGAAATAACAACTATAGAGTACATATTTTATAATTTAAGGTCACGTGGATAGATGTTCTCCATATATATTACCATAATGTTGAATTTTAGTAGGGTGACAAATGTGACTTTCTGGCCTCTCCTCCAATATTCGATTATCTTTTATATATATATATATATATATATATATATAGGGAGATTATCAATTTATAATCTCCTCGAGATACTGCTATTTTTTTTACCCAAAATCCGTGCAGGTATTTATTTTATTTCTATGACAAACAAAAGGTAATTATATATGTACGTAAGGTAATTATATGAGAAGGCGAATAAGTACATGTTACTGAGAGTACATGTTACTGAAATTTAGACAGCCAGAGCTTACCTAACTTGGCCACTTTTTTATGCAGCCTTGCCGGTAATGTAATGTAGGCTTAAATCAAACATCTAATTCATATCTCTCTCTCTCTCTATAGTAAAAAGTCTATATCGGAGTTTCGTCGTCTCCTCTTCTTTCTCCCTCTCCTTTCTTCTATTTTCCATTTACCTATTATTTTATCTATTAAAATAGTTCTCTTTTCTTAGTATTTTTTTTTTAATTTCCTTCAAAATCAGAAAATACAGATATATAATTTTTTTGTTAACTCTTGAGAGACACACATAATACAAGAAGACTCTTAAGTTGCAAATCTTTCGAAAGATAGTAGTAGATTTGTAAAAAGTAAAATACTATAACTACAAAAGAACTATACAAAAGTAATTTTATAAATTGATATAATTTAATATGTTTTATCATATTGTAAAGTTATGTTTATCATAAAGTAGATCTAATAGATCAATTAAAATCACATCAGTTTGTAAAATTGTTTTGCATGATTCTTTTATAAATATGTAAGTGTTTTTGCAAAAATCACCGCATGTGGTCCTCATGCACCGCGCACAACTGCGCATAGTTCTCATCCCTTACAGTATCTTTTCTCGTTATATCACTACAAGAAAAATAGGTATATATGACTAATTAATTACAATCTAAAGGACTATTTGCAACAAAAACAGTTAAATTTCATTATAAATAGTCATTTTGATTGCAGTTAATTGGTTATATATATATGTTTTTCTTGTAGTGTATGCCTGAATCATCATCTAATTTTTATGGCCGAAAAAAGACAAGCGTGGTACATTCACATGCCATCACAGATTTTGAAATCTAACGAAGTTGGTCCAAATTGTAATTCGTCATTTTTTGTATCTACCTTACTACTTTTCTCATTGTTTTCCTTATACTCACAAATTTTGAAATGTATTGAAATTGGTCCAAACTGTAATTCGTATTTTTTAGTATCTATCTTACTACTTTCCTCATTGTTTTCCATATACTTAGTAAAAAAAACAATTTGTCTCTTTGACTTTTTTTAGAAAGGTTCAGTCCTCTCTTTTTATGAAAGGTGAGGTTGAGTTTTTATTTCAACAGAGTGTCTTCTTTTAAACATTTGTGTGACAACTCGAATTTTTCTTTCTTGACTGTTTTATTTATAATGAGGGTAATGTTGATATTTTGTTTAATTTATAAATATTTGGGTTTGACTTGAGCTTTATTCTTGGAGGTGTAACTTGTGATTTGACCCAAGATAGTGTGGCAAGGCTCAAAGACCATGAGAAATGAGGGTGACTGGCCATGCTAAAGGATTTGAGTGCTTAGGACTTTGTGTAATAGGAATGGATACTTGACACTCTAAGAAGCCTTCACTAGTCCTTCAAGAATAGTAGGTTTGCCTAAGCAAATCTATTGAAAAAGGTGACAAGTGATTAGTTGGGATATGACATCATTGGAAAGAGGAAATTGTGGCTTGAGAAAAGATGAGTTTCGGATGGTTCAAGGGATAGGGTAGCCGACTCTTCCATTTTTAGTTTCCCCAAGTGTTTTCCATATCTAGGTGAGTGACTTGCTAGATTTGTGTAAGAGAGTGATTGACAAGTGTGTAAAAGTGAATGACAAGTGAGTGGATTGGTGACTTGCAGGTAAAAAGAAAATCTTTGGAGGGAGAGATGGGTTTTGGATGAGAAGGATTAAGCCTTGGCCGACTAGTGCTTGGTATGTTTCCCAAGTTAGAGCTTCAAATCCTTGTGAATGACAAGTGAGGTGGTGATTGATAAGTGGTAGTGTGACTTGAAAGATGAGTGAGGTGATCTCCATCCTTGGATGAGCCAGCCATGGTTGGATTTGGGAAACCAAATCCCATCATAGGATATGCTATCTTAGGCATCATTTGTCCATAGAGATAGAAATCTATCAAAGTGTCCATCAACCCTTTCTTGTGTCACTCAAACACATAGGGATTTGAGTGCTCTAAGGCCTAGGAAAAACCCTTGGCTGAATGGCCTTGTCTTCCTTTTCCCCCATCCCGTTTGCCTCTCATTCCCCCAAAACTCTCGGCCATCTCACTCTATCTATTCTCTCTATTTTCCTTTGTATTTTCCTACCACCCAAACAACTATTTTTTAAGGCAAACTTGAGTCTACTTCAAGGTTTTCTCACGTGAAAATATCTATTGGAAAGATAAGCAATTTCTTAAACTCTTTTCATCATTCCATGCAAAGACTTAAAGAATACTCCTTTAACTTTTTAGCCTCCACATTTTCTTACTCTTTCTCAAGACTACATACTTTTGAGTTTTTCTTAAAGTAAAAGTGGAGGTGTAAGTTTTCTTTTGAAGAAAATGCTTCTTTTTGAAAGAAACCCCCGATTTTTATCATTAACAAACAATCTACCGATTTAAAATGAGCTAAATCCATCTTAAGTTTAATTTTGTTTCTTCTATCTCAAATTTTTTTAGATTTTTGTCTTTTTTCTACACTTGGAACTTTGTAAGTACATTTCTACCTTAATCTTAGCATCACTTGTATGCGTGAGGTGAACTCATGATTGTGTTGCTTTGTTATTTGGTTTGACTTGTTTGTTTAGTGAGTTAGT
The DNA here is from genome assembly GCA_036559045.1 of Platycarya longipes. NCBI lineage: Eukaryota > Viridiplantae > Streptophyta > Magnoliopsida > Fagales > Juglandaceae > Platycarya > Platycarya longipes. The sequence continues at coordinate 38,547,337 of CM071789.1, read as the reverse complement.
ATACTTTCTCTAAGTATTGTTGAGATGATATTATAGGCTTTTAATTTAAGACATGATTGTTGGAATATAGTGTTTATTTGTTGAAAGAATGAAAGGAATATGCCATAATGAATTTTGGTTAGAGCATGTGTGGTGATAGCATGACATGTTGAAAGATGAAATTGTATCTTTTTGAACTTATGAGTTTCGGCTATGACCATTTAAAAATGGGAGACTTTAGGTTTTAACTCTTGGTTAATGAAAGATGAAGATATAAAACATTGAATGGTCAATATGAACATGTGTCTTTGATTTTCTTGATGTATAGTTTCGGGTGTGTGTCATGTGCAATATGAAGTCATATTATATTGAGTTATTGGAGAAATAAAATGACAAAGTATTTCGAGGTTTCGGTTATGCCATGTATAGACTATATTATTGAGTTTTTGAAAGAGAACTTTAGATGTTCATCTCTTGGATAATGATATGATCTTGATCTAATCCCTTGAGTGGCTTAAGAGCTAAATGATATTGTTTTCTTTGGAGTATGATTCTGGGTACATGCATAAAATAAGATTTTGCTCTTGTTGTGAAAGTTGATAAAAGAATATTAAAGTCTATAGCATATAAAGTTTTGGCCAATGATCCCTTATGGTTTGTGGATTAATTTATTTATTTATCTCTAAGGAATGCATGAGATGATAGCAGAAAAAAAGAAAGAAAAACTAGATTTGATGGGTGGTTTGACCTTACCTTTTTGGGTTAGGGTTGTTTGGTTGCCTTTCTTTTATTTGATTACGTTTATTTTGAAAGCAATTATGTTCACATGTTAACATGTATAAGCTATGATTTGGGAATGCATGTATCATATGTTTTATGAACTATGTGCCTTGCATAAAGAAAGTCAAAATTTTTGCATGCATATCCATTCAAGTCAAGAGTTCCATGATTTTTGGGTCAATGTGTTTTTAAAATAAATGAATAAAGAGTTTTTATAAGAACTCCAAAGGCTGGGACGGAGTATTGCCTTAGTGGAACTCTCTATTTACTTAAAAGTGATTAAAGCCGAGTAGAAACCCCTAAGTCGAAGAAGAACAGTTGGTGGATCATGTATGGCTCCAAAAAGATTCCAAAGCGTGGTCGTACCTAAAACTAGTAGGTGCCCAAGGACAGTGAAGGCATTGCGCCTTGCCGTTATAAGAATTAAGGATGTAATCACCTTAGTTTGAGTGGTCGCCGGGTGATGAAAAACAGATAACGTAGTCACCTCGGCTTGAGTGGTTGCCGAATGATACGGTAACGTGTAATGTAGTCACTTTGGCTAGAGTGGTCACCAGATGATGTGGTAACTAGCGAGGAACATACGGTATGTAGAGAAACCGTGAGGTATCCAACATGAAAAGTTATGACAAGAACGACTTTAAGCCCCAAGAATGATATGAATAAGATTAATGGCGCTTAATGAAAAGAAATGATGAAAGACACGAAAGGTTTACGAAAAAATTTCAAGTACGTGTCAAAGAAGTTATGTTATATGAAAAGTATTTTATGAAAAAGCACGTGCATAAGTTACAAGTTTCATAGAAAATTCATGTTACATGAAAGTCTTTTTATGTGAAAGCGCATGTGCATAAGTCACAAATCTCATATTCATGACATATGTATTGTTTTGGTGTTCACTTATATATATGCTTGTGATGCTCTTGTTAAGATAACTGTGTACTTACTGAGATTTTTCGAAATCTCATTCCTTTAATTTTCAATTATCTTTCTTCCTTAGGGCGATAGAAGTGACTGCAGGTAGTGATAGATTCGTTGAGTCAGACTCCCAGAGAGACTCCTTGGACCCCTGAGGGTCTGACAGATTTTTCTCCTTTTGATACTGTAGCCCCTATTTTGTATGACCGCCTTATAGCAGATATGTAGTGGAGCACACTTATTCAGTCAGTAGACCGCCGCCCCATTGGATGCTACCTCGCCTTAGAGACGGACGGGTCCTTGTTCTTGGACAGCATCTATACCTCGGTAGTGGGGATAGGTATCTAGCAAGGAGGTAGTTTGAGTCTAGGGCGCTTCCTTTTTGGACCGATGTACAAGGAGGTCAAGAAGGAACCCCTGCTCTAGAGGTGGGTTGCGGGGCCAACTTGTGTCTGATATTGTCTTTACTATATTTTGGTTATTTTGGACATTTCGTTTAATTCCCGTTATTTCGGGAAAATTTGATATTTTCGTAAAACTCGATACATTGTGGTGATATGTATATATATATATGAATTTTTTTGGGTATTTATTTTAGATATACCATGTGACGCGTGGAAAGCTTTCATGTTTCTTGCTTAAAATACTTGGCTTGACCTTTTTTCGTTACGAAATTTTTTTACATACTGCTAATAAGTTAGATACATGCATTTACTTATGACATGAACGAAAGGTGAGTATCTTTGTGTTGCCCAGATGACTAACACAAGAGGGGGGGTGAATTGGGTTATATTAAAAAATTAATACTTATAAACTAAATATACAATATAAAATATAACCAAAATATAAAGCAGTAGGAAATATAAAGAGTAGGGTAAGAGAAAGCAAACTCAGTATTTTTACGAGGTTCAGCCCCACTGCCTACGTCCTCGCCTCAAGCTACCCCTTGAGGATTCCCAAATCCACTATTCAATCTCCTTTAGGTGGAGATAGAAACCTATTACACCTTTGAGCAGCACCGCTCCAAAGAATCCGTGTAGAACACCCTCTACACTTCCAATCACCTCACACTTGGTGATTCAACTATTCCCTGTGTAGAACACCTTCTACACACACAAGGGTTATACGCACCCTCTTACTTCCAATCACCTCACACTTGGTGATTTAACTATTCCCCGTGTAGAACACCTTCTACACACACAAGGGTTATACACACCCTCTTACTGATACAAGAATTGATAGTGGGTAGGCTATCAGAAAACACTCCTCAATGAGTGAAATAAGAACAATACAGCACAAACTATATCTCTCTCAACAAGAACAAGAATTAAGGCTCAAAACTTTAGAAAAGAGAGAATGAGAGCTTTGAAAGAATGATGCAAAATTTAGCAATAGATGTGTAAGCTCTTGTTGTGATTTTTACAAAACTCAAGTGAGCTATTTATAGGCAAATGAGTCTTCAATTTCAAATTTGAAAAGATTCCCATGTCCAAGACATCATCATTCACTTTTCAAAAATTTCAAATCAAATCTTTTTACTTTTTGCATGTGACAAAAGGAGCACACTTTACTTTTCAAAAATTTCAAACCTAATATTTTACTTTTTGCATATGACAAAAAGAGCACACTTTACTTTTCAAAATTTTCAAACAAAGACATCTACCTTTTGCATAAGTCAAGAAAAGCATCCACCACTTTTGAAAATATTCAAATAAAACATGCACATGTGAAAGATGACAATCAATCATCTTAATATTTTCAAAGTTCAAACCTTTAATCATATCATGCACATGTGAAAGATGACAATCAATCATCTTAATATTTTCAAAGTTAATTTTCAAAATATTCATGCACATGTGGAAAATGTTTTTTAATGCTTTATGATAAAATATTTATTTTGAGCCTTAATCCTAATTTCGAATTTTTAAGAGATTTACAAAATTACTCTATGATTTTAATGTGAACTTATTCCCTTCTTGCTCATGCTTGGTTCCTTGATGTGCTTGATTGTATTGTGTAGACAACTTGAGCTTGAGATTCCTTTATTCTTTGAATTCATTTGTTATCATCAAAATCCATGTGTAGATTTACATGAACCTTGAAACCTTGAGTTCAACAATCTCCCCCTTTTTGATGATGACAAATACTTGATAGAACTTGAAACCTGTATGAATACTTAAGCTCCCCCTGAGAATGTGCGTTAGTTTTTCAAGCAAAAATATAAACATAATTCCAAGTATATATAACAAGTTTAGCAATTTAAACAATGTTAATGTTCTAGTCTAAAACTTCTCCCCCTTTTGGCATCATTAAAAAGGAATCATAATTATCTCAATAAGATATATTCCTACAATAACTAACAGACAAATAAAACGCTGCGTTAGTAGAGACTGTAGAAGTTAGAACCACCCGTGTCCGACAAAACCTGCAAAGGTTGAAGCCAAATTTTATCATCTCGGTGCGGAAGAAGATTTAAATCCGCTTGATGTTATTGACGAATTAGATGTTCCAGAGATTTGAAGTTGAATAATTAAAATTATTCGTGTCCGACAAAGACAGCAAAAGCTGCAGGCTTAGCTCTGGCAATGCGGTGCGGAGCCACGCGTATTTGACAAAACCTGTAAAGGTTGGAGGCCTAGCTCTAGTAGTCGGTGCGAAAGCAGATTTAAATCAATCGCCTGATGTTGTTGACAAATGGGTTTGAAGGCTCTGAGTTTCTATAAAAAAATCATTTTCACCTATCGGATACCAAAAAAAAACATCGCTTCTTGACCTAAGTTCTGTTTCTCCATAACGATAGAATGGCCGAACAATTCTCTTCCACTAATGTTCCAGACTTAAATCAGGAACCCTTGACGCATCAACCATCAATCTTCTCTCCTAAGGCCGTCAATGCCATGATAGGAGCAGAGAACCGTTTTTCTAGTAAGAAAACTTTTGACAATGTGTGTCCAACATATCTTATATTTCTTTTGACTAATAAGATTTGAAGAGACAATAGTTTGTCTTGTTCTTTATGCTATCTCTATAAAATCAGTTTTAAAGTTCATCCGATTTGCATCAAATCTTATTCTCATCTCTATAACTCATCTGCATTCCTTCAATATTCTCGCTTTAAGTTTTCAATTCTTTTCTCAATGGCTCATTATTCTACATCTCAATCTCATGTCCTTTCTGCAGCTACCATTGGCGCCATGTTGCAGCAAGAGAACAATAGTTTGGCTAATAAGCCAGACTCCGATGCTATCTACGACTTGGTGAGTCTCGGTACTCGCTACTCATCCTCTATTGTTGCTTTTTCCCAACGGCTACAAGTCAAAAATCATGAGGTTGAAAAGCTTAAAGAACAAATTGTTGTACTTCAACGAATTGTTCAAGAGTCTCACATAAGGGAAGGAATCGTTCGACAGAAGAATAAACGGTTGAAATCACTATTGGATTCTTCATTCCGCTTGCCAGTTCCCATGGATAGGGAGGACATGATATTGTATGAAGAGAATGAGCGTCTCAAACATGAGGCTAAGAACCTCAAGTTTATGTAGGTCATTTGAGTTAATGGAATAAAAGTATCTAGCAGATATTCATGGCATGCATAATTCCTATTTCTCTTCTAATCATGCGTAGTTTATCTTTTGATAGGGGTTTTGTAAAAATGTCTGCCAATTGATCGTGTACTAGTGAATTCTAATGCAATATCGCCCTTCTGCACATGATCTCTAAGAAAATGATATCTAATATCAATATGTTTGGTCCGAGATTGTTGTATTGGATTCTTTGAAAGATTTATAGCACTTGTATTATCACATTTGATTGGAATGTGATTGTACATAAGTTTAAAATCCTCAAGTTGTTGTTTCATGTAAAGAACTTGAGCACAACAACTACTCGCAGCAACATATTCTGCCTCAGCAGTAGATAGTGCAATAGAATTTTCTTTTTACTAAATCATGAAACAAGTGCAGGACCTAAGAAAAGACATGTTCTACTAAAACTTTTTCGATCATCTTTGCAACCAGTATAATCGGTACCTGAATAACTAATAAGATCGAAAGAAGTGTGTTTAGGATACCATAACTCTAAGTCAATGGTACTGGCAAAATATCTAAAAAATCTGCTTGACTGCAATCAAATGAGATTGTTTCGGAAATGATTGAAAACGTGCACATAAACATATACTGAACATAATATCAGGTCTACTAGTTATCAAATATAATAAACTACCAATCATACCTCGATATACCTTTGAGTCAATTGATTTACCGGATTCATCTTTATCAAGTTTAGTGGATGAGCTCATTGGTGTTCCAGTTTCCTTAGCACCTTCCATCCCAAACTTCTTCAGCAATTCCTTAATATATTTTGATTGATTGATGAATATTTCACTTTTTGCTTGCTTAATTTGCAATCCGAGAAAGAATGTAAGCTCTCCCATCATACTCATTTCAAATTATTCCTGCATAGTCTTAGCAAAAACTTGGCACATATTTTCGTTAGTAGCACCGAACATAAATCTGAATCAAAAGAATATCATCATTTTCTAATTTAATGAAAAGAGTTGTATCAATTTTTCCTCTTGAAAAGCCTTTTTCAATCAAGAAACCACTGAGTCTCTCGTACCACGCTCTAGGAGCTTGTTTGAGTCCATATAGTGCTTTTGTGAGTTTGAAAACATGATTTGGAGAAATATGATTTTCAAAACCTGAAGGTTGCTCAACATATTTTACCTATTCCCACGATCTTCCCTTTCGAGTTGTCTCTAAATGTCATGTGTCCTTCTTCTTTAGATCTAAGATCAAAGAACTTAGTCTCGTCTCCCGTCATGTGTCTTGAACATCCACTATCTAAAAACCATTTATTTTTACATGTAGAATACTTCATGCATACCTACAAAAGCAATTAAAAATAATTCTTGGTACCCAAGTTCTTTGGGTCCTTTATTTATTAGTATTAGAATAAACAAGATTTTTAGGTACCCATATGGCCCTAATAGTCATTGTATGTTTTCTTCTAATAGGACAAGCATGATAATTATGACCATTGCTATTACAAAAATTACAAATAGCATGTGACATATATGAATAACTTGAGTGATTATAATAGTATCCTTTTTTAACAAAATTATTTTTATGAAAAGAATTTTGAATATTGGACTTTGATGTAGAAGGATTATCAAAGAAGTTTTTATAAGATTTGTATTTTTGTTTTGGCATATATCCCAAGCCTGCCTTGTCAAAAACACATCTTTGACTACCAAGAAGTTTTTCAAAATTTCTTTTTCCATTCGTAAAGTTTTCAATAATATTTTCTAAATCAGTTTTCTTTTTCTTCAACTCAAGATTTTCATCTTTCAAAACAATACTTTCTTTTCTTAAAATATCAATTTCGTTTGTTAAAGAAGAATTTTTCTTTTTCAAAGCAGTATACTTGATACCCAATTTTTCAAATTCCTCATATACCTCTTCTAAAACATTTTGCAATTCTTCATATGAAGGATCTTCAATATTATCAAAATTTGTTACCTCAATGTCATCTTTAGCCATAAGACAAAGATTTGCTGATTCTCCATTGTTTGCTTCACTATCTGAGCTACTTGAATCATCATTCCACGTAGCTTTCATTGCTTTTTTGCCTTTGTTTCGATCTGAATCTTTCTTGGAAAACTTATTGAAGGATTTCCTTGGAGGAGTTTTATTTTTCTTTAAGAACCTCTGAATTCTTCTTATTATCATCGCAACTTCTTCATCTTTGTCGTCATTTTCCTCATCTTCATCACTTTCACTTTCATGTGGAACAGCTTTAAGTGCCAAACTCTTCTTTGAATTTCCTTCTTCTTCTCCTCTTTTCAATGTATACTCATGGGTGATAAGTGACCCGATGAGTTCATTCACTTCGAGCTTCTTGAGGTCTCTAGCTTCAAGAATCGCTGTCACTTTTGACTCCCAACGTTTTGGTAGAGAGTTGAGAATTTTTCTTACTATCTCCACTTTGGAATAAACTTTGCCAAGAGCTGTCAAGCTGTTTATGATGTTAGTAAAACGAGTGTGCATACTAGAAATAGATTCATCATCATTCATCTTAAACATCTCATATTCATGAGTAAGAATATAAATTTTTGATTCATTGACTTGAGAAGTTCCTTCATAAGTAACTTCCAAGTTATCCCAAATTTCCTTTGCTGTAGTGCAAGTCATTACTCTATTAAACTCATTACCATTAAGAGCATTATATAATAGATTCATAGCAGTTAAATTCAAAGTATAAAGTCTATCGTCTTCACGATCAAACTCTTCTTCTTCCTTTTTGACCTTTACTCCATCAATCACTTTTGTTGGAATATAAGGTCCATTTACAATGCATTTCCAGATTTCTCGACCTTGAGCCTGAAGGAATATTCTCATTCTAACTTTCCAGAATGAGTAATTGTCTCCACAAAAGAGTGGAGGCCGACTGCTGGATTGACCTTCACCAAATGAAGCTGCAATGTTAGCCATAAGATCTTAACTCAAAAGATAGTTAATCTTATAACAGAGCTCTAGCTCTGATACCAATTGTTGCCCAGATGACTAACACAAGAGGGGGGGTGAATTGGGTTATATTAAAAAATTAATACTTATAAACTAAATATACAATATAAAATATAACCAAAATATAAAGCAGTAGGAAATATAAAGAGTAGGGTAAGAGAAAGCAAACTCAGTATTTTTACGAGGTTCAGCCCCACTGCCTACGTCCTCGCCTCAAGCTACCCCTTGAGGATTCCCAAATCCACTATTCAATCTCCTTTAGGTGGAGATAGAAACCTATTACACCTTTGAGCAGCACCGCTCCAAAGAATCCGTGTAGAACACCCTCTACACTTCCAATCACCTCACACTTGGTGATTCAACTATTCCCTGTGTAGAACACCTTCTACACACACAAGGGTTATACGCACCCTCTTACTTCCAATCACCTCACACTTGGTGATTTAACTATTCCCCGTGTAGAACACCTTCTACACACACAAGGGTTATACACACCCTCTTACTGATACAAGAATTGATAGTGGGTAGGCTATCAGAAAACACTCCTCAATGAGTGAAATAAGAACAATACAGCACAAACTATATCTCTCTCAACAAGAACAAGAATTAAGGCTCAAAACTTTAGAAAATAGAGAATGAGAGCTTTGAAAGAATGATGCAAAATTTAGCAATAGATGTGTAAGCTCTTGTTGTGATTTTTACAAAACTCAAGTGAGCTATTTATAGGCAAATGAGTCTTCAATTTCAAATTTGAAAAGATTCCCATGTCCAAGACATCATCATTCACTTTTCAAAAATTTCAAATCAAATCTTTTTACTTTTTGCATGTGACAAAAGGAGCACACTTTACTTTTCAAAAATTTCAAACCTAATATTTTACTTTTTGCATATGACAAAAAGAGCACACTTTACTTTTCAAAATTTTCAAACAAAGACATCTACCTTTTGCATAAGTCAAGAAAAGCATCCACCACTTTTGAAAATATTCAAATAAAACATGCACATGTGAAAGATGACAATCAATCATCTTAATATTTTCAAAGTTCAAACCTTTAATCATATCATGCACATGTGAAAGATGACAATCAATCATCTTAATATTTTCAAAGTTAATTTTCAAAATATTCATGCACATGTGGAAAATGTATTTTAATGCTTTATGATAAAATATTTATTTTGAGCCTTAATCCTAATTTCGAATTTTTAAGAGATTTACAAAATTACTCTATGATTTTAATGTGAACTTATTCCCTTCTTGCTCATGCTTGGTTCCTTGATGTGCTTGATTGTATTGTGTAGACAACTTGAGCTTGAGATTCCTTTATTCTTTGAATTCATTTGTTATCATCAAAATCCATGTGTAGATTTACATGAACCTTGAAACCTTGAGTTCAACACTTTGCGTTGCTTATCTCCAATACTTCGATTTATGTCTGATCCCAAACGTAAGTGGAAGCGTCAATAATTTGTGTAGAGAGTATCAATAGTAGTGAAGACCAGACTAATCACGAAAAAAAAAAAATGTATTGATAGAACTCTAAATACATTAATTAATTTATGATGTAATGGTTTATATGTGGATGTCATTGCATGTATCCAGTTTTGTTTATGATGATAGTTTCTTTTAAACAAAAGGATGCCTTTTATGCATAACGTACGTCATGATCTCATACGTTGATATGATTAAGTTTGATTCAGTTTATCAAGCACAAATTTGACACTTAATAGACCACTAAATTAAACTACCAATCACTTTTATTTATTTATTTTTCTTTCTAATTGACATCAAGCACCAAATAACCACATATGAGTCATCCATTTTCAAATTTATGCTGGAAGGAGGGTAGTGCTCATGAGGGTGAACACACTCATATGGATATTAAAATAATTACAGAATATTTGTAAATAAAGTGAAATGATAATAAATTAGAAATATATAATTTGTAAATAATAATAAAAATAATTTTAAAATATCTTAAAATAATTATATTCTCACACAGGTCCTGAATATGAGTGACAAAAGTACAATTGGACTTATCATTTTTCGACATAACGATCGTTGTACCAGGTCTTATGTTTGATTGATTCAATAAAATAATCGACGTTTGTTCTATAAATCTCATCAATTATAATGTCGGCTAGTACTCTAGATATAAATATAAATATATATATATATATATCCTATCGATGATCTATCAGGAAATAAAAAATCTATATATCACATCATCATCTTATTTTAATTTCATGATACAAGATGTGACATATTTATCACATTTTGATGATCCTTTCTTGAGATAATTATTTATCATCCAATAGTGATAAATATATCACATCTTGTATAGTGAGATTAAAATAAAATAATAGTGCGGTGTATAGTGTTATTCATTTGGAAAACTAATAATTTTAAGAACACGGGAAAAGATCCTCGCCTAGGGCTGCAAACGAATAGAGCTACTTATGAACAATTTGAACTCGATTTGTATAAACATGATTCGAACTCGGTTCATTTAATAAATGAGTTGTTCGTGACCACTAATATTGGTTCAAATATTAAATTCGTATAATCTCGACTCGACTCGGTTTATGTTCGTAAACAAAATTCGTATAAACTCGACTCGATTCGTTTTGGGTTCATAACAATACTCGTAATATTTCTATATACATATATATACTCTTGCATATATTCTTACATATATTCTTTTATTATATATATTTTATGAGTTATATATATTATTTTTAATACTTTATATAATTAATATATTTTGTTACTTTATGTAGAAGTAATCTATTTTGTTTCTTTACAATAATAATGTATTAAGTTTACAAAAAGATTATTGAGTCAAATATTTATAAAAAGTAAGAAACTCGAGTAATTATTCGACTCAGTTCGGCTTGGTTTGTGCGGATCGTTAGAAATAAAAACAAAGATTAATAAATAACTCGATTCGGTTCCAGCTCGAACTCGTCTTTGATCGGCTCGAATTCAACTCGACTTGGCAAATTCTCAGCTCGACTCGGCAAATTCTCAGCTCGACTCGAACTCTAACTCGAATTATTTAAGTCCAGCTCGATTCGATTTGATTCCAACTCATCTTTGATCGGATCGTTTGTAGTCCAATAACCTCGCCCATAGATAATTTATATGGGGAGAAGAAAATAATATATGAACTTTATTAAAACTAAAAATAAGGAAAGAAATCTCGAAGTAATGAAATCACGTAAGAAGGTTGTCATGAAAAAATATGTTTATTTGGTAACTTGGATGTATTTCATTCAGTGTGATGATTAAGGACCTTAGCGTCAGATTAAGATCTCGTCGTTTGAATAGTGAAATGATATGAGATAAGATAATATGTGCATAGTAATGAAATTATTTATGAATAATAGTAAATTTATTTATTTAAGATGCTTTATTTTGAGAGTTAAAAAACTTAACTTGTTTTTTGTCTTTTTTTTTTTGAAATTTTGAAAAGTTGTGATGATTAGATAAAGAGTAGATGAAAAAGTTAAAAAGTTGAAATTGAGAAGTGTTTGTATCTAAAATATTTGGAGATTAAGATAAAATGAGATGAAATGAAAAAATTTTGCAATCCAATCGGATCCTAATGGGGTCTTAACCCCAAGGCTCTAAATGAGAATATATATATATGGGATATATCCTTTGGTTTTTTATATTTAAGTTTTTGTTCTTTTCCTTAATCTACAATTGAAGTTCATCATAGTAATTAATAGGGCCTTAATCCCAAGGCTCTAAGTGAGAATATATGTGTATATAATATCCTTTAGTTTTTGATATTATAGATTTTGTTCTTTTCCTTAATCTATAATTAAAATTGGTCACAGTTAATTAAGGCTCGTTTGGATAGTGAGAAAAGATAAAAGGAATTGAAATGCTTTGTAAATAATAGTGAGATTGTTGATTGAAATAAGTTGAGATGAGATTGTTTTATCTCACCTCTGTATCTAAATATGGCATTAATCTTAAACGATCGTGTCTTGCTAAATTGTTAACAATTTTTTTTTATAGATATTTCTTATTATTATCAACTTAGAATTTGGTTACATTTAAAATTTTATGGTAACTACACAAGGGCGGAACTACCTCAAATTTCAAACTACATCTTTTTTTTTTTTAATCACAAACTACATCTGTTTTTTTTATGCATTAGTCATTACTCGTAGTGCTTACCGACTTTCATAGTATTCTTTTAAGTTTTGAGGCCATTACAGTCTATAGACTTATAGTCCATGACTCCATGATATACGCATACTACAGTATGCACGATTTTAAGTTTTTGTGAGTCATGACTATTATGACTGTGAGGGCTGAGGGCTGACTCGTCACTGTGTTGTTGCAGTATTGTGTGTTGGTGTTGTCCAATGCCATATATTAATATACGTTTACAACGTTTCTGTGAACTGCTTCGGCCTTCAAGTTTCCCAAATTGCAGAACTTTAAATTGCCAAACTTCATCTCAGTCCTCAGATTCTCAATCTCAACTCTCAACTCTCAAGGTTTCTGCTTTTTCATTTCTGGGTTCAGTCCATGACTCCGATTAGTAAATTTTGTCGTGTTGAGCCTGGCTCGTGGGCTGTTGCGGTGTTGCCATTGGAGCTTGGTCTCAGAGTTGGTTAGTTAGTGATGTCGTTGGCTTTCAACAGGTTCCCTCTACTAAAGTCTAACTTCATATTCTATGAATCTATACTATAATACTACTTCAATACTTCATATTTAGCCTAGCAAATGGTGCGTTTAAGAAGCTTAAAACTATATATAACATATTACATTTGATATTCTTATTTAGCCTAGCAATAATTCATAGTTAAAAATGTATATTATATGTTAATAATCTGATTTAGTGCATGGCTTGGATCGCCTAGGCAGTGGACCTTGATTGAGTGATTCTTTAGAATTAATTAAATAGATCAATATATTGAAATTAATTAAAACTAGTACTTTCTATTTGATGTTGATAAAATATGTAAAATACTTATTTCTTCATATATTTCTATTTTCAACTCAATGCATTATGTATTATGCATATATTATATAATATATACATAGATTTATGTAGCTTGGAGAAAATTAAAATTTGTATGTCTTAGATTTTGGGTTGGTTATTATTGTCTTGCAGATTAATTAAAAATTTTAAAATATTTGTTAATTGACAAACCATACAAAAAAATCTTATAATTTTTTATCATTACTTATTAGATATTTCTCATGTTTATTATTAATCTATAAATTTTTCTTAAAGTATAGAAAAATTTGATAACCATACATTTAAAAAGCTTGATAACAACGAAACGTGATATTTCTATCAGTGATGAGCGTCCCTTTAAAACTTTAAGGATGCAACTTGAAGAGATGGATATGCTACCTATTTGGAACGTGATTTAACATTACGTCTACAAATATAAGAATTTCCTACTAACTTATAAGATGTGATCCGATATGCCTATTTTAAAACTGATTCATATCAACCTAAACTTTCAAAATATCCATTTCAAAAATAAGCAATCAACACCACGATTTCAATTTTCTTGGTATCGAAGCTATTCAAATTGGTTGGAGTACTCACATTCGAAGAATTCTGTATTTCATCTCCATGCTACGCCTTTGCTAAGAAATCAATCAGCCGTTCAGGATCATATGCATTTCTCAATAAAGGTTTTGATAATTGAAAAAAAAAAAGTGAATGATGAAATGAATTGTCTATTAATAGGATATTTTGGGAGAGATCCAAATTTACCACATAAAAATGCTATAAAATATTGTGAGAATCTAATGAATAATTCAAGATATATTGACAAGTTAGTTGAAAAACAAGTATCAAAGAGATGGAGAATAGTCAGTTACTGCTCAAAACTTCAATAGATAGTGATCGATGGCTGACGTTCCAAGCCTGTGCCTTTAGAAGTCATGATGAAAGCTCTGACTTGAAAAATCAAAATAACTTTATTGAACTGATAAAAACTTCTAGCAACTTCTAATGATTAAATTAATGAAGTTTTCATGGAAAACACTCTACAAAATGTCAAATATTCATCACCCAAAATCCAGAAGAAGATTTTACATATATTTGCAATTAAAGTGCAAAATGTGACTCGCAAAAAAATCAGGGATGCCAAATTTTGTATTTTTGTTGACGAAACTTGAGATGAGTCTAAGGGCTAGTTTGGATTCATAAACGAGACGAGCTCGTCTTAACTCATTTCAAACTTATCATTATACTTTTTTAAATTCCTATACAAAACACAAATCTTAATACAGCCTTTTCAAATTCCAATACACATTTTTCAAATCTCAATTCAATTTTTTCAAATTTTAAAACAATAATAATATTAAAAAATAAATTAAACTCTTCTCAACTCAACTTATCTCATCTCTCAATCCAAATTGGGCATAAAATAAAACAAATATTTATCATTTTAAAGTTTGTTGATAAAGATGGTTTTATTAGAGAATGATTTTTTCATATTGTGCATATCAAAGATATTATGACGCTAACTCTAAAAAATAAAATATGTATTCTTCTTTCTCGTTACGACTTTCAAATTGAAAATATTCGAAATTAGAGATATGGTGGAGGAAGTAATATGAGCGGTGAATGAAATGGATTACAAGCTTTATTTCTTAAAAATCGTCTTTATGCATATGTTGTGCATTGTTGGATTTATAAACTACAATTAGCTTTAGTTGCAGCCTCAAGAGAAGCTAAACATGTTCATCAATTTTTTGTCCATTTGACATCTATTAACAATATTATTGTTGGTTCTTCTAAACATAATGATGAATTAAAATATGCTCAAACTACTGAAATCGGAAGTTTGATCACTTCTAATGAGATTGAGACTGGAAAAATGGATAAATCAAATTGGTACGCTATAAAGAGATGGAGATATTAGATAAAGATCTCATTTTCAATTTGTTTATAGCTTGATGATAATATTCGGTGCTACTTGCTCAATTATCAATACTATCTCAGATGAGAGATCAAATTATTATCAACGTGATGATGCTGAAACAGCTTACATGGTATTAATATCTTTTGAATTTATTCTGATATTACATATGATGAAAAAATCATGAGAATCACTGATACACTTTTGTCAATCTTTGCTATAACGAGTTGGAGATACTAGATGTGGATCTCAGTTTCAATCTATTTGTAACTGGATGAGAATGTTCAGTGCTATTTGTTCAGTTATCAATACTATCTCAAATGAGGGATCAAATTTTTTTAAACATGATAATGTTGAAGCGGCTTACATGATATTAACATTTTTTTAATTTATCTTGATATTACATATGATGAAAAATTCATGGGAATCACTAATGCACTTTACCAATATTGTGAATGTCATGAGCCTAGTTTCAACCACAAAATTACTCATTCAAAAGTTGAGAGATGATGGGTGGAAGTTTTTGCTTTATAATATTAAATCATTTTGTGAAAAACATGAAATTAATATTCCTGATACGAATGGTCAATATACTAGAGTTCGAGGCAAATCTCGTTGTCAAGTTGACAAGTCATTGACAACAATTGAGCATCATTTTAAGATTGATATATTTATTGCTACAATAGACATATAGTTGCAAGAATTGTATAATAGATTTAACGATCAAGCAATAGAACTTCTCATTATTAGTACTGCTTTAAACCCTAAAAGCACATACAAAATCATTTAAGATTGATGATATATACAAATTGGTTGAGAAGTTTTATCTACATGACCTTACTGATCAAGAAAAATTTATTTTGAGAATTCAATTGTAGCAATATGAGCTTGATGTGTTAGCGCATTTAGATTTTCAAAATATGTCTACATTATCTGAGTTATGCAGAAGATTAGCAATTTCAAAAAAGTCAAATATTTATTATTTGATTGACAGATTTCATTTGATATTAACTTTTTCTGTTTCTATTACTATTACTACTGAGCAATCATTTTTTGCAATGAAACTTATAAAAACTAGATTGCGTGCTTGAATGAAAGATGAGTTTCTTGTAGATCATTTGCTAGTTTATATTGAGAAAGAAATTTTCAAGAATCTCACTTCAAAGATGACAATAGATGAATTTTATTCCATGAAAGGTCGTCGTCGAGCTTATTCGAAGGAAAAATTCTAAGTTGATATTTCATCTTCTTTTCTTTTTGTAATGATCTCTAGCAAGTTACAAAAATCTTAAGAAAAATCATTTTATAAGATGATTTATAGATATGTATTTTTTGTAAACAATTTTATGACATATGATTATTATTCTTAAATATAGTCACGTATAAAAAACACAAATTACTTATACTCACACGTACTACACACTTTTTCGATTGCCATTCTAAACACCAAATTCTGGTTCCGCCCTTATAACTACAGTTTGTTTTCCTATTTCATTTTAAGAATTTAAATTAAAATATAATATTCACATTAGATTATTTCTCTTTTAAAATTTGTGATTACCTGTGTGAAACATATGTAACAAAGAACTTCAAGTTGACTTGATAGTTGGCTATGCAATATGTAAGTGTGCCACTTAAAAAATCTTAAATATAAGAAGTTGCTACTATATATTATTGAGCAAAATACAAAATTTGGTTTATTTATATATTACATTTTTTATAACTCTTATATATATATATAAATCGTTTCCATACTTCAACCTCTTCTCTTAATTGTAATATATGAAAAGATTAGATGTAAAATTGCATGTCAATCTTAGTGGAACTAGAACTTCTAGTTTGAGAACCAAAAAGGGTTGGGGGCTGAGCCTATACAATTGGAACCCTCCTTAGTTTGGCAATACACTTCAATTGGCTTATGAGACAACTAGATGTCTCTAATGTATTCCTCCATTGGACACTAGAAGATGAGGTGCATATGAAACAACCACAAGGATTTATAGACCCTCGGTTCCCTAAACGTGTGTACAAGTTTAAAAAATCATCTTTGGTTTAGAACATGTCCATAGAGCTTAGTTCAATGGACCAACTTCAACTCTTTTCAACGGAGTTTGAAGAATCCCGAGTTGACTACTCACTCTTCATTCTTCATAAGGCCAACATCCACCCATTTCTCTTTATCTACGTGGATGATATTTATAGTCATTGGAAATAATAGTTTATAATTTTTTCGCAATCATGAATCTCATTGCTTGTTTGAAAATTAGTTTAGCCATGAAAGACCTTGGGAATTTATACTTTTATTTGGGTATACAATTTCAGCACACAAATCATTGACTATTGTTATCTCTGTCAAAATTTGTGATATATTTACATGGTAGAGTTAAAATGACAGGAGCTAGACTAGCCAAGACACCACTCCTTACATGCTCCAAGTTATCTCAGCATGATGGTAATGTATTGACAATATTTATGAGTTTAGATGGCTGATAAGAGTATTACAATGCTGTACTTTGACAAGACCAAATATCTTATTCTCTTTCAACCAATTGCGTTAGAATAATCCTACTATCACACGTTGGACAATAGCCAAACGAGTTCTTTGTTACCTAATGGGCATAATTATCAACCATGAACTACATTTTGGGAAATACTCACCTTGACTCAATGCTTATGTCGATTCAGATTGGTCTAGAAATCTTGATGATATGGAATTTGCTATTGACTATACTATCTATTTTGGACTATCTCATCAATTGGAGTGCTAAGAAATAACCTATTATGTCTAAATCTAGCACTAAAGTCGAGTATCATTCGTGCACTATAAACCAGTCTTGGCTTAGGATGTTGTTCAAAGAGTTTCAAATCCCAATCATATGTCTACCAATACTATGGCCTGTCAACTTAGGAGAATTATCCTTGGCCTCCAATCTTCACGTGTTCCATGCTCATACTAGAATATAAAAGTGGACTACCACTTCATTTAAGAGAAAATTGTTAAAAAGGACATTGTAATTTGGTATAAGCTTCCCACACTTGACCATATTGTTGATATCTTCAGTAAAGGACTCATTATCTTCAAAGTCTATCCTTCTTTAGGACAAATTAAGAGTGTGTTCCCCAACAATTAGCTTGCGGAGATGTTAAGATGCAATCATATAACTATGCTCTAGATATAAGATACAACCATACAACCATGCTCTAGATATAAGATACAATCATACAACTATGCTATAGGTATGCAATCAAATACTAAGATCAACTCTTATCTAGCTCGTGGCTCACTTACCATATCATATTGTGAAGATGTGCAAAGCAAGGATCCCTTGAAGGAAAGTAGCAAAAAAGATATATTCTCAAGTCATTATGCTACTAATTACATCAGAAATTTCCCACCTTAGATTAGTTGCAATTTCTATTTGTTTCTTATAACTACAACCTCAATTATCTTGGAACCTTATAGTACTTGCGGATAGTCTATATATACTTGTGTGTACAATGAATAAGTGTGTGCGTGTGATCATTTCATGCAAAACTTCATCTTTCTTTACTTTTTCACACACTTGTATCGAGATTTAAAAGATTTGACCTAAAGAAAAGCCTTTAATTCTTGTTTTTTTAATGAATTTTCTTTGTGCATGTGGGTAATGAGTCATGTGCATACCGAATTAATCTAATATAACTTAAATCAAATTATCACTAATAATAAAGGCATGATCCGAGCTCCTACTTATAATAATAGCAAAAGTAATTTATAAAACCTTAACAATACAAAAAATAAGAAATTTTTGAACTAGAAAAGCTCTCAACTACATTGCTCTATTGTTTTAACTAATTAATTAACAAGAAGAGTACCTCCCATAATTGATTGTATGAGTGATCCCTTTAAGATCTTTAGTTGGAGCATGCCATGCACATGATAAGTAAGCTAATTGATATGAATCCATAGTCTTGATCTATATACACACACATATATATATATATATATGGATGATGTATGGCCTAGACTTTTGGCATGGCGGCTTAAGTAGGATTGACCGTAACCCTGCCAATTTATGTCGTACGTGTGCATGATTAATTGCTATAAGCTAGAAGCTGTTCAAAGAAAGAAAGTTGCCAACCTTTTGATGGGCTGCGAAGTTGAACATTTTGACTAGGGAAGAAAGAAGATGATCATCATCATGATGCGTACGTACGTACTCCTTTCACTATCAGCTAGCTGCAGGGAAAAGCTTTTGTTTTCTCCTCTTCACACTTCGCACGGCCAAAAGCCTTTGCCTATATATCTTATCCATTAAAATTTTAAGAACGAAGGGATGTACGTAACTTCATATTCAAACACCCAATGCATGCTGCGTACCGTACGTATATTGTTTTCTGATCAGTCGAATTGGGGCCGGCCAGATATTTCATGGTCAATGTTAGAGCATAATTCAAATTCAAATCCAAATCCAAATCCAAATCCAATTTCAACTTAGAATAGTTTATGAGTTTTACATAAATAATAAAATTTATTATTATATCTTTTATACAACTCATAAAATTTTATTTTCTTTTATATATATTAGTCAATAATAGACCATACTTATAATAAAACGTGGGGGAAGAAAAAACAATTCTCGAGATAAAAGACGTCCAAGATAAGGAGCTAGTGGAAGATGCACGAGAAAGTTAGAAACAACGAACCAATTTGGAAAGGATTTGTGGGAGAGAATTAATAAACTGTATTGTAAAAGAAGAAACTAAGGGTACTTTGGACAGTGAGATCAATAAAAACACTATGTGTACGTAACAGAACTCTTCTTTTTATATTACTACGGATCACCATGATCACAATTCACATGCATGTTGTCGCTTATTAAGAGTCACATGATGCACGCGTTAATATTACACATAGATAAATGTGTTTATATCTAAAGGGTCACATGAAAAGCACAGCTAGCTAGTTAGATAATGGTCGAATCAGCAGCATGTCATCATGATCATCTGGCGAATTAATTTCCATGCTGTCATTAATAGTTAATGAAATAATTAATATTTAATTTATAAGATTGAGAGCCCGCCATGAATATTGGTAGCACTGATCTCAGAGATCGCAAAAATCTAATTGAATGCTCATTTGGGCACGATACATGATTTGATTACTAGCTAGTTTTCAACAACCGATTTACAGTACGTTTTTAATATTAATTGGCTACTATATATATTTATTACTTTTTTTTTTAATCTCATTAATTAAAAAATTTAAATGTTGTTGTCATCAATAACTCAGCATCGCTTTTATATAATGAAATAAAGATCAGTCCCTCTACTTGATCAAACTTAACTTTAGCGTCTGAATTTTCTCTGGAATTATAATATATATTATTAAATATCTTGTAATCAATTATTAGAATATGGCGCTGCTACCATAACGTGTATCGATGAACGTACTGCTCCTCTATAGTCATTTACACTTTTTTATTTTTTATTTTTATTTTTTAAATATCTTTAAATAATTCACTCATAGTCATTTTATTAATAATTAGGAAAGAATTTAAATAAATGAACATTCAGATTGAAGAGACAAATCCAAACGACATAGTATCATATTTTTTTTTTTTAGAATATATTTAGTTGGGGGTTTTGAGGACTAATTAATAAAGAGTTAATTTATAATCATATGACAGGATATTATTTCCCTTTTTTTACTCCTAATGAAAAAAAAAAAAAAAAATAGTCAACACTAATTTGGGTCGCCCTCTTTGGGGGAATTTGGAAACACTAAGGCTTAAAATTTGGTTGTAATTTTCATTTTCATTTTCTCATTCCAAAAACTTTGGCTACCGCTTTTGACGACTTTTGTAAGAGCAAGATCAGTACTCATGCTTTCCGCAAATCGTATGTAATTTTGCCTTCATTCGAATGGATTTATAATTTTATATAATAAATATAAACAACCCTATGAATTTGACCATCATATTCATGGTGCCCCGCCCCATTTTATAGATGTCTGCAGGGAACTCGTGCAAGCCGTCTGTATCGCTAGAGTCCGCAATCATACATGAGCAGCTACAACCAAACTTATTATACAAGAAAAAAACTTCATAATATTTTCTAATTTAACTCAAAATTTAACTTTTTTCAACTCCTTATAATATATTTAAATTTATTTTAATATCAAAATATATTTAAATTCGGTTTAAGTGTGTATCACAAAATTCACTTTATTATCTTAATTAATTATTATTATTTATAAAAAAAAAAAAAAATTCGAACACATTTCAATTCAATTAAATATCTAAACAAGACCGTACGTGGCGATCACAACGTGATAGTGAACTGATTTGCAACTAGAAAGCAGAGATCAAAACATGCAAGCAACTTGTTTTTGACGGATGGAATGGTAATTTAATTAACTTCTTGGTGGAGCATGCAGCAGCAGCAGCAGTCAGATTATAAACAAGCATGTGGTTATACTTATAAACCAGGGACAAGAATCAAAGCAAGCACATGATCTTATTGTACGTGTTTTCACATTATTAATTTCTTCAGCTACGTTATTAATATTGTGACTATTTTGCTAATGCTAGCTAGTCAATGGGGGCGGGTTGACATTTATCTTAATTTTCAGGGTACACATGATTATGTATATCTAATATTCTAATTTCTCGCCACCACATATATATATATATATTAATTTATAATTATTGTTTCCATTTTCACTTCAATTTATCCATTAATTAATTACATCTCGTATAATTCCATATAATAATAATAATAATAATAATAATAATTGAGAGTAGCCATACTCAAAACGTTTACTCTCATATAAACAAAAACATGAACAATAAATATTACTGTTCATATAAGGATGAGTGTTTTGAGTGTGACTGCTTCCTAATAATATATATATGAATAATTTTACTTATCATTTCAATTCTCATTATGTTAATTTTCATTATTTCATAATGTGATATTATATATATAATTATAAATTATTTATTATATATATATATATATTTTAAATTTATTATCTAATATCATGTCATGAAATAATAAAAGAATGGTAAATAGATTCTTTATATATATATATATGTATATGTATGTATGTATGGGTCATGCTAGAATCACAAATATGGGATGATCCTGACTGGAATCTAACCAAGGCAAAAAGAGTTTTTTTCATGTATTTTTTTTAACAATTTTAAATAATTCATTTTAAGAAACTTACAACGTCATTAAAAAAACACAACATTCATTATTAAGTAAAAATAAATAAATAAATAAATCCAGTCAAATTTTGTGGGATGTGATCACTTTGAGAAGTGAGTTTAGCATTTTTTCACACAGACACATGTATAAATATATATATATAGTTCTTACTAGTCCCAGAAAAAGCATTAGTACTTGTTAAGTTGTGTTTAATTCATATGCTTTTAGTCCAAGTTCTAGCAACTTGAGTTTTTTAGATTGGGCTTGTAAAGAGAGGGAAGAAAAAGGGTAGGAAATGATGGCCTAGAAGGTTATAAAAGAGTTTCGATACTTCAGTTAGTAACTTTTTAAAAAAATTTGAGAATAAAACGAACTTAGAAAGATTTCTCATATTTGAGCGGTTGTTATTTATATTTTGAGCTTGAAGGGACAGATCGTGCTTATTCCTGTGAAGCTCTCGTCCTTTTCATTATTAATTTGTTAGAATAATTTAATGCAGAATAACTTCTAAAACAATGTCATTAATGCATTGTGTAGTCTGAATTGTGGTGTTATTAATACGATATGATTTTTTTATTTTCTTCATTCCACAAATTTCTTTAGTTGTCTATCTATGTCTCGTTGCCAAGAGATCAAAGATTCTACTTGCTTCTTGATTGTTTAATTAGCCAAATACTCGAATGCCTAATATAGTTTCGGAAAATTTCAGGATAGCGAGTCTCATCTTTTCCATCGTCCATTCTCATGTAAGGGTTGCGTCAGGGAGTATCCCTCTGTAGGGTTAGGCCTCTTAGACATCGGTTTTGCTTACGCTTGTATGGGTTGGGACAATGGAGTTGCTAGCTCTGGACCGAGCCTTCCTGCCTCACTTTCTTAATTAGTTCCTTAAACCATATCACTTTGGCTGCGGGGAAAAATGTCCTCTTAGAGTATTTATTATTTTTCTTTCTTTGGAGGATAGATATTAATACGTAAATAAAATTCTTAGCTCATCATGTACACCTCAAATTTTTAATCATAGGCTGTATCATTAAGGTTACGTTTGGGTGAGAGTTTCTCAAATATTTTTAAAATATTTTATTACTATTTATTACTTTATTATTATTTTTTATTTACTTTTATTATTATTTATTATTTTTTTACTATTATTTAATATTTTATTATTACTTTTCATCTATTTTTATTATTATTTATAATTGTTCTCGACACTTTTCAACACTCAAACCTAATTTTTTTTACATCTAAACTTTCTTTGCAAACAATTATAATTAATTATCCAATTTTTAAAATCATTATCCTTCTATCCAAAAAAATTCAGAAAAATTTATAGCAGACTTATCCACATACTACGCATCAAATTAATTAAATGAAATTAATGAATTGTTTCCTACCGTCTTGTTTCTCTCTTTCACATTATTATTTTTTAATCGGATGAGGCATGATTGAGAGTAGTTATTGTGTTGCTACACATCTGCACTTCCCTCACACATTATTTTTTTATTTTTTCCTTCGCACACAGACTGTTTCCTTTATTTTTGTTATCTAAATTTATAAAAGAGATATAAAAAAAAAAAAGATCTTAAAATTGAAGTTAACCTGTTGACTAGCTAGGCAGCCGTCAAGTATGAACGTAAACCAGCGATAGAAATAGACACGTGGAAAGATCTGGAGGTGGTGCCCACTAATCGACATGAAGCGTCGTGGATTTCAACCTCGTGCGCTGTTGCTCTGTATGTGGACTCAAACACCACCCTCCTCCATCGCCTATATAAACAACCCTCTCTCCTCCCTAACTCCCATTATCCAGAACTCCCTCATTCTTCTTCTTCTGTTACCTCTGCACGCACACATTAATCTACAAGGAGATTTTGGATCGATAAGCTTAATTTTGGCTATCAGAGAGCTTTTGATATACATAGCCAGGTAGCAATCATGCCAGGGGGAGGGTTCTCAGGTCCGCCTGGCGGTGGCAAAGAGTTCGAGGCGAAGATCACGCCCATTGTCATCATTTCCTGTATTATGGCCGCTACCGGAGGCCTTATGTTTGGTTACGATGTTGGTGTTTCCGGTGAGTACCTTCATCTTTCAGATCTTCAACTGTCGCTTCGTCTCTCTCACACACACTACTCACACTCTGCATATGCATATGATCGATACTCAATCTATCGAGTAAAGCTTTTTGAGAGATTAAAGTTCATTCACAGATATCTTTTGAGTTTTAATTTATTCCTTCGCTTCTGAGAGAAAAAGGTAAATTGCTTTGGTCGGTGTCTCCAAAAGCAAGAAACGATTAAATTTTCATGGTCGAGTCCGTACAGTAGCTGGGATTTCTGGTTGTAGAAATAACTTCTTATAAATAAGCTTCTACTTTTTTTTTTCTTGTTTTGAAAAAAAAAAAAGAAGGTTTCTCCGATCTCATTCCGCTCATCATCCATTGTTTTACCTCGTGCATACTCTGCTCTCAAGTCTCATACCGGCCTTCATCATCCTTATCAAAACATAAACAAAGCCTCTGCCGCCATGGCCCCGAAAGTGAAAAGCCTTTTTTCTTGGAAGTAAAATGAAAGAAGGGTACATTAGGCCGCTCTTAATTCGTGTTATTCCTTTCCGCCATCATCAAGCCCCGATCGACGTTGACGTACGTCACGTGAAGTTGTTTGGTTTTCCAGCAGATCATGAGCTTGATGTCCAATACGATCTACTGCTGGCTCATGTATCCGAATCTACAACACGTGCCTAATTTTCTATCATTGGCAAATTATATATTTCTAGTTTCTACCCGTTCACATTATTATGTTACAACAAAGAACAAGGCAGAAAGTGAAAAAAAAAAAAACCTCCCACTTTGGCACTTTGCTGATTTTTTTGGAAAAAGAAAAACAATTTCGATACATTATTTTAATGTTTATGATCACTCATTACTATTATTATTATTATTATTATTATTATTAAAAATTCGTTGATTAATTTAGTGTTAAATTCAATCGATGTAGGTGGTGTTACGTCCATGCCCGCCTTCTTGAAAAAGTTTTTCCCGGTGGTTTATCGGAAGACTCTGGATACAAGTATAAACAACAATTACTGCAAATACGATAATCAAGGACTTCAACTGTTCACGTCATCGCTGTACCTGGCGGGTTTAATTTCGACCTTCTTCGCGTCCTACACAACCAGAAGGCTTGGGAGAAGGCTAACCATGTTGATTGCTGGGGTTTTCTTCATTATTGGGACCATCTTTAACGCTGCTGCTCAAGACCTTGCCATGCTCATTATTGGTAGGATTATGCTCGGCTGTGGTGTTGGTTTTGCTAATCAGGTAAATATTCCTTTTGTTACTTCTTCATTTACAACGTTGCAATTTTAACCATTTATACCTCTTTAATTTTGCATATGCATACAATTTGCTAATTTTATTGATTTAAATATGGGGTTATTTAAGTTTCTTAGGTTAATCGTTTTCTTTTATGAAATATGTACAGTACCCCTTAAAAGAATCTAAAAAAATCTTACCTAATACTAAAGAAAGAAAAGTGGGGCCCGGGGCTTTGATATTTGCTTACTTTCTCTTTTAAACGCAAGTCATAGTCACCGACTAATTTTTCTCAACGTTCTCACCCTTCCCCCTCGCTGTACATACAAATACATGCATGCATATATATATATATATATATATATAGACTGTTAGATGTGACACAGACATATAGTATCTTTTGTAGCTAATTGGCGTAAGAAACATCAATGATAAAAGATAAAAAATTCCTTGGAGTCATTCAGGGGAAAGTCGATCGACTGAGAAACGCATATATTTCTTTGTATCGTACGACCTTATGCTTTCGATATAAAATTCTCTTTCGAATAGTCCTTGGGATCTTTATATATATATATATTTAATGTGGTATAACATGATATTGGATCCCTTTTTCTGCCATCCAAATTTATTGTCTTTGCTTTTGTGTGGGGATGCATTTTCGAATAGTTTATCTCGTCCTTTTATTATTAGTTGGACCTCGATTTCATTTAAACGACAATATAATATATATGCATAGGGGGGAGGCTGGAGCTGGTGCATGTAGAAAGATGCGCTCAAGCTACATGAGATCCCAACAACAGGACTCTGTATAACAGAACAAATAAAAATAAAAATAAAAAGGGAAAAAAATCCCACATTGATTCTGTGAGGAATCGGCCGCGTCTCGAGTGGTGCGATGTCACCATAAAATAAATGATAATTTTCGAAACGTGCAATCCATGCTCATGATATATAATCAATTATTGGTGTCCACGTTGCCATTTTTCAATTCTTTAATTTAATGAATAAACTTTTTGTTACGACCTTCAAATTCTGAAGGAGACCAATATATAATTAGAGGTCTCATTATTTAAGTCATAATTATATAATGAATATTTCTAAATATTTTGGTAAGTATCTGAATTCTGATCAATCTGTAATATTTTCAATGAATGACACGTACAGGCAGTGCCACTGTTCCTTTCGGAGATAGCACCCACAAGGATACGTGGAGGTTTGAACATTTTGTTTCAACTTAACGTCACCCTTGGCATTCTCTTCGCCAGCCTCATCAATTACGGCACCGCTAAGTAAGTTCATTTCTTCTCTTCAATTTCTATTCCTCTGAAGAAAACAAAGAACAATGTTAAAAACTTATATATATGTAGTCACCTGGCCGGCCCCCAAGTTTCGCCATCATACTATGACTAGAAGTTTTGTGTAATTATTATTTAATTTCCAGTAAAAGAAAACGATTCCAAGAAATTAATAATACCGCATGTGTTTAATAATGGCTGCCATTCAAATTTGGTGGGCAAAAATAGTACAGGTGCCCATACAGAGATCATTCAGCAGTTCAAATGTTTGAATTCTCAGGATGATCGATTTTTATAGGACTGACCAATTGCTGGTGACTTGACAATCTTAGCAGCCCCTACTGTAATATACTTGACTTATCAAAAAAAGCAGAGCAGAAATTGATAATTTTAATATATGAAATAATTCGTGGACAATAAATGAAATAATTTGCCTTTTTTTAAAAAAAAAAAAATTTCAAGACAGCAGTAGTAATTTCTATTAATGTATTGATGTTTTGGCATGCTACTACGTACAGAATCGACGGGGGATGGGGTTGGAGGCTATCATTGGGTTTGGCTGGAGTTCCAGCTGCTCTCCTAACCGTGGGGGCTCTCCTTGTGGTGGATACCCCTAACAGTCTGATTGAGCGTGGTCGTTTGGACGAAGGAAAAGCTGTGCTTAGAAAAATTCGTGGTACTGACAATATTGAGCCTGAGTTCTTGGAGCTTGTCGAGGCAAGTCGTGTGGCTAAAGAAGTTAAGCACCCCTTCAGGAATCTCCTTAAGCGGAGGAATAGGCCCCAACTTGTCATTTCAGTAGCCTTACAGGTCAGCATCTTTCCCAATCTTCTATACACTTAAGAAATTGTAATACAAAAAAAAAAAAAATAGAATAAATTTTGTCTCCTGATGTTCTCTGCTTTTGAATTGAATGTTTGTGACAGATATTCCAACAATTCACTGGCATCAATGCAATCATGTTTTATGCTCCAGTCCTATTCAGCACCCTGGGATTTGGCGGTGATGCTTCCCTCTACTCATCTGTCATAACGGGAGCTGTTAATGTTCTCTCCACTCTTGTTTCCATCTACTCAGTCGACAAAGTTGGCCGTCGCTTGCTCTTGTTAGAGGCTGGTGTCCAGATGTTCCTGTCCCAAGTGGTTATAGCAATCATTCTAGGAATTAAGCTTAAGGATCACTCTGAGGATCTCCCCAAAGTTTTTGCTATCCTCGTTGTTATCATGGTTTGCGTTTTTGTATCGGCTTTTGCTTGGTCTTGGGGACCTCTAGGATGGCTGATCCCAAGTGAGACATTTCCACTCGAGACTCGATCTGCAGGCCAGAGTGTTACTGTCTGTATCAACTTGCTTTTCACTTTTGTCATAGCACAGGCCTTCCTCTCAATGCTCTGCCATTTCAAGTATGGCATCTTCTTGTTCTTCTCTGGCTGGGTTCTTATCATGTCAATCTTCGTGCTGTTTCTTCTCCCTGAGACGAAGAATATCCCCATTGAAGAAATGACTGAGAGAGTGTGGAAGAAGCACTGGTTTTGGAAGGGATTTATGGATGACTATGAAGATGTAGGAGCTATTACTAATGGTGACAAAAAAACTAGTCATGATAATGGATTTGATCCTTCTTCTCAGCTGTAAAACTACACTAATTAAGTGTAATTGGAATTAGTTGGGTGACTTACCATACAAGAACATCGACACTCATGGATACTAAATAGGTAGAAAAGTATTGCCAGTGTGAAGAAGGTTGATTAGTTTCTGTTTCTTTTCATCATCTTTATTTTGATCATGTCTTTATACTTTATAATTTTAGGTTCATCGTGAAGGCCATATGATTGAAGATGCTTTAAGAGAGTGTTTAGATCTTTCTTGTGTATCACCCAAAGCGTGCGAATTCTTATTAATTACCACTGAATGTGGTGAATCATTGGCCGACAACTCTTATGAACAAAATTTTTAATGTAATCTTGAGTTGTTGCATCATTGAAAGAACCTTGTATTACCAAACTTCTTTTCGATAATCTTTTTCTTATATGAGTTGCAGCTCATGTTCTTTTCACGGGCTCTTACGCATGTTATGTTATAATAAGATAATATCTTATCATAACCAGCAAACATATTTTTTATACGGTTCAAATTCATCATTATGCCTTGAGGAGCAAGCGTATGAACCTATACCAGATTGAAATTAATGAATATATATAAATTGAAAAAGTAAATGCCAATAATCAAATGGCAATTGGAATTCACTTTAAAGACCCCAAAATTTGTGTACAGATTAGCCCAGTTTGTATTCGAGACTCACCTCAACTCATTTTAACTCATCTATATTTTATTATTACAATTTTTTAATTTTTTATACAAAATACAAATTTCTATACATTTTTTTCAAATTTCAATACACATTTTTAAAATTTCAATACACATTTTTCAAATCTTAAAATAATAATAATATTAAAAAATAAACTAAATTCATTTTAACTCATCTCATTTTTAAATCCCAATAGGACCTTAGTCTATACTTCTCCATTGTTACAAAGCAATAAGATCCCAACCAAAATGAAATTATTGGGGTAGGCAATGCCATGATGGTTCTAAAATTCTATTGAAGACAAATATACCACACCAATACCCCCAAAACATACTTTCCTTTCAAGTCCCTCAAACATGGCCTTCAAAGTGAAGGCAACAACCAATGCCACCATGGTTCAAGGTCGTCGATGCTTCATTTCAATTTTTTATGATTTTTTTTTTTTTTTGTATTAATCTAAGCGGTAAGATTAATGTGGAAAATAACAAAAAATAGGACCTGATTTCCAAGAATTCTTTTATTACTAGCACTTATTTTAATGTGCGTGATTAGTCAACTTCATTACGACTAACACATTACTAGGCCCTCTAATTCAAGAAGTTCGAAAATATGATATCACGTTTCAGAATTTTATAAAGAAGTACTAGTTTGAGAAATATGAAGGGAGCTAAATGAAATCTTGTTTGTTTTGAGAAATGAGACTAAAAAGTTAAAACATATCTCAAACTTATCATTATACTTTTTCAAATCTCTATATAAAATATAATAAAAAATTCAATTTTTTTAAATTCTTATACTACTTTTTCAAATTTTCATATAAAATTAATATTAAAAAAATATCTTATAATAATATATATATTTTTATTTTTACTTTTATCTTATCTCATTTTATCTAATCTCTGAAAATAAATCGAGAGTTTCATAATTAAGGAATATTCCTTTGAAGGTTACACTTTTATTTATCGCTTTTCTCTAATTTTACTTTGAAGGTGCTTCTTGCTCATTTAAAAATAGAGAAATATTTTAATCTAAAGTAGATCTAACAATACAATACAGGATTTCAAGCTCCAACTGCCACTTCAAAAGCCACGGAATGCAAGTCCAAAAGATTTATAAGAGGTCCGACAAAGACAACCTCTCCAATTCTCCCAACCCATCCAAAAACAAACATATTTGGTTCCTTCCAACTTCCACAGGCCATGTCTTTGCTAATGAGAGCTGTAGTTGTGTTGATGGTGGTGGCTGTGGTGCATGTTTCGGATGCAGCTGTGCACAAGGTTGGGGACTCTGCAGGTTGGACCACCATTGGTAATGTGAACTACAAGCAGTGGGCTGCTGCTAAGACCTTTCGAGTTGGTGACATTATCAGTAAGATTTGTTCATAAACAAATTGTTTACCTCATTTTCATTTTGGGTACTCTGTACTTTCTGAGTACTGGGTTTCGCTTCTGTAATCGTAATTCCCCCTTTACTTGAATGCTCATTTAGTTCTAGTTATTTGAAAGTTATGCTCTAATATGTGGGTCTACTCTCTTCCTGATTCTTCTCAAATGGGCTCTGTGAAATTTCTATCTTGCTCAATGCTCAGTAATTGTTCTATGGGGGCAGCAGATTCACGTTTAAAAAAAGCAACTCGCTTCTATGAATAAATAGATTTAAAAAAAAGGCAATTAATGTACAGTGACAGGGCCAGAAGGAAGCAAAAGTGTTGCCTCCTCCCAACCATTGCCTATAATATAATATAATTAGTGTAGGCATTGTCCGGCAACAACTGCTTTCCATTTTTGTGCTAATGGAGGAAAGTAGGATTCATGCCATTGAGTGCATTATGATTGACACCATTCAACCACCCAAATGGCTAGACGCGATTAAAAAAAAGCTTTCCGTACGTGGAGGTTTCATGATTTGGTCGGCCATGCTGTATGGTGGTTTGGGCCCTCATCCTTTCCATCAACTCGTGCGCGCTTTCATGATAACTGCTTTCACTTTGAAATTCAATGCATATTTTGGTAGGGTACCACATCCACTCTCTGCAATTGGTACAACGAAGGAAGAAGATATAAAGGAGATATTAGAAAAAGCTAACCTTCTTTTTTGCTAAAAGCTAAATTCTTGGCATTGTCAAAGAAATTTTGAGCTAGTGACTGTTTATATATAAAAGTGTTTCTCTTATTTGTATGGTTGATGTTGTGACAGAATTCGAGTACAACGCTCAGTTTCACAATGTGATGCGAGGAACGCACGCAATGTACAGGACGTGCAATGCTTCAACCCCTTTGGACACCTTTACCACCGGAAATGACTCGATTACTATCACCAGTAAAGGTCACCACTTCTTCTTCTGTGGCGTCCCTGGTCACTGCCAAGCTGGCCAGAAGGTTGACATCAATGTTATGCCTGGCAATCTTTCGTCTGCTCCAACTCCGTCCGCATCAGTAACTCCTGTAGCCCCTGCCACCAGCGTGCCCGCTCCTTCTCCGAGCAAGGCTGCTCCATTGAATGTTTTGGAGGGTGGTTTTGGTTTGCTTGGGTTGGCTGTGGCATTTGTTGCTCCTTTTGTTTGTGGATCTGCTTAATCAAGGTATTTTGTTACAGGAATTTCGTTGCAAGAGTGGTAGATATTGATACTCATTGATTAGATCATACCTAAACACGTGTTACAAATTTCCCATAATTGTAATTCTTGCCTTTCTGGACTAAGACATGATACCAATATCCCTTGGAATATTATGTTATACAGAGATTCACAAGGCTTTGAAGTTTTCAATTGCAGCAACTTGGCTTTCCGATTGATCCCATTAGAAACTTCCTTCCAATTCTAATTTAATGGTTCAATATAGCAAAGGAAATAATACCATTCTAAAGTATCAACTATCAAGACCCCTTACCATTTCACCTTTTACAAAGGTCACATAACTCCTACCATTCACTGGTTTGTAACACCTCATCAAAGAAAGGAACACCAGCAATAGAAGGCCTCTGTTTTGTTTTTTTAAGAAACAAGGAATTGTCACCTAATTTGAATTTTAGCCTTATTAAGTGTAGAGGGAAGGAGCATGCATTTTTAACATTTAAACGACGTAATTATGGGGATCACGATTGTAATCGTGGCCTTTTTGTACGTGGTTTTCCTCCCCCTCAGTGAGGCGTTCTTTCAATAAACTCTGCAGGCTTTGGCCTTGGTTAAAATAAAAAAGGAAAGAATCTAGGAATCACGAACGAGAACGCACCATACCTTGCAAACACATCTCAACCGGAGGGTACGTTCCCATTGAAATGAAATGGAAGGTCTAAGCATTGATCTGCCTGTTCCTATTGTTTTTCAGCTGTCTACTTTGGTTGGCACGGTACTCATCCGGAAAAATCATAAGAGAAAAAGGTGTGATTTTTTTTTATTTATTTATTGTTTTATTCACACTACCAAGTTTTAATCCACAAGCACAAGATCCCTTGGACTTCTCAAAAAGGCTATAAGTCCAAGTTGAATGATGGGCAAGGAGGAGCACAACCTAGCAACCCATGAAAAGAACCCACTACCTTTATTTTAACCCCTCCCTCCCTCTCTAGTTCCACCGTGGCTCAATTAGCATATATGTTATTTTAATCATGAAAAGAGCTTGCTCAACTAATATGCCATGTCATCATCCTTCTCGGTTGTATATGATACAAAATTCAGATAGGTGTGATCCATTAATCCCCCACGTTTCTTAGGGAAGAATAATCAATTAGCAATTCTAGACCTACGCGCTTCATGATATATTTGTGGATAAACAATTAGATTTCAGGGATAAACACAAAATAATAATAAATAATAATAATAATTGGAGTCGGCAAAAAGAATTGTAATCCGGGACGGCTGGACGGCAACATCAGCTGGATGTACCACGAGATTGGCGCAGAAGAGCATTGAGAAGCGGTCTTTCTGCATCCCAACTCCTCGTGGTGGACACACTTCTATCACCGTGCTGAATTCTGCATTCAGATGATCATCCACATTATTAAAAATATGAAAATAAATGACTGACAGATTCAGATTGATGTTCCTTCAGAAAAAGATTTAACCCAGTAAAGCGTGAAACCAAAATATAATTTTGACGGGCACAACATCTCAACCAATGTATTATTTTGCTTTAAACAAACTGGCAGCTTCGCTTCCATTGAAATACACCACTCCAGAATCTGACGCATTAAATATAACAAGTTTTAAAAAGCAATTCCACCAAACATCCAGTCTTTTTTTCTTTGTTCCAATCCATTTCTGCAGTAAACTGTATCTTCCTTTAAGATCAAAGTCAACCACCAAAAATACAAGCTGAATCCACGGATGGAACAACAAAAATAAATTAATACACGTATCTCAGGCATCACTGCAAGCCCCTGATACTTTGAAATCGTGGATAAACGCTTCAATGATGCTATTTAATACAAGCATTTAAAAGACTGGTTAAGTTATCAAACAACTTCCATGAAAGAAATACAAAATTTTAAAATACAATCGGTCCTGTAAATCCCAAAACCGAAATGCATTTTCACTAGCCCTATACAGTTCTTTTTTTTTTTTTTTTTTTTCAGATTCTCCAACGCACAAATATTAATGTTGGTATATCTGACATGAGTAAAGCATCATAGAGACCTTACACTAGTAGATTGGAGCTCCACTGTATCCGATTCCTCGTTATCCTGCCATGGAAATCATCAAATATCAGTTCTGTTAGCATCCACATATATCAATTACTACAGATCCTATTATACTGGAGAAGATTTAAAAAAAAAAAAAAAATCTAACACAGTAGCAATACCTCAATCAACAAATCCTTTCGGGTAATCAGGCCAATCACACGAGCTGGACGAGGTACAACAAATATATGTCTCAAACCTAGTTGGCGGAAAAGATTATATACCTGCACAATTAAGAAGATGGAACTCTTAGCTGATACAATTAGAAATAGATATGCACACGTGCAGGATTGAATCATCACCTTTGTCAGAGACATATCTTCAGGCACAATGTATGGAGATGGATTCAAAAATGGGGCAAGATCTATGTACATTTCCAAGTCATCTGGACTAAGCTGAATATCATCTATAGATATTCCTTTACTGGAAGCAGGTTTGACAAATTCGCTAGGAGTATGCCTGGAGTTTGGAGGAACCATCAAAATCTTATAGAGAGTGAAGAAAAGGCAAGACTTAACTGTGGTATGAAACCTCCAATTACCTGATAGGCTTGGATCCAGGTCTAGTAGGATCACAGGGCAATGGACTGTGCTGGAAATCAACCTTAGACTGCAGAAGTACCAGCAAATGACTGCATCATGAACCAAATACTATAAAGTTATTTTGTATTCAACAAAATTTAAAAAAAATGATATCCTATATACAGAAAGAAAACAAACTCAATATGAGATACCTGCGAATCACAAGTCCAATGACAAGTGTTTCCCCAGTTCTCGTATGATCAATCACCTGTGTCGGTCAAAGTATGATAAAATTATTGAGAAATGGGCCAAAACATTGTTATAAAAGGGAAAAGAGAGCAAAGTATTAGATAATCTTACAGGAAAACCGTTATGACTGTTGCCCCGTAAAATAGAAACTACATCTGCAACCTTAACAACACGAGGCAAGGAGACCACCTTCAAAGGTAGGAAATAAAGAACTAAGTGAGTTCATTAGGGCATACACAACACAGGGAAAAAAATAGAAATATCAACATGGGTATGCAATGAACATTTCAATCATGAAGTCCACCTTTGATTTGGCAAGAAAATGGCCATATCATTTGACATTATGGTTTCTGCCTCATACTGCTTGGGCAGAAGACCAGGTAAGTTTAGGAGAGTTAAGGAGACTCAGCAGCTGCCGGTCAGGGTGGGGATAAGCTTGCCCCTTCACAAGCGGAACCCAACCCAAAAAAACTGATCCTGTAGTAGCTTTAATTTTTTGGGTTTAGACGTTCCCAAGTTTTCCTTTTCATTGTGGGGAGAAATCATTTGACCTCTTCACCAAAATCATCCTGGTTTTGTCCACACTTTTCTATTGTAAGGAAACAACCATATTACACAAATAAGACCACTTTTTCTTTCTTTTCAAATTAATTGAAAGGCAGCAGGGTTTTCTAGACTGGGTCAAATCAAGTGGGCCATAACCATTAGGTTTTGCATGCCTTATTCCAGGTATGCATCTTCAAGTCTTATTGGGCCAAGATATATTAGTTCCTGATATCTATACACTAGTTACATGATACATCCTGTTTAAAAGTCATTGTATGTAAGAAAACTGAAGCATTAAAGTGAAATTCACCCTTTGTCCAGAAGCCTCCTTTGCGGTCATTTTTCGCATTTGGTACTTAGGTTTTGATTCCAGTAATGGAATGCCCCTGAGTCGTGCTTGTTCTTCGTATAGACCTTCATTAAAAGCATCACCAACAGCCTGCAGTGGAAAAAGACTCAAGTATTTTCACAGAGAAGTTATTGGTAAAATGACAAGCATTAAAATACTACCTTTGAAATAAGAAGAACGAGCATGATAAGGGGTAAAAGTTTCAAGTTATTTGTTATCTCAACCATAATGACGCATAGAGAAACCGTCATCCGCATTGACCCTCCAAGAAAAGAAGCAGCTCCCAGTAAAGCATATCTAGAAAGTCCACCAAGAATTACACAAAGCACATCAGAAACAAGAGGGACCAAGCATGTAGCAAATCGAATAATATGTAACCACCATTCTTACAGGAAAAAAGTTTTGGCAAGGTGCAGGTAGAAAGATATGAAAAAGAAGACACCTCATTATGCATTAAAAGAAATGATGAGACAAAAAAAATCTACTCTTTCTACCTAATTGTTGGTAGCACTCAAGTTCATTTTTGGGTAAACAAGTAAACCTATTCCCTGAGCCACAGGACAGTTATCTATACCTAAAATTAGCATATTCAGAAGTGAATAGGAGTTCTTTTCGTAATATGGTTAACACAAAAAAAAATGTTGGCCAGACCCACATGCAGACACAAGACAGGCAAAATCTTTTATGGTTCCCAACCAACAACATAGGCATAGTACAAAACAATTAAAATTGGAAACATTATTTTTTTGGCACAGAAAATACTAAGTACATGGGTGGTGTACAATGATTAACTCCCAAGTTATGAGCTAAAATTACATAACACAAGGAAATCCAGCAAAGAATTCTAGAGCAATCGCAAAGCAAAGAATTCTAAAGGTCAAATAGCAATAAAATATGAATCTGATCCAAAAAAGTCATATGAAAGAAACGACCACATTACTCACGTTCCCTCTTCAATGCTGAGCTTCTTGTAAAAGTTAACAACAAACATGCCAACTAGACGCCCATATGTTGATCCTATCATTATTCCAGGTACAAATTGACCAGCTGGAACAGCAGTACCAAATGTCACCACAGCTAAGGCATAAAACATGACCTGCAATACATCAAAAGAAACTCAAAACTGAAATTGTACAAAAAATATAACCTAGCAGAAAAACAGCAATAATATTTTGTGCATCATGAGAACTTAGAAAGTGAATTCAAATGTTATTGGAAGTCCCGGTTCAACTGCCTCGTGGAAAGTGCCCAGGCACTGTGTGATAATTTGTAGGAACCATATGATTTTCTAATCTCTTTCCAGTTAAGTTTCATGTCGTGGGTTTCCTCTCTCCTGTGGCATTCTTTCTTGGGGTAGCATGTGGTAATGTGAGCCCTTTTCCTGGCATACTCATTGCAAACTATCTGGATACGAGCATGCACAGATAAGATATGGGTTTGAACTAATTTTCTTGCCTGGTAGGTCAGCCAAAACAGTACTTCTAGTTTATTGAAACAAGGATTGGGATGAAAACAGCTTGCTTTCAAATTCTCAACATTAGGAATTCACAACCATAAGAAACCGAGGAATCGACAGTATCTTTAGATGAGACATGAGCATGAAACATACTCATAACATGACACCATAAAGTAAAAAAGTGAAAATATGATAGTGCATCAGTAGTATGCTTGTCGAAAATATGGATCATAGTGGTATAGGGCTTCTGGTGGCTATGGTGGAAGCAGTGTTACAGGCGGAGAGAAACTTGGAATTCACAAAACACTTGCGTGAAGGTGATAGAGCATTTGTGGCTCAACGAGACTCCAACATAGATGGTAGCTACCTGACCGTTACCGAATATGGTCTAGAAGGTAGGTGAAGTGATCTAGTCATTCTGGAAGGGTATAAGGGCTAGGTTGGGAGAAATTTTCTGTCAAGTTACGTAGAGCCGCTGCTATTTTTTATCCATTCCTGATGATGGGTCACGATGGGAAAGCCAGGATAAGACATCTGGTCATCAGAACATTAATTTGGAGGTTAAACAAATAGGCCCAAGCACAACCGTGGTGGCGAGACGATCTTATGCGGCAGCTCTGAAGATGGGTCACGTTTTGGCTACTCAATTTGATTCCAGGGGCAAGAAGGGGAACTCTGAAAGTGGCCTGGAGATAATGCAGACCATGGAGGGTTAGAACCAGCAGGAGGAGTTTGACTATGGAAATATGGCTGAAAGAGAGATGCTCAGTACATTAAAGGAGATGAAAAATCAACTTGTCGAGTTGTAGGCAGCGGTTGTTTTCTTATCTACAAGAATAGACTTGCTTTCAGCTGGAAGTAACGTGATTGTAAGGCCCGATAAGAGGGTGTCCAAGATAGGCTTGAATCCATTAAAATCTGATAAAGGAAACAGAAAGTTGGGTTCGGCCCAGTCCCTATAACCAGCTGGATCTAGAAGAGTATGAAGGGTCAAAAGGAAAACAAGGTCATTCAAAGTGGGTTCTATGTCAGGTATTGGCGTAGAGATAGCCAAAATGGAATGCCCTTCGCCACGAGTCAGCGTTCTCCCGGAAGAAATGATGACACCCTCTCACCAGAGCTGAGTGTAACGCTGAGGCTTGAGAGTGATGTAGGGTCTGCCAAAGTGGCACAGAATGGATCTCCAAGGGGTGATACATCTCTAGTTCTTGCCGATGAAACGATGGCACCCATGTTGGAGGTGAGGCCAATTTGTGGGTTTGCTGCCAACCCAGAACCTCTAATGGTGACCATGGCCTTATCACTCATGACAGAGAACCAATTTGTCAGCATCTCTTCAGGCATCTTGTGACAGTAACAAGGTTGCTATTGAGGAGGTATGGCATTTAAGGGGATGATGTGGAGGAAAGTTTGGGCTTGTTGTTGGTGCCTTGCAAGGAGGAATGTTTAGAAGGGCCTGGTGTGCAGTTGGGAGCTAAGTCTGGGGAAGATGTTGTCCCCTTGATATATCTTCCTCCTTTAGCTAGTTCAACATCGGGTTGGGTTATGCAAAAGGTTAACGAAATATAACAGTGAATGGGGATTACGTGTGGAGGATTTGAGAACCAATTCACACCACTACTCACTAATATTGAGGCAGGTCACTTACTTGAAACAAAATCAAGATTTAAAAAGAGCAAGAAGTTAAATAGTTTTGCTTAGGCAATCAACTACGATACTAAGGGGTGTAGTTTAAGTCGAGGGAGGACTAGAGGGAGGGTAGGATTGTAGGAAGGGGTGTAGTAATAGTTTCGGGTGTAGTATGTACAATGTAACTTCTAAGTGATTTTCGGGTGGTGTCTTAGTTTTGTGGAAACAAGGGGTTGGGTAGTTACAGTGATTTGCTTTGCTGTGGGGAGTGTTTTGTTCCAATTGGTCTTGGTGTATATTTGATGGACTTACTGGTCATTGAGGACGCTATATTATGGGCTAGGTGTTCTCTCTTGTATACACCCACTGTACTTGGTTATGCCTATTGATATTAATAAATTTTTACTCATAAAGAAAAAAAAGACCACAAAATAAGTAAAGAGAATAAATGCAGTACCAAAAAGGTCAATAAACTTTGGGCACTGAACTCATGAACAGTTTTTGCACTGAACAGATTCCTAATGGCATCATCCTGCCCAACAAATAATTATAGAATTAGAAACCAAAGAGAAACCATGGGGGAATATAGCATGCAAAACCAAAAAGGAAGAATTAAAGAAATAATACCTGAGAATTAAAGAAAATAGTAGCAAGGTCGTTGTATTCATTTTCCTTACTGCAGTAAAACTGAAAATGGCATATACAAAGATAAGGATTTGCTAAAACTATACCGAGTACAACATATATCAGAACTGTAAAATTTAAAATAGAAAAAGAAAGAGAAGAAAAACGTTGATATTCAAGACTTTTTTGTAATCATTAAAGAACTTTATTAATGAGAAAAGTAGGCATAGCCCAAGATATTCAAAACTTCTGAAAAGAACTTAATATAAAACAAAAGATGTTCTTCATCTGATACGAAAAATTTGGTCAGAGGGGAAAATATGGGTAAGGCTAAACAGTTGTACACACATTGAGTCAGCAACTTCACAGCTGGGTTTAAGGTCCAAATTCCACATTAAACTTAATATATGACTGACGATAATAGTTCGTATTCAAAAAAGAAAAAAACAGTCACATGCAACTTCAGGTTGAAATGGAGTTTGCGCTGGGCTTGTGATAGAATTTTCCAAATGAAAATTACATGCTAGAAGGAAATGCAATTATAACCAACACCTCAAAACTAATCCAAAAGGATGGCAACAAACGGTATCAGATCTTACATTTACATAATTCCCGTAAATTCCAGGAGGCATTGGGCATTCTATACCAGAATCAGGATCTGCTTCAGGGCATGGACTACATTTTCTAAGAAGTGGTAATCCAAAGGAAATGAATGAAGTTATCAGGGAGACGAGGCATGCTTCAATTATCTGTAAGGATTTGTATTTTTGAGGGAGAAAACTCAAGTTTAGATAACTGTACATCATTTGAAGAACATATAGATAGAGCATTCAGTTTCCATAACTGTTACGCAAAAAGCCTACCTTGACTCGGTTCCCTCTCTTGTGTAAATGATTTCGGCGCCAATAAGATATATAAAGAGTAAGCTGATTAAACAATGCTCCTATAAAGAAGACAAAAACATTAAACCAAAAATTTACAGAAAAAAATCTGAGGTGTGAGCAAAGTGCAAAACTTACCCAGCAGACCTCCAATAACTCCGATGACTGCCATTGGAAGCAACTCCTCGAAAGAGTAGTCCTCTTGACCACTGGGAATAGGATTGGTCAGAAAAGGAGCAAAACCTTGAGACAGATATGAACATAGAAAAAGCTGAAGTATAGATACTAACTCTGATGTGTCCCATATTATAAAGCCACCAGAGCCAAAATGTCCACAATTTCCATTCTTACACCACCCCATTGCAGTACGCACCACAACAGCCACAATAGCAGAAGTAAAAAAGACACGCCACATAAGTTGACTCCTCCACCTTCAATTGTATTATGCAAGTCAATTTAAAAGTTCGCATAGACAAATGGGTAAACTGGACCACTTCTAGAATGAAATGTAAGTGCATGAAAGGAAGTTCATCCCAAGGAAACCAATGCAGGTGCATGATCTTGAACCATACTTTTTTATGACAAAAAATCCCAGAGACCGTGCAAACACAACATGTCTTTAACTCGGTTAAACCCCAATGCATGTAACGTGTCCCCATCAAAAGGATCAAGTAAATGGTTGGCTTTCACCAATGGGACGTGGCCCCTAGAAATTGTTAGCACCCGGGGCTCAAACCTTAGACCTAGAGGGAGCACACCATCAAGACTAAGGCCCTTATCACTTAAGCCAACTCCTAGGAGTTTTTGAACCATATTAAAACAGATTTGTCAAGACATATATAGATGAGAAAGGGAGGAAAAGGCACTCTTTTACCCACCCACACATCCACCATGCCAACATTTGTTACATATATTAAACACACAAAAATTCCTTACCAAGATGTAACCTCTTCCAATGCAAATAATACACCACCAACTGGAGCCCGAAAAGCAGCAGCGACTCCAGCTGCACACCCACATGTCACCTTTTGAAAACATTAGATAAACGTAAAATGAGCAAAATTTTGAAAACAGAGCAGAATATGTCCAATATTTTTTGTACAAAAGATTACGGAGTCTGGAAAAAAGATTGTTAAGTTACACCCACAAAAAGTGAACAAATCCAAAGATGCTATCTCCTACCCTTTGCATAAGAATAGAGATAAAATCCCATAATCCACATCAACACCAACAATGCAAGAAATTCATAGCATGTGGTGACTCAGCTGCAAGGCAAGACAACAAGCATGGATGTTGTAGACTAATGGATTAAAAGGCTTCAAGTCACTCACAAGATCACGGTGATCACGATCACTCTTGAAAACTTGCAACCATCTTGAACTCAGATGGTATTTGGTGGATCCACCCTGCATTATACAACATAACATGCAAATTTTAGTTTGTAAAGAAAACAGTAGTCTGCTGTAACATATGATTTTAAAAACATGGTAGAAGGTTAGATTTTTTGTTCTTTTAACCCAGCCGGCACCTTTGATTATAAGGATTATCCCTAGAAATTTCAACGAAAGAAGTCCAAAGAGTTTCCAAAGTAAATTCCATCACAAAAGTATTCTAATGCAAATTTTTTTAATCGCAACCCAAGTATATAGGAAGTATACAAGAAAGACACTTTTCTAGAATGAGAAGAAGATACAAGAAAACCATGGAAGATTTTCCCATTAAAGTCTATAGAAGCAGTCCAATGGAAAAATATATTGATAAAAGAAAGCTTTAAACTTTCCCCATGTCCATCTGCATTCCTCAAAGATCCCATTGCTCTTTTTGAGCTGCCACCTAGCCCTTTCCATGAAAAACAAATTTTTTGGATATGTGCTAGTATATGTGCTAGCATATTTTTTGGATGGAATTTTTTTATGGGTTAGATTTGTGCTAGCATATTTTTTGGATGGATTTTTTTTTTTTGGTATAGCTTGTAATGTTAATTGAAGGGACCATGTCTACATATTGTGCATACTGAACTGACCAGACAATAAAAGTCGCAATTTTTTTCAACATCCATTTGTGAACTTTGAGAACCTACTACTTTGTCAACAGAGAATTACCTGTTCAAACATACGAAAATAACAAAACAAAACAAAAAAAGCCTTAGACCCAAACGTTTTCCATGAAAAACCATCTAAATATATATGCCCTTATCTTTTACATGAGATATGAGCTAGTGCATGGAACTCTGCAAATTAACATTGTTGAAGTAAATAATAATTAATCAACTTTAAACATCACTAATATTCTCCCAATTACTTTATCCCAAAAAAGAAAAGAATATTCATCTTTACACAATTCCTCAAGGAATGACCTAAGCCAATCCAGCCTAACTGAAGAAGTCACTCCACAGTGCACCTACAATCTCACAATGAAATAAAGATGATAACTGGACTCCGCACTCTTACATATGCAGCAACAATCAATCACAACGATGTCTCTTCCTTCAATTTTCCATGGGAAAAATCTTTCCTAGAGAGGTTGTTTAAGCAAAGAATGCAGCTCTCAAAGGAACCTTTGTCAACCTACTCTTCCAAGGAAATGGGTTAATTTTTTATAGGTAATCAAGAAGTTTTAGTCATAGTATAATAGGCATCGTCAAGTACACAAGACGTATACATGAGTAATACCTAAATAGGATTTACAGCTCAAATGGAAACTCATGGACATTTAGCCCTTTAAAATCAATCACCCTCGCCTAAAGGAACAAAGTTTTAAAAAGAAAACTTTTGACTCATCCACTATCCTCTTGTGATCTTCAAAGCTTCTATCATTTCTATCCCTCTAAACACACCAACACATACATATAGGGGTCATCTTCCAAATTGTGCCACTTGTGAATTACCTTGGAGACCACTCCAACTTGCAAAGCTACCAGCCCTCTAGGCATGACCCATGTTAAGCCCACTCCCACAAAAAGGTCTTCCCCATTCTTCAAAGCTTCTATTAACGTCAGGAAAAAAGACATTATAAAAAGATAATAATACTGAATGTCCCAATTTTGGAAGGAGCCAAAAGAATCTTGTTTTTGCCCCTAACATTTTGCTGAGAAAAATCACTAGAAATCTCCATGTTGTCTGTCATATAAGCATCCCTGGCACGAGTAACACTGTACACATCTGTGGAGAATTCTTTGAGGATCCTATTACCACACCACATATCATGCTAGAATTTGATCCTAGATCTATCTCCCACCTCAAATTTGATATGGATTAGAAA
Source organism: Platycarya longipes (assembly GCA_036559045.1). Lineage (NCBI taxonomy): Eukaryota > Viridiplantae > Streptophyta > Magnoliopsida > Fagales > Juglandaceae > Platycarya > Platycarya longipes. The sequence goes on along the minus strand of CM071789.1, from coordinate 38,503,931 downwards.
ATCTCCCCCGACCTTTCCTCATATTCTTCAAAAAATTTCTGATATAAATTGTTTCCATTTATCCATATTTTTAACCATAACTGTTAAGGACCAGCAACACAGCTTGCACAGTTTAAGCATTACCAAAAGCCAATCTTACATCGCAGATAATGATAAACTTCAGAGAACTATGCACACCATGTGGTTGTAAAACTGATGTTTTTTTTTGTTTACAACAATTTATTAAAGCAAATATATATAGGAGTCCAGATTTCTAAAATCACACATTATAAAACAAACCTAGACTAGTGTTGGCAAAGCCATGGCCAAGTAACAATAATGGTAAAGACAACCCAATCACCTGAATAACATTCTGACACCAGTCAAGTTGGCCAGATTATCCATGTCAAAGAAAAGGACCATCCACTCAGATAAATAGTACCAAACTTACATATTTGACCTCCCCTAATTCAGAATCAAGCTGTTGCAACAAAATTAGTAGTGGGATATGAACTTGAAACTCATAAGGGAGAACAAAAATGAAAAATTGAAAAAAAAAAAAAAAAGGGTTCCTAAAATATTTAGCTTCCCAGTGAAGCAATAGTCCAGAACATAGTGCTTTATTTCTAAACGTGTGGTGTTGGCATCAGAAAGTCCACCCTGCCCCCAAGAAAAGAAAATCAAGTGCCATTTATTTTATCTGATGTTATAATAACCATAAGTTGCAGTTAGAAATATTTCAGTTGTCTTCTTGAAGTAGGGCCCTCAAGCACATAATTTTCAAATGAAGTTATCGCCAAGTAACCAACAGTGTTTTCACTTCACATTTATAATCTTCTATTTTTATTTATTTTTTATTTCGGCCATAGAAACCTTATTCTTCACATTAAAAGGGACTGGTGGAGGGATGGGAGAAGACACAGAAGAATTTATTTATTTTCTTATGGTAAGACACTAGCAGCTATGAGTATTGCACTGACAAGTCACCCTTCATCCCATTCCTTCAGGATGAGAAGGATGAGAAAGTGCAATGTGGGCAAAGCTCATCTGCACAAAGGAAATTTGAAAAGAAAAATGCTCTGCCTGGGTAAAATATATAGTTAATTCTCAGCAATATGTGCTTACTTGTCCGAGCAAAGAAGCAATACAAGCACCAGTATGAACAAGGGGACCTTCTTTGCCTAGAGCTAGACCACCTCCCACTGATCCAATGCTTCCAAATATCTATAAATCACCAGGGGAAAACCACAATCAAAAACATTTTAAGTGTAACTTTAAAAGAATGTCAGAGAAGACCATACCTTCCCAATCAAGGTTCTGAAGAGAAGAACGCCATGAATATCAACTCCTGTACAGTAGAATGATACTTGTTAACATATATGACTCCAAGACAGCCAACGCATGAGTAGATCTCAAAGGTGCGGCTTACCATTCAAATATCCTTTGATTTCAGGAATTCCAGATCCAGCTGCAGCTGGTGCAAACTGTGTTATGATATACACAGAGGACAAGACTAAAACTAAGTTGATTAATACATATACGATAAACCCAGCCATATATGATTTTTGTATTATAGAGAAAGTCAATGCAAACTTCCAGCCGGCAAAGTTCTCAACGGAAAGATTAATAAAAACTGCAGCTAATCCGGTACCTGGAATGATAAAAAAGGAATTAAGATAAATAGCCAAACAACATATATGATAAACACCAAAAATATCAACATCTGTCCTCTAAAGTGAACGTACAAACATGATATTGAAAGTATTGTAAAGAGTAATAATACCCTTCATTAAAGATCTATAGAGTTGTAAAAAAGGTTGAAATTACTGAACTTATACATTGGGCTTTTGATATCCTCACAATAATCTAATGCCAAATGATAACTCAAAATTGAAATAAACTGCATAAATTCCACTCTGCACTCGCATCTATAATGCCAAAAGGGGAAAAATCTATCTGCTTCCATCTTTGTAGTGCAAATTTAGATACCCATTACATCATTAGCTGAATGAACAAATGCAAGTACCTAGCAATTTAATCGGAAAATAGAGTTGAAATTTTTGAAAAAAAAAAAAATTCCAAAATCTTATCAGAACCAATGAAAGTCTGGAATAAACTGGACCACTGTACAGAACAACTCTCTCTCTCTCTCTCTATATATATATATATGTGTGTGTGTGCGCGCGCGTGTATTTTTTTTTTTTTTTGCTGAAGTGCTTTGATTATAGCATAATACCAAGTGGAATCAAAACAGCATATTTTCATCCAAAGTAGATTTGGTCCTTAATCTCCATAATTAAGTATCTACAAAAATCCATTTCCAACGATGAGATAATTCACCAACAATTACGACGTGAAAATAAATAGATCAATTGTCGGAGCTCGATCCTAGTCCAAATTAATCTAATTAAGACAGATTAACTCGTAAATATAACGACAAACTTATTAAGCTCACCGATGCCAATGAGCAAAGCAAAGAACCACTTCACCACCACATAATATCCAACAAAAAGCTTCCCTCTCTGCTCCTATAGATCTCAAAGCACACAAATTGAACTCAGAATCCAACTCGGGAAAAAGGAATTGACCACAATGTTTGAACTAACTCAGAAACCCGACCTGCTCTTCCCAATAGGCGTGATTCTCGACGACTTCGTACTCAAGGCTCTCGACGCTACTCCCATCTCTCTTCCGCAAGAGCCCTGTATCCTCGTGGTCGCCTACCTCTGCGTTCGGAAGCCGCGACCACACCATCTTCGCGGTCTCGAATCCATTTTGCAGGTGATTAGAGCGCATGCTTGACCAGTGCGTATCAAATTATAAACCCTAAGTTCTCCAACTTAACATATCCCTTGGAACCCAATTCCCCCAGTCTTCTTCGAGAATTGAATTTCGTTGCGGCTTTCGAAGTTGAGTCTCCGAGAAGCAAAGAGAAGCAGATCAAAGATTGAAGAATCGTTTACTCCAAGAATACAATGAGAAGAATTGAGAAATTGCTTCGGGAAGAGAAAAGAGGATTGAGAAGCGGTGTTGAACCTGACGACTCTCTCTGCGCCTCCCCGTGTATTCGTTTGTTGGAGCCCGCCATTTGTACATTTCCTTTGCAAACTGAAGTAGGGGGGCGGGGGCGTGTTACGGGCTTCTTCGAGTACATCGATGCTTACCGTAGAATCGATGCATTTTCATTTCTCTCGTCCGCTTGAATCCTGATAGGATGAGGCAGCGCAAAAACGTAAAAAATTGGGTGCCGAGTACGATGACGTGGGCCACTTTTGTCTGGGGAACTTAAGGAATGTCGCTGTAGGCGATAATCTCTCTCAAGTTGAAACTGGGGACTGTCGCTTGGACCCCACCGTACTTTTGAGGAATTTTCTTTATTTTTTCTAATTTAAAAAAGTAATATAAAAAATGAAACTATGCCAAATACACGTGTTTTGATACGCCACGTGGTGGTAATACTATTTTGAGAAAAAGAGTAAGTTAGATTTAGATTAGTTGATAAGATTAGTTCGTCTTAATTTATTTTAAATTTATTATTTTATTTTTTAAAATTTTTATATAAATTCAATATAATTTTTTAATATTTTAATATTTTTTTAAAATTTTAATTTAATTTTTTTAATTTTTAAAATAATAATAATATTAAAAAATAAATTAAACTCATCTCATCTTTCAATTAAAATCGAGTCTTAGAGTGGTTAAGGGATGTAGTCCGAATTTATCCCAAATGAAGGGATTTTTTTTTTGATTTTTTTAATAATTTTTTTGGTGGTTTTAAATAATTTTTTTTTAAAAATCAGAATTTTTTTTAATCATTTAAGTAAAAAAAATTTTGAATTCGGTACATTTATCTTCAAAAAAAAAAAGCATTTATGAATGAATAATTAAGATTCACTAATTGGTAGGGGTGTCAAATCGTGTCAACGGGTCGTGTTCGTATCGTGTCAAGACATATATATTATACTATATAAGTCAACTCTAACCTGACCCGTTAAACTTATCGTGTCAAAATCTCAAACCCTAACATGACCCGTTAACATAACGTGTCGTATCGTGTCAACCCATTATGACCCATTAGTGAATATTACGAAATAAATTAACATGACAAAATATGATACGTTTCAACTTGTTTATGTAAATATGTTGAATATGCTCAAAATTAACCTGTTTGACTTAATTAAACTTAGCATAATTTTATACAAATGTTAAAATTATAATATTTATAAAAATTATAATACTAACTACAAGTATGAATTACAATCTAAACAAAGAAAATATCAAAATTAAAATTCTAACAATTTACTTTTAAATATAAATGTATACTTATAATTTTAATTTTTTTAACGTGTCAAAACGTGTCATAGCGGGTTAAAACAGGTTGACCCGCTATCAACCCGTTTTGAGCCGAAATCTATTAAGACTAAACCCTAACATACTATTATCGTGTCGTGTTCGTATTGGATTAATAGGTCATGTAATATATTATCACCCCTACTAATAGAAAAGTTAAAATTAAATGGCACCGACCATAAAGGTGTGGACTTGAGCTCTTCTTCCAATGGTCAACAAGTTCCGCTTAAAAATAAGTACCCGCTTTCAGGACCACAATTCTGGTACTCATTCATGTCCACCCAGCCTCCACTTTCTTTTTCATGCTACAAGTGCGTGTGTGGTCTTAGTCAGATTGCATCGACGTCCTTGTCATTGAGTGCATCTGCATGCTGCACCATGAATGCTTCATTGCACGTAATGTTATGGCAGATCGAACGAATATGGCTTTTTTTGGTATATTCCTTCCTTCAACTATTTCTTAATATGCATTCTCATGACTTCAGAAGATTACATCTTTTTTTATATAAAGATGATGGTTAATAATTATCAAAATCAATGGCTGGCAAATGTCCTCATGAATTTCATGATCGTCAAGCGTGGAAGATAGCACCATTAAAATTATTTGAAAGAAGATTAATATTTTGTCATTTTAACCAACAGAGTTTTTTATTATTTCTTGGCGTGACATCAAATTAATATAAATAATTTTAACTATCTGACGTCACATTAGAAAATGATGAGATAATGAACAGTATTTTTTTTTTTCTTAACTCTGAACCTTTAGTTCTCTTCACTCTCATTGGCAATAACAAAAGAAATTATTTACTTGACGTCAGTAAATAATTTAGATAAGTGCGGAAATAAATTAGTTCATTTAGATAACAGTAAAGGTTTGTAGATGCCTAGTTAAATCATTTTATTTTGAGAGAAAATTAAGAAGCAGGATGCTTTGCAGATGATGACAGGCGACAGCTCCAACAAGGCCAGCAGTCACCACTAAGAAGTAAGAATAATTTTGGTCGGGTTGAGGATGTGTTTGGCATCATAAAAATGCTTTGGCTTGTTCTTAAGTTCTCTGCTTCTTACAAGTTCAACTTCACAATGGTTTCTGGGAGGGGTCTGATGTTGAGAGCTCGGTGTACATGTTAGATATTGCTTTTCTAAAGTATTCCTTTGCTTGAGGTCTCTTGACCTGGTGAAATACAACCAAATAGTCAAAAAGAGTCATGTTTGATCAAATCATGCAATTGTTCTCAGCTACTTCAAACTGATCACTTGCCTTAAATGTCGGAGTAAGCAGGCCGTTCTCCACGGTGAACGGTTCAAGCACCAAAGTCACAGATTTTACAAATTCAAAACCTCTCAGCTGCAAATAAATTTGTAAAGTCATCGATAAAACTTCAGGTGAAATCAGATAGCCAAAGTGGCATAATACTGAGATAACTTGCCTGAGCATCTCTCCCAACAGCATCCATGTCAGCCAAGATGGAAGCCCTTGTTCTTGGATCATTGCAAAGTTCCCCAAGATCTTGATACTGCATTACACATAGCCAGAGAACCACAAATAAGAGATGCATTTGCATTTTATCTTTTTTCCAATCTTTTCTAAATTATTTTTTCCAACTCAACAGCCAGCCCCAGAACTACTTTTAAGATGGAAAAATGAGGACACATTCTGTTTTATGAACAATAAATATTTTAACGGAAAAATTACTCAATCCTTCTACTATAAGAAGAGACTAGATCTTGTTAATGAAAAAATTTTCAGCCTAGATTCATTCTCAAGGACTCTTTTCCTATATAGATCACAGACCACAATTTTCTAACCAGAGAACAATCAATCAGATGTTGTGTCTTATTGGATCTATAAGAAGTAGAACCAAGCAAGCTTACAATGCCATGCATTGGATTTCTCACTTACAAACCATGTTAACCATGTTAGCCTACATGGCACCTTTCATGCAGATATGCAGGATAAGAGAGAAAAATCAAATTTTCACTATTTTTATTAGCATGAAGATTGTACCTTGTTGACCAAAACATTATAAAGCAATTGCACGTTTCAAAATGCAACATGAAAACAAGTCAAATTCATCAAGTTCACAAGATGAAGGTTATCTCCCTATTTTTGTAAGTGGGTAATGGTTATCATCTCTCTTTCCAGATTAAAAAGACCAATTGTGAAAACCTTAATCCCTTCAGAAGCAGCCCATGCTTTCAAAACATCTTGGTCCACACAGACAACAGCTACCAAAGAAGAATTCAGGCTATCCCCTACCAAGGGCAACAAATACGCAGTTAGTGGCTCAAATAAGAGAGAGAGAGAGAGAGAGAGAGAGAGAGAGAGAGAGAAGCCAGATGCAAATTACAATTTTCTTACCATATACAAAGCACTGGGAAATGAATTTGCACTTTGCATATACATTCTCAATTTTCTCTGGCGCAATGTACTCTCCTTGTGCCAACTTGAAAATGTTTTTCTTCCTAAATCAATTGGCAAAATATAGTAAGCACCATCTTCTAAAGATCAGCATTACCATGTTATCGTCACAGTTACAATCAATATGGATCTTACTTCATATATGAGCTCAGCGAAGTGTATTTTAAAAAATTAATACAACCATCTAGTCTAGTAAAAACCTTGTGCACACTGGCTGCAGGCACTTCATATGCTTCAGCAAAGCCAATGCATGTTTTGAAGAAATAGCGCAAACAACTGAAACTAGGGAATGTGCCTTGTTCAATCAGCAAAACTCTCTCCATTGAGGTCAACAGCCAATACAAAACTATAGGTACCAGATTAAATGATGCTCTGGTGCTACATGCCAACTAAATAGCCGTTTAGAAAAATTCTACCAACCACTCATATAATGACAAAGAACGACTCTTGTGGACCAGAAATATTTAACTCAGATTTGACAATATCAAGTCATCACAAACTCTTAGCATGCAAGCACTTGCTGATTTTTTTTTTTTTTTAGTTTTTATAATTACACTTGCTGAATGTTAAAGGACTGAAGAGACCAATTTTTTTCTTACACGTGTTAAGAGTACGACACAATAGCCCCCCCCAAAACTTGAAGAGAAAGAGCTCTGCATCTAGAGAACAAAAAATATATATACTTGAGGGGAAGTTTCATCAACTTCAAAAGGCATATGTTCTTAGGAAGATGCCAACAGCGTATATCAAGCATATCACACAATAAAAAATATATACTAAAACCATCACAATTAGGAAGATGAAAAACATGGCATAGTTTATCTAATCCTGACTTGAGTAAAGCCAAATATTGAGGATGGCATGATCTTACCTATCAATAATTTTTAAACGGCCACCAGGTAACCACAGCCCTATGTCTCCAGTATGAAGCCATCCATCTTCATCAATCACTTCTTTCCTATGCAATTTGAATAAATCATTTGATGCATTGGTATTTGATGGATGTAATAATTCCCAAAAGAGCCAGTAAATACAAAGGTTTCATACGTCTGCACTTCATCTTTGTAATAACATTGGAAAACAATAGGACCCCTAACGCAGATTTCACCACGGGGATATGGCTTATCATCAGATGTGTAGTTCATTTCTGGGACATCCACAAGCTTTAGTTCTGAAACAGGCAAGGTGAAATAGTGTCTTAGATTCTTTGCCCAAAGTAAAAGCAAGACATGACAAAAGACAAAAAGGAAATCCCGAGTAAAGAGGACCCGGTTTTTCGAGAGGGCTTGGTAGTCTTAAGAATGCTTTGGGTGAGGGGTTATCTTAATATAGAAGACTAATAAAGCAGTAAAACCTTCAATATCCACTAGGTATATATATTATACGTAATCACTGCTCACATCCTTGCAAGGTTTTTAGTTGGCTTTACATTTTTACAACTTAAAAATTTGAATAGTTCAATCTTCTGCATATACATTCTGTGACTCTGTGTTCTAAAATGACATCCTCAGAAGATCTCTAACCTGCTGTGTTGAATTCTAATGCCTTACTTGCCTAGTGTACTACACAGATCATTTGAATTTGCTGAAATTGAAATGACTAGTAGCAAAGAAGGTTAGGAAGATATACCAAGAAACATACATACATATATATATATATATATATATAGAGAGAGAGAGAGAGAGAGAGGGCTGATATGCCCTAAAAACATCCACAGACCCACATACACACATACACAGACCAAAAACAGATTATATACACTTCAGAACCAGTAACTGAACTTGTTTTAAATAATTAACCTCTCTTGTCTACATAACTCTGATCACCACCAGCTGGTATGATCAAATGCAGTTAAAAAAGTCAGCCTGGCTTGAACAATTGAACCTACTATGAGAAAAAGCCAAGACCAAACCCAGCAATAATAGTAAGCTTAATGTTGCACAAGTCTTAAGCCAAAACCTTCTGTGAGTAAATATAGACGTGCTATCTAACAAAAGCATTCTCATGAAGCCCTCAATTATGCATGCTTACGCATCCACTTTTGTACTGCTTATCAAATGACTAGCTATTTATGATGCAAAAAAAGGTAGGTACATCCTATGCTGATAGAATTTCTTGCAGATATGCTGAAGGATAAGAAATTTCAAATTATGTGAAACTCACGTCAATAACTCACCACAGGCCGGATTAGGGGCACCAACATGGCCAGATAGACTGTCACCCTCCTCAATGGCACTTATGACGCAAGAAGTTTCAGTCATGCCATATCCTTCAGTTACTTGACAACCAAAGCAGCTGCAATGTAAAATATAATATTGAGCCTCAATTTATTTATTTTTTGTGGAACGCAAAAAACAAAAATGCACTTGGTATTCAGGACACCATTAAAAAACTTACATCTTTAAAAATTCCATGATATCGGGAGACAAGGGTGAGGCACCTGATACCATAAAACGAACTCGCCCTCCAAGCTTTTCCCTTATCTTATTGAATACCAACTTGTCCCACATGGGAGAAGGGTTCTTTCCTGAAAAAAAGAGAAGTCACCATCATTAGATGCCAATAGGGTAACAATTTCTGTGAAAAAATGGTAAAGAAACAAATGACCAGGTTCATCCTCTGTGGCTATCACCAAGGCACTCATGAAAGAACAATGCAACTTTAAAGTTTGTTTATTGTAGAGAATGTTTTAATAGATTTGAAAAACTCCTATGTCATTAGATATTACTGTAATGTTTGCTTCCTGAGTGAAAATCAATGTTCTAGCGGATGACCTTAACAGAGATTCTATTATGTGTTGTGTCTACATGGTGGCAGCTAAAATTTGTTTCAGAGAAAATTGTAGGATAAAGAAGTTATATGAGATTGGGGAATGCCAACACATTGTAAATCTAGTTCAATGCAAGCTGAAAAGTCGACAAAGGTTTTTTTTTTGGATAAGTAAAGTTGAGAAAGGAATTCAATTTGCCAAACAAAAAAGAACTACAAAGTCTGAAAACAGAAATGAATCTTATGCTACAAAGATACATAAGTCTAATTGGTAATATACTTTACCACTCAATATTGCTTGCTTCTTAGCATTGTATGCCGCATTAAATAGCCTCTGTCGTAGCCCACTGGATGTCTTTACAGCATTTGTAATACTGCACATCAAAGCATCCAACTGAATGAGTGAGAAAGTGTGTTACAGATTGCAAAAAACAAATTTCCAAAGCAACAGGAATCAATTTTACCCAGCATAAACTCTGTTATACAGCCTAGGGACACTGCAGAAGATAGTTGGCCTTAGAGCAGCCATATCATCCATCAATTTCATATTATCCTGCATACAGCAGTTCCAAACAACAGGAGTGGGGAGAAAAGGTTAAGGCCAGTCTCAGAAAAGTTAGGAAAATCAGTTTTATATCTAGAACGAATATTATCAAAAGGTCAGCCTGCAGTTTACTTGAATGGATTGGCTCCTAACCTCAATTTGGATGATGATTTATGTTTAAACACTAAAATTTCTCAGTATGGTAGCCAAATTTGCATAATTTCGTCCAATTAAAAGTTGATGACTACAACAAAAAGTAACAAACAAAATTGACACTTGAAACCACTGCAAGTAGACAACAGTTCACAAAATTAATGCACTACTCTTAAAACAAAGGTGTATATATTTGCTCAGAATTGTTTGAGTAGCATATTACATTTAAAGCAGCAAGTATTACATTGCAATGAATATTTCAACTCCTTTAGCAAGAATAGGGACTTGAAGATTCAAATCATCTTGAGAAGAAAAAACACCTGCCTCTGCATTTAATATACCTTTTGTGTGTACCTATTTACATAGGTATACATATTCATGTATGTGCATACTTGTTTATGTACCATATGTATCTATGTATATCTCAGAAAAAGAAAGGATGAATTCGTACCCCCCGATAGAATCCAACAGCAACTCCATGATAGGTCATCGAGACCAGGTTTACTCGTTCATATATGTGCGCCAAAGGAAGATATGATATGTGACTGGAATTATAAAAGGTAGTTTCACGCTAAGTAGCTCATTGAAATTCTCATAATAGAATATGGACTATATCAATAGACAAAACCAGCAGTACTCACACATCTGATGGGTAGAATTTGGCACAAAGGGAGGTCCCGGCAACATTTGCAATCAAGTTTCCATGCGTCAAAACAGCTCCCTGTCAAGAATTCATACAAGGGAGAAAGGACTGGGTGGTTAGACAGCACTCCATTAACAAATCATGTCTACAATCACTCAATAGGCCAGAAAGCTGAAAATGTTACACTAAGTTATACCTTTGGGGTCCCAGTTGTACCACTTGTGTAGCAAATGGTAGCAACATCATCAGGTTTTGGAGGGCAAAAAGGTTGAAGATTACTCTGGCCCTAAAAAGAAAGCATTCACGTAATTAGAAACAAATATATTTATCTACCAATCAAAGGCAGTCCATGAACAAAGACCCATAAAAAATACAAATAGAGTCACGTTATCTTGTGAAATATACATGCATTTAAGCAACAGGACCTCAATAAGTATTTTAATGACCATGTCACAATATGGCAGAGAAAAGCAACTTGTTTATTACGATTACAAGAGGATAAAGCCTCAGCTACCAAATAGAAGCTGTAAATTCTGCTATATGTTTGAATAGCAAAGGTGGTGGGCATATATATTGTCTCTCCACAATGTAGCCGTGAGAATATGGGCCACATGACTATATATTTGTGCACATCTATGAATCTTTTTATGATGTACATGCATTAGTGTGCACATAAATTAACAGAGAAAATAGCAAACACAAGAAACAAAGGGCGTGATCTCGAGAATAAGATAAGATCAATTCAAAGATCTAGTATTTTATAAACAAGATATGCCTGATCCCATGAGTTCCCTAATGTGACCTATGACTATATTGACAGATTATAAAATAAACCCTCGCCAGAAAGATGAACGTAGAGAGAGAGGGGAAAAAAAAGGAGCAGGCTAAATAACACATGTTTGAAAGTACTCAAATAGCTAAGAGCCCAATGAGAAGTTAGGCCTAAAACATTTAAGATTTTGTTTATAGGGAAGGGTATATGATTACCTGACTAAGAAGTTCTGAATACGTCACAACCTCTACTCCTGTTGATGATGGAAGCTTTGGAATTCGATCATCTATCCCTCCAACGACCTACGAAGTTGAGTAAGCAGATGAAATTACTAGCAAGAAAAAGATCGGAATGGAATCAGGGGCATGAGGTGTACATGCGTACCACAATTAAGCGGATTGTTGGAATATCTAACAAGAAGCCCAACAACTGCAAAATCCAAGTGACAAAATAAGAATTTTTTTTTTTTTTTGATAAGTAAAAGTTTTATCAAAAAAGAAGGCTTAAGCCAGTTACATCAAAAGAAGTGACAAAATAAGAAATAATGCAGAAGCAAGATGAGAATCATAAACCACATAAAGCTAAGAGATAGGTAGCCCCAACAAACAAAGAATTTGTCTACAAACAAAGCAAACTACAAGAAATGATTTTTGTTTGGTACCCGATATGAGTAGTTCTAACACAAAATGGAACATGTTAAGAAGAGGGCTCCTGCATGTACCTCATTATTATCTCTTATCATCTTTACAGGGGAAAAAAAACACACACATCTAATAGGTTGATTGGCTAAATTTGTCATGCTCACCCCAAAATGGAGCAAGTGCTGTAAGACTGTATATGGTCAACATAATTTGTGGAGTCCAAATAGGGTTGGGCCGGTTGGCTCCTCTCAGAAATGTATCTTGACATATGCTCGGCACCAATATATAGCAGGCCATAGGGAACATATTCTAAAATCACATTTAAAGGGGGATTTAATCATCTAGACTTGGCTCATGAACCAATTGAAGATTGCATTTCAATTCTTAAACAGGTATGGCAGAAGTTAACAAACTTTGACCAGTCCATGTTGAGATAGTTTAGACAGAAATTTCATTTGTGTGACAAACTAGATGTGATAATGTTTAGCATGTAGATATTTTCTATGGGCTAAAATTAAAAAATCAGGCAGCTCATAGTAAGAGGGACAAAGGCACCCTTAACTAGAAGACAGAATTAGGCTGCATTTGGGTGCTAAGGTGATCTCAGATCGTCTTAGTTGATCTATGAATAGTAGTGTTTCGTAGGTCCCATTGAAAAGTGTTTGAACATATGAAGTAGGTTAAGATATGTGTTTGAATGTATGAAGTAGATTGAGATATATTTAACTTTTTATGGGAAGTTGAAAAAACAGTGGGTCCCATCAATGATTAGTTTGAGATAGGTTGAAACGGGTTTGACACCCACACAAGCCTAGTGAAGTCAGGCTAAAAAAAGTTTAAAATGCATAAGGGATTACATTCAAGTTGAATAGGCAGAATGGCAGTAGGCCATAAAGGAGATGGAAATAAATAGAATGTAATTGAAATTGAACAATTTATTGAGTTGGATTGAGCGGAGTTTTCCATTGTTCAAGAACCAATAATATGTCTCTCCTCTGAGTTTCTTATGAATATTCAGAAAGGGGAAAAAGTTCTCCTCCTATCAACTACACTTCTCAGATCTCAATTTACATACATTTACAGCCTTTGCTCCAGAGTAAGCAAAATAACATCTGATAGAATCTAATCAGTATACCCTTCACCCTGATTACATTTTGGTCAAGAATCCACAAGCCAACTGCGGATCCTATCCACAATATGCAAACTCATCATTGTTTTTATTAAGGTTGTCATTTCAAATTTTACATTTGTATAATAATATAGATTACAAGAAACTTCTTTTGTTAGCCACAGCTGAGCAGCATCTAGCTTAAACTCACAGTATTTAAGATTTGAGGCACACAAAATATAACTTGTAGAGCAGCATGATTTACAATGTACTTGACTGCATCTGGACCTGAAAAGTATACAACAATTTTTATTTTTATCAGTGACAATAATCTACAATAACATCTGCAGCTGCAAAACTAGGCAAGACGGCGTGTAACAAACCAAGAGTGTCATATAAAGGAACCGATATGAAAGAATATGCAGAGCAAGCGTGATCAACAATGAGCCATTCAGGTCTGTTGATGAAGTACATCCCAATGCAAGATCCCTGTAAAATAAAGCAACAGTAGTTACAGACTGCAAGAAAATAAAAAGGACATTGACTATCAACAATGAACCAAATTAAAATATAAACGTCAACCGATAAAAAACATCTTCAAATATAAAACTAATTTTTCAGGCGTTCACCTTAGGTATCCCATGATAAATTAAGCCAGAACCTATAGCAGACCGAGCAGTACCTGCTTCTCCATATGTCATCCATTTGTACCTTGACGGGTCAAAAGTAATGCAAATGAATGAGGAAACAATATATCAAAAGTTTAGAGCATAGATTACATACCAAGAAAAGAAAAATATACACACTCTCCAATCGTGCCGTCAACCCGAATCCGTGTTCCCAGATATTTGTAATCTCGGAAGGTGTCAACTGAGCGCCTATGTTTACAAAAAGGAAACCTTCCAGTTTATACACATGATAAAAATAAGATCGTGCTAGTTGAAAGTAGAAGAACTAAGGCTGTGTTTGTTTAACCTACACTCAAGAAAAGAAATAATAAGAACCAGTTTTTTGTTGAAGGGAATATTTTTCTATAAGAACCGAGACTTTTAGGTAACAAATATGTCTATTAGATATTTTACGAAGAAAGTTTTTGGTAATAAAATCGACCTATGCATTAAGTCTAATCTATTTCAATCGAATTTATTCAAAACTGGAAAAAGAAGACTTTGGTTGACATATAGAAGGGGAAAAGATGTTAAATAATGGAAACATTTTCAGGAAACAGAAGCAGCCTAAACAGTAATTCAGCAAGAACTCATTGGGGATGCTCACACAAAGTTATCGTGAAGTGTGCCAATTTCAGGATGATCATGGAATCTACTCACAAGCTCCAAAGGAGAACGTACAGATCTGTCACAGCAGAAAAAGAAATGGCAAATGATTATGGAGGCAGTATGGGCAAATGGCAATCTAGTGCAACTAATGAACTTTGATTATGGGGCGCTATAGGGTAAGGATAATGTTATATACAGCTCAGAAGTGTGCAGTCCCCACGTACTCCCTTGGGAAAAAGGTTGAGGCCACCATTAAAGAAATAATTTTTTCATGTGGGTCCCAATTTTACCAATATTTTTCAAATGGAGTACGCATAGACAGCACACACCAGAATTGAAAATATCATTTCTATATAGAGCAAATACAAGAGTGGAAAATTCCTACCTGTATACATTCCACTTCCCTGACTGCAATTTCTCGGGAAGCACAACACTGTAACCCTGCTCTGTTCAGGATTAATGCCAGTATTGGCTATATCAGTAATGAATTCATACACATATAAAACAGAGACATTACTTTAAAAAAACATATATAACAAAAATAGTTGAACTGGGAAATGACTATAAACTGGATTGCCATTTATATGTCCACAACTAAACAATTAGCAACAGACCAGAAGGAACAAAATTGGGGCATACTTTTGATGGAATGGTTACACCAGCAACCTTTTTAATTAGATAAATTGAGGTAATTAGTAATTTTACGGTCACAGATGTTTAGGATCCTGTAAATTCTATTCTTGTTTACTTAAGTTTAACAGAGATTTTTATCTCGTTGAATTAGTCTCCAGCATTTAATTCTAGAATTGGTAACTCTTCCAATCAATGAACTTTGATTAGACAGGAATTCTTGCAGGTTACAGACCATTTCATTAGTAAGGTGAAAGTGTGAGACTCCTACCAGACCTAGATTATGAGGTTTTCTATTTCTTTCTACTTTTCATTCCCATAAAAAAGCTACAGGGAAACCCACCTATCTTCTCCTCACCCACAACCAGCCTCTTTGAAAGAGAACAGGCTGCTAGTATGTGAATAGGAATGAAAGATAAGACAATCAAGTAGAGGCAGTACAGCAGGGTGGAGGATGATCCTCTTGTGTTTATTTTGGTGCCTATGGTTGGAGAGAACGGGAGATGTCTTGAATATTGTGAATGTTCTATGGGGGAACTTAGGGAGTTTTTCTTGCTATATCTAATTGAGGAATTAAGTACTAGAGAAGAAAAGAGTCCTCATTTCTTCTGCCACTCAGGATCTGGATCTCTTGTTCAACAATCTATTTGCTAAAATATATTCTGATCTACAAGTTCTTTAGTAGAATTTATCAAATCATATGGAATATGTGGATTGCATCTTTCCCTTACAATATTCTTTAGACTTTATCCTTGAAAAATACTTTTAACTACTCATGATCTGGAAATGGGAGAAAGAGAGACCAAAACCCTTTTTGTTTTTATCTCTTATTTCTGAAACTAAGAGTACAGACACTTTGTCAGAAGTTTTTGACAGAGCTTTACATCTGATGGCCCTACCCAATCCGGAAACATGTCTGGGGCTCCTAGGAGCATGTAGCCAGAAGCATGTAGCCAAAACATGAGACTCATACCCTCTTGTCTAAAAGCAACTGCAGTTAAACCTTTTGCATATGAGTGCTGCTACAGGGAAGCCCCCTGTAGAAGCACGAAATGCACGAATTTAAATAAAACGGTGCGAGTTGTGTCTCTATCTATTTGCCTATGGGACTGCAAGACATAACAGTGATCAAATTGCCTATGGGCAGCACTGCTCCAACGCCCAGCAGCAACAAAGTGCAGCTAAACTGCACATGTGAACCCAACCAAATGGGGAAAAGAAAAAGAGGAATTAAAATAATAAAATATAGATATAAAAGAAATCATGAGAAATTAGAATTACATGAAAGGAACCATCATAAGGAAGAGAATGAGAAAGAAATTAGTCTCAAAACTGCCATATAAAAATGAATTCTTCAAAGTGTCTACATGATTAATAACTTACAAGCTTATTTATCAATACACCGAACATATTATTGGAGAGCTAGATTTGATCAGCCTCATCAACTAGCACGAAAAAGTGTTTTTTATTTTTATTTTAATTGTTCCAAGTCTTATGATAAGTTGTATGAGTTAGCGCTTTCGAATATTATTAAGGTGGGGGACTTTTGTAGATATCACTGAGAGCTAGTCCATAATCGCTGTTCTAATTCATTTCTCTCAAAACTCTTACAGAATTCCTTTAAAACATGTCTTAATGATTAAAGACTATAAAGGCTAAATTAGCTATATATAGAGCCTTAGCACTGAACTAATGTGAAAAATTGCCGTGCACCGATAACTAATGTCCATAAAAATTCATGTTTAGATGTCTGCAGCATGCAGACATCTCGGATTATGTTTAAACGAAAAATAAATAAATTCATGTTTAGTATGCTTAATGTTGAGGAGCAAGAGGGGTGTATTATGTAGGAAGGGGGAGCATCTGGATTCTGTACAAAAAAAGAAAAGAGTTTTTGTTAAAATGTGGTGGGCTTTTTAAAGAGGGTAAAAAAGTGATCTTACATATATAAGTACGTGTGCGGTGGATGTGCAAGAAGTGGGGCTTCCCTCAAGAATTTTTCTTTGCATATATCTCGCATTCTCACACTAACAATTACCCTTCGCTGATGTTTCATTGGTCTCAGAATTTTGCTAGAATGATTATGATCTCCGTGGTCATTTTTTTTTTTTTTTACCAAACAATATTTTAACGTTTGGGAATAAGAAACTTCTGAAAATTTCTCAAAATTGTTTCCCACTTAACCCAAACATCTTTTAGAAACTAGTCCTAGGATTATGGCAGAAATCCCTCTGAAAGTGCCTCTTCGGCCTCGCCAAACAAGTCCAAAAGAAACCCAAAACTTCCACTTAAGGTCACCTGGGTTCCTAAATCAAAGAATTGGAACGAACCAAAGGGTTTGCCCATCGTTATCTACCATTTTGATCACTGCTCAGCTACAAACAGACATTTGGGTGTCCCGATTTGGACTCTTTCCTTTCCAGATTCCACAACAGAAAAAGGAACTAGCGGCCAGTCCGATAAAAACTACCTTCGTGGAATCAATAATTGAGAATGTTTGCAGCTCAAACAAAAGATACCAATCATTGTTTAAAAAGACATATATACCAAAAGTTCCGCATTTCGGTGGAGTACCAAAAATTCTCATTTCATTATAAATTTATAAGCATCCATAAAGTGCCATTTACCAAGGAAAGTACCAAAAGGCAAAAGCTTTTATCATTAAATCGATCAACATGTACTTTACAGTACACCTACTTCTGCAATATATTATTGCGCCTTCCCCACCACCACCAAAAATTCCGCACCTCCTTTTTTTCAAAAAAAAAAATAATTCAACATAAAAGCGACCAGCTAATCTAAACAAATATTTCAAACACGAATAGAGAAAGGAAAATTGCTTGGCTCACAGGTCCATTTATACTGTTAATGTGAGGGTCCGCAGGTAGTAGAACTTATAGAGAGAGAGTACCCATAACGAACTCTGCAGCGGTGGGATTAGGACGGACCTGGGGGTGAGACTCGCCATCAGCAACAAGGTGGCCGTGAATGGATTTGAGACGACGCTGAGCTGTGGTGGAATCCATGGCAGTTTGTTTCGTTTGTTTTTCTCCTCTACGTGAAGGACGAAAGTTTCTTTCGCTGGGTACTCAAAAGTGCTGCACTGTCTATTTGGTTCTCGGGGAAGAACAAAATGGTTGATAGGGATGGGCAGGTACGCTTCTCGAGGCACGTAACGATGATGTCACTGACGGTATGATGATTAATTACGTTCATATTTAAAAAAATTTAAATTGAAAATGATAAATACAGTCCAACAGTCTGTCAGCTGAGTTGGCAGGTGCTGCCAGGCTGTCTCCAGACTCGGTACAACTCTTTGTAGATATATAAAAGAAGGTGATACTCGTATAATTATTTTTATAATTTTCTATGTATTTAAGTTGTTTTATTTTTTTATTATATTTTTAAATATTTTTAATTAATAAGAAAAAATAAAAAATAAAAAATATATAAATTTATTAATATGTATATTTTTAATCATTAATTAAATTTAAAAATTAAATAAATAAATTATAAATAAATAATACAAGTATCATTTCCCTATATCCTACCTAAAAAGGTATTCATTATGCTGCTTGTTTTGTCAGAATTGGAGTTTGAAACTCGGTCTTGTGATTCGCTTTTTTGGCAGCCGGCGCAAAACCGGCAGCCATTGCTTCATTTTTTTTTTTTTCCGCGGGGTCTAATATTCGTTTTTCATTTTATGGAAATAAATTTTAATTACAGAAGGCTGAAACTTATTTTTGTTTCATTTTATAGATCTTAACGATGTTCGAACAAGGCTGAAACTGATCGAAACTTACGTGGGAACTTGTCTTCTTCTTCACCATATATTAATTAATTAACGTGATTGCATAATATACGTCCAAATTAGAGTAATTTTATATGTTATGTTATTATTTTATTATTATTTAACTATATAATACGTGAAGTATTTATTATTATTAAATAATAATAAATTATTTAATGATTGATAAATATATAATATCTATATAATATAATAAAAATGAAATGGTGTGTGTTGTATAAAATTTTTTGTATTAAAAATGTTGACAAGAAATCTGAAAATGCGACCGAATTCCAGTTATCTTTCAGTTTTGACTCACTTTTTGAGAACTTTTTTTTTTAACAAGTTATACAAATAATCTTTTATTCATTTAAAATACGAAATAAATAATTAAATAAACTCTTTACCAATAAATAAGATTTTATTGATGAATAGGCAAATGCCATGTAGCCGGATCATATAAAGTACAACGTCTGGGAGTGACGTCCATTCTGTCGCATTTCTTAATCAAAATAACATTTTCTTCATTTCAAAAATTTTAAAAAAAAATAATAATTTATTTAGCCTATTGTCGATCGACACATTACGGTCCGCCTCGTTGGGTGCCAATAAAATTTGGCAACCTATCTTCTCTTGCTTTTCGAAAAGTTTTAGTTTATATTTATTTGGAAATAAATTTAGAGATGACGATAACTTACATTTTATCACCAACTTTTTCTTAACTAAGTCTATATAACCTCTTTTTTTTTTTTTTTTTTTTAATAGGAGTGGAGAGTGGATTTTGAATCCTATCATCCTACTCACTATTGTTTTAAGAAAATAGGGTGTGGAAAGTCTTACTTCCGATTGTTTTACAAAAATAGGGGCTACTCCATCCTATATACTGTAGATAGTACTTGAATTTTCTTTCATTTTGATCGAAATTTTTTATTCTAATATAGTATCCGATATGGTATACCTCTTCTCATTTTGTTTCACTTCAAATCTCAACACATTCTAGCCATCTAGATCAAATTCCGATCATTCTAGTTAAAATTGACATTTCGTCCGTTATTTTGTTTAAGACTATTTTTATAATTTTTTTATACTTAAATGACATTTTTGTAAATTTTAAATTCATATGATATTTAATTAATTCTAGAATATAAAAATATATTTATATAATTTTCTTATTTTTAACTTCAATTATGTCTCTCCATTCTCTCATTTTTAAATATCATTATTTTAATAATTTCTCTATTCTTTTTTTTTTTTGTCTCAACTTAAGTTTGCGATTTTTTTAAGGTATTTCATTTTATAAATCTTCAATTATTATATATATATATAATAGATACTTACATATATATATATTTATTTTATTAATTATTAGTTTATATATACATATAAATATTTATATATAATATATAATTAATCTTAAAATGATATATCAAAATTCATCGATATCAAAACATTCTGTTTTAATATTTAAATCAAAATGATCACCAAAATTGAATTTAAAACATTGGGTAGCACCTTTACTTTTTTTTTTTTTTGTCTTTTTCTCTTAGTCTAGGCCCTAGATTAGCGTCCTTTGTTTGTGCAGTCTTTGTTTGGAACGACCAGGGGACGGTGTCGGGCCTCTGATGGCCATCCTATGGTCTCTAGTGTTGTCTGTCTCCACTAATGAGATCCCCGACAACCATGGCAAACATGCAGTGGCCAACAACCACACACCTAGTGCACGTTCTTGTGCACCCAAAAACTCGTGGCATCCCGATGCGACTCCAATTGGCCTCCAACAATTACCACATGGACCGTCGGCTATTTCTAGCTCCGCCACAATGGCCCCGTCCAGTAGGGTCGTGAATAGTGCACCTCGTGTGTGTGCATTTTGCCATGCACACAGAACAACATCTCGACTCAACTATAGCGCAACCAAGGGACAAAGTTGATAGCCACCTTGTTGTCCACCGACATCTTCCATATCCGCCAATGTGGTCCCTAAACACCATTATACAAGTGAGGTCCCTGACCACTATTCCCCCACGACAACACGATAAGCTTCTTGGCCACCCAATGGGCATATCCCCACGGCCAGGCGTATTCCGACCACCCATAATCGACCCACACTTGTCCACTAGCCTCCCAATGGCTTCCACACATGTCCCGATCGTTTGGGTCCCTCCTCCTCAAGTTGTCCATGGTAAGAATCTTTATAAAAGCATCAATACACACAAAGAAAACTACTTTGGAAGAAACTCGAGATCTCCAAATACTCTTCCAAGGGAAGGGAGAATTATCCTTTTAGTCTACAGTTAGGATTTTGTAGTAGGCCTTAACAAAACATTTTTTCTTATGATTGTACCGCCACTTCAATATGTCCATCTGTGTTGAAGGCCTTCCCATGGAGTATAACAAACTGAAGAAAGCTAAGACGGTGGATAATTCACAATCATGGGAATCTCTATTAAATAAGATGTACTATTGATAAGAGTTGTGTGAAACAATCTGCAAGTCTGCCACCAAAGCCTTCATGTTACCTACAATATGATAGAGAGTTGGGAATACCATTTCCAAGGCATGCTCACCACACCACACATCCCACCAAAAGCTAACTCTAGTATCCTCTCCAACAAAAAACCAGACATGTTTCTCAAAACAAGGATAACTCCTCCGTATAGACTTCCAAAAACTCACCCCATACATCTCCCTCACTTCCTTAGAATGCCATCCTCCAAGCACTACCATGCCTAGCATCAATGACTTATTTCCACAACAACTCCTTCTCTAAATGGTATCTCCATAACCATTTCATCAATAAGGCTTTATTAAACATTTTCAAGTTACACACTCCCAAGCCTCCATTCATCACTAGAAAGTAAACGGTGTTCCAACTAACCAAATGAATTTTTTTTCCTCACTCAGGCCCCCATATAAAAGCCTAAAAAAGTTTTTTGATCTTCTTCACCACTCTTGTAGGCATAGGAAACAAAAATAAATAATATGTGGGAAGATTAGTTAAGGTTCTCTTGATAAGAGTGAGTCGACCCCTTTCGATAAGTACACCCGCTTCCATCCAATCAATCTTGTCTCAATCTTCTCCACTACCACATCACAAATGGCTTTGACCTTAAATGTTACTCCCAACGGAATGCCCAAATATTTCATGGGAAGTAAGGACACCTTACAGTCCAACAGACTTGCTAGACAGTTGATGTTTAGCACCGCACCCACTGCAACCATCTCGAACTTCCCTAGATTCACCTTCAGTCCCGATACTGCCTCAAAAAGGAGTAACAGAGCACAGACCATCTGGATCTAAGAAATATCTGCATCACAAAAAGAGAAGAGTATCATCTACAAATAATAAATGTGACATAGTGATGGGGCCACTAGCATTGCCCAACTGGAAGCTAGATAAGCGACCTCCACCAACTGCAGCATTCACCATCCTCTCAAGTGCCTCTATAACAATGATAAATAAGAGAGGAGATAAATGATCTCCTTGTCTCAAACTTGGGAACTGTCAAAAAAATCAACAAGAATACCATTAATCAAGACCGAGAACCGGAAATGGACACGCAATGTCGGATCCAACCTATCCACCTTTCACCAAACCACACCTCCCAAGCAAGTAAAGAAGAAAGTTCCAGTTTATATGATTATAGGCTTTTTCCATATTAAGCTTACACAAGAACCCTGGCACACCCTCCCTCATTCTATGATCCAAATACTCAATTGTAATAAGGATCAAGTCAAGAATTTGTCTCCCTCAAATAAAAGCATTCTGGGGCTTGGAAATGATACACTCCAAAACAGGGCTAAGCCAGTTAGCAAACACCTTTGAGTTAATCTTATAAACGCTACTCACTAGGCTAATAGGGTGAAACTCATCAATAGATGTAACCTCATGTTTCTTAGGGATGAGAGCAACGAATGTCGAACTGAGACTTTTTTCAAACTTTTCAAAAGAATGGAATTCATTGAACACTTAGATCACCTCACCGTTCACAATGTCCCAGTATGTTTGAAAGAACCCCATCATAAAGCCATACGGGCCCCATGCCTTATCCTTGGTCATACTAGAAATGACATTAAAAATTCCATCCTCCTTAGAACATCTTTCCAACCAACTCACATTGTGCAAATCAATGGTCTCAAATGGAAAATTATCAAGCTTACGCCTCCAACAAGTTGATTCTATGAGAAGATTCTCACAATAATTTACAAAATGATTTTCCAATTTAGAAGAGGAGGAGAAAACCTTATCACTTAAATGAAGAATATCGATAGCATTGGTGTGCCAATGTGAGTTAGTCACTTTATGAAAAACAATTATACATTTATCCTCTTCTTTTAGCCACCAGGCCTTGGATATTTTATGTCATGATGTCTCTTTCGACAACAATATCCTCTCCAAATTAGTCACAATTGTACTCTTCCTTAAAGCTACTTTCTCTTAAAGTCTCCCAATAATTTCCTTCCTTCTAGCTCCTGCAATTCCTCCAAGAGGGTACTTTTTTTATTGTTGATGTGGCCAATTACTTCCAAGTTCCACTTCTTGAGGTCATGTTTCAAAAACCTCCAGCTTACCTGCGAGGATGAAACTAGGAGGGCCTGTAAAAACTGATACAATATCCACCAGTCAGGCACCAACTTTACAAATTCATCCGCTGCTAACCACATATTTTTAAACTTGAAGTACCGACGCCCCCTATGAATTCCTCCACAATCAAGAAAAATAGGGTTTCCGAACTAACATGTGGTAATGAGTTTCCCATGAGGAAGAAATAAGGAATCTGTACAAACTCGACCAATTCCAACCATTAGACCACATAAACTTTCCCCCAACCAATAAGAGATACATACGGTCAAGGTAAAAAATGAACTCCAAAAACACCTTCATAGTCCTAGAGTTTCGATAAGTCCCCAATCGCTCGATAAGAGATCGAGTGGTATTAAAATCCCCTCATGCACCATGGTAGTTCCCCATAAGTAATACTAGCCTGCCAACTCCTCCTAAAGCCTCCTCCTCTCACTATCCATATTAGGTCCATAAGAACCTGCAAAAGACTACTCTCATCCATCAACCATATTTTTTAAATGAATAGTGACCTAGTAGTCTCCAATGCATTCCTCCATTGCCTCCATTATTTTCTTATTCCATAATAGTAACACACCAGCCGAAGCCCCCAAAGAAGCCAAGTATGCCCAATCCACACATGAACAACCTTATAGGCTACAAACAAATCTTCTATCAATGACCCTCATTTTGGTTTTCTGGAGACACACCACATCCACTTTTCACATCCGCAATAAAGATTTAACACGAAGGCATTTGTTGCGATCATTAAGCCCTCACACGTTCCAAAAAAAGGATTTTAAGCTTCATGGACACATAGAGTGCCCTTCCCTTTTGATCTTTCCATATGAACACACCCTTCCTTTGCATCATAATTAATGGTGCAGGTAAGTCTTTTGAGTTCCCTATCAAGTTTTATGGCTGACTTCAACCTTCCATCTTTAATTGCTATGAAAAGGGCCCAAAATTGTTCGTCATGGCCCCCACTAGTAACCCCAAGAAGATCGCAAAGTACCTCTACCTGCTTGAAGACCCAATTCGAAAAGACCCCCTTACCAAGTTACTCCTAGGAGGGAATGTGCGTAGTGGGGTTACCTCAACACCCTCCCCCAAAGAGCACCCACCCAACATGTTAGAAACTATTACACTGTCACAAGCACTTAGATCTTCTGAAATTGAAACCACTGCCAATTGCATATTCCCCTCGAAAACCACTACCTTGTCACAACCAATGGGACCTTCTAAACTCGAATCAAGGTTAAGACTCACTAAACCAACATCTTTCCTTACCTAAAGCCCCAACTCCCTGGGGATTTCCATAGTCGACCCCCTTGGGATTGAGGGAGTAGGTTCTATCGTACAAATTGTTTGAGCTACTACCGAAGTTTCACATAACACCTCACCTGACCCACTTTGTGTTATCGTCGACATTAGAAAAGGTCATGTATCACCCTGAGAAGAGATTTTTGCATCTCGACTCACGAGATCCTGTCGGTGCAAATTCCAACATCCTAATCGTCAATGGAGTGCTCACAACCTATGCTAGCACCGTTTGACCCTTCGCCAGCTATAAGAGGTGTGCTGCGACCTCCTGAACTCTTGCCGATGATGAAAACGCCTCTAGCCTTAGGTGGGTTTCGGGTCAACGAGACATGCTGGGCTTGAAAGCTTGGCCCAACTCCCTGCAAAGCCCGCTGGCACACATGCAATGTGTTAGGGCCTTTATAGGCTAATAGAGGCCTATCAGAATGGCCCGAGAACAAAACCCCATCCCTCTTCTCTATAACACCAGCCAGGCCCACTACATCCAATTTAGGCCCACAATGTTATCCATCTCCCTATCCCACTTGACTACCCCTCCCTCTTTAGCATGAGCCAGCCTAAAATCCAACCCCTAGCCCTCTGCACACCGTTTCATCCAATCTAAATACCTCTGCAACTTATCTATATATTCTTGTATGTCAAACAAGACCTGGCCGAAACTTTCATTATTAAGGCCAACACTGCTAATGCCATTTTTTCCCTTCCATCAAGACCTTAGCTGAAAAAAGCCCCCTTTGTGCCTTCGAGCCTAGTCTAAAGAGAACGTATTCTATAACGCCTTCAAGTACAACAATCTCAGTAGCTCTGCCGACGACACAAGTGCCCCACTCAACCAACCTCCACCTTCGACCTCTCTCAGTATATCCACCAATTTCTTCCAACCTACACCACCTTTGCCCTCAAAGATGAAGATGGTGAACTGCCTCCCCTTGCATATAGGTTGCCACAGCCAGGAATACCCCTTGAGGGTTCGAGCATTTCTAGGCAACAAAACCCCTATCCCTTTCACGATGAGCTGAGTAAAACTCTCTTCTCCCCACCACCAGATAGTCCACAATCACCTTAATGCACCACTGAAACGCAAGTAGCCCCAAGTGTAGGTGCTTCACAAACTTCCATCCTCGCTCAGTGATACGCACCCCTTGACCATCCCTCACCACCGCAAAGGATTTGGATTCAATATTGACAATATTTGAAACCACCATGCTTGCTCACAGACTCGCGGTCAAACACCAAAATTCATCATGCAAATAAAAAGAAAAAATGTACGAAGCGAAAGTTGTGAGAGAGAGAGAGAGAGTCTTCGTCACCTCCTAATGATATAAATCATTATACTAGATAATTACATATGACAAATACTAATATATAAATATTGTAATTACTATAACTAATACTAATATATTACTAATAGTCTAATAGACTAATTTAAAACTAGAAAATTGGACCGAGATCAGTTATATCGGTACTATCAGTTTTGGGAGGTAACTGGTGTGTAATTGATTTTAAAAAATATAAAATCAATAGTACCAGTTTGGTTTTAGATTTTGTCCACGATCAAACCAAACCGAACTGGTTACACCCCTAGCCACGAAGTATGTTGCTCGGCATCTAGTGGTAGGAACCTCTCCCTCTACTGCTCACCCAAGTTTTGTACCACCTGCCCCCATGTTCAATGTCATGTTGCTCGATCACGCAATGGCGAGTATCTACTTGCTCGGCCACCCATGACGAGCAATGCCCTTCTTGAGAATGCCCTACCCAGTCAGAAGATGACCATCCCTTGAGTCACTCGGTCACTATAGCGAGCAACACATTGAACAACTAAGTATCCTCGATCACAGTACCAAGCTGACCACACGAAGGTGCACGCCCTAGAACAATGCTTACCCCAGGAGAAGTTGCTCACATTGCATGGCCTATGCAATGTTTTCCTCTAAATGGCCAATGTGATATGCTCTACCTATTAGCCTATGCGACGTGCTCTACCAACTAGCTCATGCAACTAACTTGCCAAATCTACTTGCCCAGCATGCTCGCCCAAGTCTAGGGGTGGGCAACAAGGTCTGCTACCCCGCCTTTGTTTGTACAAGACAACAATAGGGTCGGTATGGCCCCAACAGGGCCTCGCTCGTCCCCTGCCCTACACTGCACTGCACCTGATTCTTTTTATATATAAATATATATTTATACTATGGATAACTACATGTTTGATACTAGAAATTATTATTTTTATATATAAATATAGTAATATGTATTAAGTAAAATATTTTCTTAATGGCAAGGCAATACAAGAGTCTCACATTGCTTAAGTGTGAGATTTGTATTGTAAAGGCAATCAATAAAAGGGTCACCTTAATACAGTACAACTTATATAAAATATGAACTAACAAATTTAAAAACTACATCATTTTTAAATTATAGCCATGTTTACAATTTAGATTTATCATTTAAATTCAAAAATGTGTTTTTGATCACTTTTGAATCCAGTAATAATTTTTTGATCTACTAGACTATAGTCCATTATTGAAGTGGATGGGGGGCGGGGCGAATTAGGGGAGTGAAAACCCCATTGCCCGGCCCATGCGGGGCAGGGATGGGAATACCCCGCACAATGTGGTGCGGGTAGCACCCCTACCCAAGTCTACTCACTCAATTTCAATCAAGCAAAAATCGATTACAAGGACTAAAACTCTCCGATTTTTCTCTCAAAATTTGTGTGAATTTCACTTTTACTAACAAAATTTCTTCCTGTGGCATAAAACACTGAGTTCCTAGCCCCCCTAAGGCTATGCTGGGCATTTTAATAAATCTCCATCAAAATAAATTGCTTGGCATCTCGAGCACCCAGATCTTCATCATTGCCGAAATATGGTAACCTGCAGGCCTTGTAGGCACGCCTCCAACTCTCACCGTGGAAGCAATTTAGGTTTGCGAATCTCACCGTGTAAGTTGGGTTGTTTATGCTAGCCGAATTGACTTTTTTTTAGCATGAACAAGCGTCTCCTTCAGCAAAGTCGAATCTCTTGACTTGTTGCGACACAAGAGTCAGACACAAGTTCCTTAAATTGCTGACCTTTGCGCCACCTCACCATGATGCATTGTTCGAAGTCTAGACTAAAGCCCCAGGCTCGCCCACATTACTAATTGGACACAAGTCTCTTAACTTATTGACATTCGTGCTGCCAAGAATCCCTAGACTCACCACAAAGTTTAGGTCGGGCAACTAGTCTTAGGACTTACCTAGGCGATCATTCAAACAAAAGTCCTCTAACTTGCCAACCTTTGCGCTAATACAAGTCCTAAGATTTGCGCCAAGTATTACACTTGTGCCATAACCACTACCAATGGATTACCTTCGGGAACAAGCCCTTGGAGTTAACAAGTCCTCGAACTCCACAACCACCTTGTGAAGCTTACCTTCGAGAACGATTCGACGGGTTCGAAAATCGCCTAAGATGGACTCATGGGGTCGACGGGCCCTCTAATTGCTTTGTGTAGTTTACTTCATACAAACTCCAACACTAACAGTAAATTGAAAATAAAAGCATCGGACGAACATATACTTTTCAATAACAACAAAGTACAAACAGACGCATCACTGGACTATGCATTTTATGTGGTCAAGTACACCTCCTATCACATCTGGGCTCCATGCTTGCATCTTTCAAAGTTGAGTACATCTCCCGTCACATTTGAGCTCCGTGCTCGCATCTTACCCGATCGAGTCCATCTTGCACCATGTCCAAGCCATAGCATTCGCATTGTATGTGGCTAAGTACACTACCTGGAGCGTTCAAGCTCCGCGCCCCCACAATACGCGGTTGAGATCTCTCTCCACCCCTCGAGCTCTGTGCTCACTCCCTACATAGTTGATGACATATCTCACCACCTTCGAGCTTTGCGTTGCATCTTACGTGGCTGAATACAACTCCAGCCACATCCGAGCTCTGCGCTCACATATTACATAGTCAAGTATATCTCCCACCACATATAGGCTCCACGCTGGCACCCTACGCGATCAAGTATATCTCCTGCCACATTCGAGTTCCGCTCCACATCTTACGCGAAGAGACTGTAAACTATTGTTATAGTGGATTTCTCCTCCCCAAATGCATGTGGACGTATTCATTATGTCAAACCACTTAATTTGTTTTTCACAATGTCTTTACTTTCCCTACGTTTGTTTTTTATACCCTACTATGGACGCACATACTAATATCGTATGGCAATATTGAAGTATTGCTGGAGGTTCCAAACTATACGAATCAAGGCTCAAATTGTCATAATATGTTGAAAATGACTCATTCTCCCCTTACGGCATGTTGTATGATTTTCTTAACATCAATAATCTCTATCACATGTTAGTGGTGTTGAACCATAGTTACACTGTGGTAGGAAGAAGGGGGGATTCTAAGCTTTCGCCTTTCTAGTTGCTTGAACTTATGAAGTCGATTTGTGGGCAAAAGAGGAGAGGAGATGGGGGCTTTCAAATTTTTTTATAATAGTGCCAACCTTTTTGAATTTTAGAAGAAAAATTAAAATAAAAAATAAAAACAAAAACTCACGTGGGGTGAATTTAGGCAAGTTGTTGATAAATCGTAAGAGTGTAACGATTCCTCCAATCGATCTAAAAGAATGACAAGCAATAAGTGAATACATTTTTAAGTTAAAAAACTTAAATCTCTATTAAAAACCCATGTCCTTATCACTTGTTCAACATACACATAACAATTCTTTTAAAGAAAAATCTTGACTTACAAAGGATTCTTAAAAAAAAAATACGAATTATTATAGTTTAATATGATACATTAAATTATTATATATATTTAATTATAAAATAGATCTAACATTGCACACTAAATTATATTATTTTGTAAATTTACTTTTATCAAATCTCTTTGTAAATCTAATACTTCACCATTTAAAAAAAAAAAAAGTTACAAAATATTAAGAAGAAACCCCATCTGTTGTATTACACTCCACTCAACTATTATGTTCTTTTAAGATCACTTTAAAATGTATTATACATTCTTTAATTCTTTTTGTTTTTAATTTTGTTCAACATTCTGGGAGAATATTGAGTATTGCTGCACCATCCATTTGAACTGTCCTACCAAACCATCATTATCAACTCAAGTATTCCCTCGAGTGGCAAAACAGGCAAGTCTGCCGTGGATAGGTGGTTCTTCCATTTCGAGTATGCTCAGAATTACGATGGGAATAGCAGGTCCTCGTCTT
Organism: Platycarya longipes; assembly: GCA_036559045.1. NCBI lineage: Eukaryota > Viridiplantae > Streptophyta > Magnoliopsida > Fagales > Juglandaceae > Platycarya > Platycarya longipes. The sequence goes on along the minus strand of CM071789.1, from coordinate 38,473,734 downwards.
GGCAAGATGAGGCATCAATTCTGCACGCTTTGGTTGAAATGGAGTTGCAAGTGCATCCGTGGTTGAGAATATCAACTTATTGAAAGTGTCAAGGGGAAAGGCCTAATGCAGATGGGCTCGGGCATGGACTCGAATTCTATAGGGAATATGGGGCCGAAGGTTGGGCCTTCTTCAAGTAACTTGCCTTTTAAGGCCAATCTAGTAATTGGGCCTGTTAGAATGGGCCAACCCCTTAGTCCGAAACAGAAGCTGGTCTAGAAGGAAAAGCCTGTACCCGATATTTCGGGCTAGGGCTTCCTTCGCTCGTCTGATCTGCCGATACAAGAGTTGTCGGTCACCAACGATCACCTCAATGTGCCATTAAAGCTACTTTGTCGAGAGGAAACCCATAGAGTTCCTTTTTATCGACTACAAATTGTGAGGGAGAGAAGCCTACCGATGGGGAGGTGACTTAGTTTGAATTTTCAGGGGTTCCAGGGGAGCTCAGTCCTAGTCTTCTTGAAGCTAGTGGCTGCGAGGGGGTAGATGGTGGTAGTGAGGTGGTTCTGAGAGAGCCACAGTTGGTCTGCTTGTGTAGGGTTGAAGTGATAACGGGATTTCAGGGGGATATGCTGCAACATTGGATTATGAGGCTTTGATTGGGGAATTAAAGATGGTGGTTTGTAAGGAAGGGAGGGTTTTGAATGAGATGGAAGCCCTACTCCGCTATGTGTTATTCGGTCTAATACAACTTCTATTTATAGGGATTTGGTGCTGAAAAAGGTAGCAACTCCAGGAATGTTTGGGGATTTCTTGTATGGGATACGAAAAGCAATTCAAGACTCTTTTAGCTGCTCTCGAAGCTGGTTATTCAATAGCGGTAACACCCACGGCCAAAAAAAATAGAGAACTACAACGTTTGCAAAGTTCTATCAACTATGACAATAAGGAAGGTAGTATGGGGAGGGACAAATCGAAAGGGAGGGGGCTCAGTTTATTTTATGAAACCTAAAATCTTACCATGGAATGTTAGAGGGCTCAATGATGTGAATAAGAGACTTCGCATTTGCTCCATCCTGCGTAGTTGGAAAGTGGATGTTGTTTGTCTTCAAGAGACAAAGTTGAGATTCATTAATCGTAGCATTATTTGAAGTCTTTGGAGATGCTCCTTTATGGGATGGAGTTTCATGGCCTCTTTGGGAGCTTTCAAAGAGGTATTGTTGATGTGGGATACTAGAGTGGTGGAGCTAATTGAGGATAATTTCGATTACTTTTTAGTGGCAGCTTTGTTCAAGAATGCTTCGGATGGATGGAGGTGGGCTTTAGCGGGAGTATATGGACCTAATGTGGTGAGTGGAAGACGTTTGGTTTGGGAGGAGTTGGCGGGACTGTACTATATTTGGGATCTTCCTCTTATCTTTTTTTTTTCAACAATTTGATGAACAAACACATGCCACTTTGGCATTCTTGCCATTTTTACCCGACCTTCATTTTTTTTTACTTTGAAACTCACTCAATTGAACACTTTGCACTTGTACTCTTCCCCTTTTCTTTTTCTTTTTCTTTTTCTATTTTTTTTTTTACTCAGAAGAAAAAAATACAAATTCCACACCTAGTACACACTTGGAAGCAATAAGGGTGGGACAAATCAGTGTATAGGCTATAATTCAATGTGGAGAGACATGGATGATGTAGGTGTATGAAAAGAAAAGGCTATATGTATTTATTAGCTTAAAGTTGGCCACTACAAATCTATTATTGACAATGTTAGCTTGAAAGGCTCAAACGTCAATCCTAAATTGACACTCGCCATATCTCAACTATGTCCACTATCATACCACCAACCGTGTAATGATATTCTCAAAAGAAGTGCCCAATTCAATAGATCAATAAACACTTATCACAATTTTCTACATTTGTAAGCTCTCAATCCTCTCCCAAAATTCATATGAATACTTTTTTTTTTATAAGTAAAATTCATATGAATACTTAAGTAAAAGAGTTCTTTAGCTATATGTGTCAAATCACTATCTTACCACAAAACTTGAATGAGTGCATTAGAAGTTCTGTGAATGTTTCAGCAAAATGATTATGGTAGGTTTGGTGAATTGTTGAAGATACCTATAAATGAAAATGAGTAAACATGTGAAAAGGATGCACATGTGATGCAAATTTCAAAAAAATAAGTTTTTTTTTTTTTTTTACATAAAAACATGCCATAGAGTTTCAACAAACATTTTAAATGCTGAATTTGCACCACCACCTCCAACTTAAATAAAATATTGTCCTCAATGTTTAACAATCAAAACTAAATAGGTAATAACTAAAAAGGGTAGAATACATCTGATGTGTGACGTAGGCAGCTCACTAAACACCAAAGATGGCAAACTGAGTTGACAAACCGACACTAACCTGCAAACAAATATAAATAAAACAACAACAAATAAAATTAAAATTAAAAATATTTTAAAAAATAAAAAAAAAATGAAAACAAAACAAATAAAAAAATCGACTACATGATGTGGTCAAGGTGGATAGACTGGATCCACAGGTGGAATGTCTTCCACTTCTAGAGCTGCCTTTCCTGGGTCAAAATTGAAATGCTTGTTGGCTCAATAAACTCGATGCTCGAGGCCCACAGGTAGATGACAAGACTTCAAGTCAACTTTTGGTGCTTCCCTGCTTGAATGATTATGTTCTTCACTTTTTTTGGCAACTCCTCAAACTTTGGTTGCCAAGCCTGTGTGCTATGATCATGAGTTGTATCAAAAACTGCACAAATATTAGTCATATCAAATGAATCACTAATAGGATTAAACTTAGAATTAACAATGAAATATTCAAGAGAATCAGAATCATGAGTTGTGAGAACTTCCTTACCTATGAGTGAGTCAATCATATATGTTTGGTGGCACTCGTCATCCTCTTCTGGCTGTTTTGCAATATGAAAAATATTTATCTCAAGAGTCATATTTCCAAAATAGAGTTTCATCAAACCATTCCTACAATCAATCAAAGCATTAGCAATGGTTAGGAAATGTCTACCTAAAATTAAAGAAATTTTAGAGGTAGAGTCAACAACAGAAGTAGTGTCCAGGATTAGGAAATTAATGGGATAATAAAATTTATCAATTTAAATCAAAACATCTTCTACCACACCTTGTGGTGCTCTGACTGAACGGTCAATCAATTGCAATACTACAAAAGTTAGTTTGATTTATCTCAACCCCAGCTGCAAATAAATAGAATAAGGCATTAAATTCACACTAGCTCTTAAATCTAGCAAAACTTGTACAAACTCATGATTTCCAATGTTGTATGCAATGGTTGGGCAACCAGGATCCTTGTACTTGGGAGGAATCTGCTGCTCAAGTATAGCACTAACTTGCTATGTCAAGATCGCTGTCTTTTTTACATTGTGCTTCTTCTTAACTGTACACAAGTCCTTGAGAACTTTTATATAAGTAAGAAATTGTCTAATTACATGCAAAAGAGGAAGATTGACTTTTACCTACCTAAGATTCTCTAGGATTTCATTGTTAGGATCCAAAGTTAGCTTGTTTGATTTTAAAGTTTGAGGAAATGGTACCTTAACATGGCTCTTTGTCACCTCTGGTTCCTTGGGTACTTCGGCATCACTACTATCTTAATTCTTTTCCACATCCTCTGATTTGTTCATTGTTGAGATGTGTAATGACGTACCACTACAAGTCACAATAGCGTTTACATCCTTCAAGTTCTCTTACGCCATGTGTTGACCATGGGGTGTGAACTGAGCTTAAGAATGAAACTTACCATGCTCATTCACACTCAAAGAGCTCAACAATTTGGACACTTAGTTCTTTATTTCCTTGTTTTCTCCAACAACCTGCGTAATTAAAGATTCAAACTTTTGGTTAGTCTTATCATGTGCCTCAATAAAAACATATAAAGTGTCTTCTAAAGGACTCGTAGAATATGAAAGTGTGTGATATGGTGCAGAATATGATCTAGTGGGTTGTGCAGGCTATGCATGTGACTGATTTTCAGACTTCCAGCTAAAATTTGGGTGATTACGCCACCCCGGATTGTAGGTCTCAGAGAAAGGTGCAAAAAACTTCTTATACATACTTAACGCATTACATTGTTCCTCATACACCCCTCTCATCTCAGCAAATGTGGGATATTCTTGGACGAGGTGATCTACCCCGCTACACACAAAACACGATCCAAAAGACTCTGCATGATTAGTCACGTGTGTTGGCTTAAAGTCTCTAGACTTTATCACCTTTAACTTCCTAGTAAGTATCTCAACCTTAGCCTTCAAGTTATCCATCTCCCTGAAATGGTAAATTTCACCAACATTTTGGTTCATGTAGGTCGTGACCTGTTTGTGCTGTTAGTAGTACTAGGTCCAATCTAAGTATGAGCTTTTTCAGCAAGCTCATTGAGGTACTCTATGACCTCATCAGGATTTTTCTATAAGAAATCACTGTTACACATCATCTCTACAAATTGGCGCTACTTAGGTGTAAGTCCCTTATAGAAGTAACTTACTAGACGCCAATTCTTATATTCATGGTGAGGGCACATACTCAACAACTCCTTAAATCTCTCTCAAAACTGATACAAAGTCTCATTGTCCTTTTGTGCAAAAGTGGAGATCTATCTTTTTAAAGTGCTGGTCTTATGTTGGAGAAAATATTTATTAAAAAAAACTTGAGTCATCTCATTCCATGACACAATAGATCGTGGTCTCAGCAAGTATAGTCAACTATTAGTTCTATCTTTCAAAGAAAAATAAAAGAACTTAAATCTCACAATATCCTCAGTTATATTATGACTATGAGAAGTCGCAACTACTTCCTCAAACTCCCTAACGTGCACATATGAATTTTCATTTTCTAACCCATGAAAAGTAATGAGTAACTGTATCACCCCCGTTTTAACATTAAGTTGAAGAGCATTGGGTGGAAACATGATGCATGATAGTGTGGCTGTGTGTGTAGGGTGTAAGTAATCTTGAAGAGTCCTAATGAGTTGATCCTCGTGTTCACTTATATTTTCAAAAACAGAAGAATTATCAAACAAATTATTAGAAAAATTAAACTCTGAATCTGACTCAAACATAGGCCTACAAGAAAATCGACCTAATGCGTCCATATATCTATTATGCATGCAAGATAACAATAAAAAAAAAAAATGCAACACTAAAAAAAACTACGAAAAGAAAAATAAAATAAGATAATAATACAACAAGTAAAAAGAGAGAACGAAGTTACCGCCTTTACAAACTGCTGAAAAGAAAAACTATCTAATGATTTTTCTACAGTCTCTCTAACAACGGCGCCAAAATTTGAATAGGTCCAAAGAATAACGCGATAGTTGTAGCACAGCTTTGAGGTGTCGATTCCACAGGGAGACAAACTAAAGAATGAAAGAAATAATAAGAAATTAAAAGAAAATATTAAATGATTAATGAGAAAATTAAAATTTATTTTGAATGCAAATTAAAATATGTAACGCCCCGATTTTTCGCTTTGATTAAAACGTAAATCGAAACATCCGGACAAGTAACACAAGGCTACTTATCCTACATAAACGTAAGGAGTAGCATACATACATCTAAACTTACTAATTAAATGCAATGCGAAACACAACGAAATGAGATAAATTTCTAATATATACAAAGAGATCTGACTCTTGCATAAATTAATCACAAGCATAGTAAAATCTTAACCTTCATAACTTCATATTTACAGAAATATATTGTATCAAAGACTTACATAACCCAAATAGTTTTCTTACAACAAATACCGTATCCTACTGTTGTCCAATAATCTGGTTATTCCACTTGATCATGTATATGAAAGATCATTCTATTCGGAGAGGAGTATTCTGTAGGATCCCTAGGGTACCTCAGAATCTCCTGTGATATCTGAGTCTCAATGTAATTTATCTAATCTTACAACAATATCTATCATTTCATAACGAATGATAAATAAAATTTAAAAGAGTGAGATTTTTAAGAAATCTTAGTAAGTATATAGTTAACAATATAAGGCATAAATACTATCGGAAATTATCATACATAGCAATGATCAAAGACATATAACTTATGAAAATGCCTTATGAGAATTATGCATGTAGCTGACCATTATTCCCATACGAACTTAGATCTTACTAAGACACACCTTCTTATACTTAAAACTTATACTTCTTTCATTCTTTTTCTTAATCTTGTAGGTCTTATTTATTTCTTATCCTCGATGGGCGTTACTACATATTACGGTTCCCATCGAGTTTCTTTCTTATCCTCGATAGGTGTTACGTGTCGCCGTCCCCATCGAGTTTCTTTCTTATCATTGATGGGTGTTACGTGTCGCCGTCCCCATTGGGTTTCCTTAGCATGACGTGTCAGCTTAGCCATACATATAACTCATCAATTGTTCGAGCGTTACGTATCGTCGTCCCCGTCTTGACGAGTCTTATCATATTATGAAAATAGTTACGTATCGATTTTACCACCAATCATATTCGTCATTTAGACGTTACATATCGTCATCCCCATTATGACATAAACATACTTATTATAGCGAGCATTACAACCACCATCCCCGCTATGACGTAACATTCTTATTATAGCGGGCATTACGTATCGCCATCCTCGCTATGGCGTAACATTTTATCATATGACAGGCGTTACGTACCACCGTCCCTGTCGACATAACTTTCATAATCTTATATTTTCTTATTTTGTAAAACATCTTTACTTAACACCTAATTGTCTTATAACGTACTTGGGTCTGCATTACTTTTAAACCTTGATATACATGCCTTATGTTTTCATGGAACCCATGATATGCAAATAATGCATTAGTATTTCACATATATTTCTCCCTTACTTAGATCTTAGATCTTTCATTCCAAGGAAGGTTTCGGAATTAACTAACAAAGTATCTTGCTCGAGTCAGGTATCAAGTGACTATCAAGCGAAGTCTCTACCTGAATCTCGTTCGAGTCAAACGTCGAGCGAGAGTCAAGCCAAGTTCTTACCTAAATCTTACTCTGTCAACTCAATCCCAATTTCGTCCCTTATTAAGTCCTCATATCTTAAAACGTTAAACATAGAAGTTATAGATCTTTCTCTTAGCTTTCCATAACTTCTTGAATCATTCCAATCCGACTCAAATGAACAAGTTATGCCCAATTTACCAAAATGTGTCGAATCTGCGCCTGTATTTCGCTCGAGCCAGAAGTCAAGCGAGATCTCAGGTTAGGCACTTTTTCAACATAAAACGAGCCATCTTTATACCCAACCCTACTCCTAACCTTCCAACATACATTTATAAGTCTTTTCTTTTTTTTGTTATATTTATTCCTTATTTGATCAACTTCCAAGATCATACATCAATTTCCAATCCTCCAAATCAATCCATAAGCATACCTATTTCTTTTCCAAAGTTTCAATTTGTTTTCTATATTCAAGTATTATCCCTCATAACCTTATTCATGACTAAGTCCTTATATCTACTAGAGTTCATACCATAATTTAGTATTTCATAATACTAACAAAACCCTAGCTTAAGGAAACACTTTCAATCATCTATACCATATCAAGGTCAAACACTTTGGCTTCAACTTTCCATTTCTTTTTGCCATTCAAGCTCTACATATTTTTGTCTATTCTTTCCATCATAGCCATCCAAGATAAGGTCTTAATTCTTAATAAAATCACTCTCACTTAGATTACAACAATTCATAGCTCAAGCTTACTTAAACTACAATCACTCATCACTTTGTAGAGGAATATAATATCTATGAGTATAAAGCTATCATCCAAGTAACTTGACATCAAACTTAAGGTATTTGTACACTTACCAAGTTCTCCAAAGCTTCTTTCTAGAGGGTGAGCTTGGTTTTTGATAAACTTCCTCTCTATGTCTCCAAATATCAGATTTAACAAAATCTCCTCACCTACAAGCATTCCACTTATTTCCCTTAATAGAATGACACATATGTAGTTTAGGAATGGTTCTAAGACGTGGCAAAGTCGGTATCCACGTTTCTCAATTGGTCTCCTTATGGTCAAAGTCAGTGCTAGTGTTTTTCCCGCACTTCAGCTATTTTGTCGACTTCCAACCAGATTTTTTCATTGATCCCGTCATTATCTCCAAAAACTCAAAACTTACAAGTTGTAGATCTATCTCTTAGGGTTACATAGGAGCTAGAATATCCTTATTCTGATCTCATATGACAAAGATATGATTATTATACTGAAAATCGACAGATAAGCCCGAGAACACCAATCCGGGCACACCAAGTATTTGATAAATAATCCCTCTTGTTTCACACGAAACCTCCTAGATAAAATTTTCTCATTTGACATGTTTCTATACACTTGTCCAGATCTTAAGATAATTGAGAAAATATATCAATAGTTTAATCTTAATCAAAGTCACTAGTCAACTCCAAGTCAATGTCTATGTATCCAATTCAGATCTGCCACTTAAATCTCAATTTTGTATTTGATTAAGTTCATATCTCTTAAAACTCAAAATATAATAATTATAGATATTTCTATTATCTTTCCAAATCATCTTGAATCATTTCAATACAACTTAAAATGAGTAAGTTATGTTCATATTATTAAAGGACATTAAAACTGTCTCAAATTACCTAATCCGAAAATATCGTGGGAGATATTCCTTACTTATATCCCTTGACTTCCTTTGTAAATTTCCTTCAATTTATATACAATATTTCCTTAAATATTTAAAATCATATATTCTCATCATACTTAGTATCTCCAATGACTTTTCCTCCAATACCAATAAAAGACTCATATATCCAGAATTCTCAAAGGTTCCCTAAAATATCCTTAAAGAAACATAATCATGCCAAATATGAAACTAAAAGAATACTTAAAAATTCGGATTATCACAAAATAAAACAAAGTAATTAATAGAAAAAATATTCAAATTTGACAAATAATAAAGCGTCGGGAGTCCCTTACACTTATCCGGTATTTTAATTGTTCTTAATTCATTGATAACTCAATTGAGAATTCGATTCCAAAATTTTTAATCGGAAGATATAGAATTATAAAGAAAAATTAAACCAAATGTAATCCTTTGAAAAATCATTCATCACTTTTAAATCACACAAATTATTATCTACATTGAAAAAATCCAACGACAATAATATACTCAGGGTACGATATTGCAGTAGAGAATTAAATCAATATAGATAATCAATTGATTCAAACATAATCAAATAACTAATCTATTCAATAGAAAAAGCATGACTAGATCTATAAACAGAGTAAACTTTATAATTATTCGGAGAAGAAAATATTAACAAAATATTGAGAATGATAAAACAAAAGAATTTTAATAAATTAGAAATAAAATACATAAATTAAGAATATCATCTAGTGTGCAAGTTTATCCTTAGTCCTATTTGAGAAATTAATTATTTATATATATGATGGACAACAAAAGTCTCTAAAAAAAAATAAAGTAAAAGCCAGCCATTAGTTTTCGTTCTTGCTCTGTGTACGTCCGCAGCCTCTCATTCCAGTTCTCCTTCATAAACAGCGCAACTCTCCAATTCAATATGAGTAATGCTATATATAGTCTTGAAGTTGCAAGCAGTATGCAGTCACTTTAGAAAAAGTTGGGTTTAATGTTAAAAAAGTTAACTTTTTTCACATGGGTCTCATATATATTCACTTTTTTTCAAAATGATTGCACGCCGCTTATAACTCCATGATTGCATTTATCATTTATGCCATGCTTCTAATGAGATGTCATTTCCCACTTGAACATGTGAGATGTCTTCAATTTGAGACTCCCCCTAATGGATTGCGGGCCCATTTATTTGAAGTGCATGCCATTTTTACTTGGGAGGTCTCAATTCCATTAAAGTCCACTTTAGTGCCTTAAGTAATGTGACTTTGAACAATATGTGACGTGGGCCCAAGGTTCATGAAGCTCTTGCCAAATTGAGTATTAAATGAAGTTTAGCCCGCGTTCCAATGCGAAGTTCAGCCAAATACAAAGTGAGGTCATTTGAAGTCTAAATTACATGTCGTCTCACCTGTTAATATTACATTATTTGAGATTAAAAATATTATAAAATTATGCTCAAATATATCCCAATATAAATAAAAATTAAATTTAATAATATAAATTATATCTCATTATTTCTATTCACATTTTAGAATTTTAATAAAAAAATATGATATTTAGAGTGCACTTTCGTACATTCATCAGGGGGCTACTTCATTGTCACGGGCTATGGAGGATTTCTCCGAGCTGATTTTCGATCTCAACTTGGTAGACCTTCCTCTGGTTGGGGGGGCCTTTCGTTTGGACTAATAGTAGTGGGGAGTCAAGGTTAGACAGATTTCTGGTCTCTCCGTCTTGGAAAACTTATTATCGGAATCTACAACAGAAACGCTTGCCACGAGTATATTTCGATCATTTTCCTATTTTGTTAGATGGTGGTGGCATCCATGGAGGAAGACGTTATTTTAAATTTGAGAATATGTGGCTCCGTACGGCTGGTTTTGAGGAAAAGATAAGGAATTGGTGGGTCTCCTATTCCTTCTATGGTACCCCTAGTTTTATCATGGCTAGGAAATTTAAAACTCTCAAGTTGGATTTAAAGAAGTGGAATGCTGGGACTTTTAGGCATGCCGAAGTGCAAAAGAGTCTCTTGTGGAATGAGTTACGGGCTCTAGAAGTGGGGGAAGTAAATGATGCGTCTTCATTGAGAAAGATTGAGGTGGTGTCCGAAATAGAAAGAGTTTTGTTGATGGAAGAAATCTCTTAAAGACAAAAATCTAGGGTAATGTGGTTAAAGAAGAGCGACAATTGTATTAAGTTCTTCCATAGAATGGCAAACTCCCATAGGCGTAACAATGTTATAGAAGTCATACATGTCGGTAACACGGTGCTTGAGGCTCCTAAGGATATTCAAGACCACATAGTGAATTTTTATGAATATCTTCTCAAAGAGACCGCGGGGTGGCGTCTTAAATTAAACGGTTTACCCTTTGACCAGCTGGAAGGTAGTACAGCATTTTGGTTGGAGAGACATTTCGATGAACCCGAAGTGCATAAGGTGGTGAGAGATATGTGTAAAGATAAGGCCCCGAGCCCATATATTTTTCTATGGCATTTTTTCAAGAGTGTTGGGATATAGTGAAGGAAAATATGATGTGGGTGTTCCATGAGTTTTCTTGCCAAAAGTTCGATAAGTCCATTAATGCTACTTTTGCTGCTCTAATTTTGAAGATAGTCGAAGTTGTTGAGTTAAAGATTTCCGTCCTATTAGTTTGGTAGGTGAAATTTACAAAATCATAGAAAAAGTGCTAGCTAATCGAATGAGTTCAGTAATGGATAAAATCATTTCGAAGCCCCAAAACACTTTTGTTCGAGGGCGACAAATTCTGAACTCGATATTTGTAGCAAATGAGTGCTTAGATAGCCAGTTACGGGATGGTACTCCAGGAGTTCTTTGCAAGTTTAATATGGAAAAGGCCTACAATCCTGTGTGGTGGGATTTTCTTATCTATATGTTGAAGAGATGTGGCTTCAGAGATAAGTGGTGTTATTGGGTGCTGTATATCGTCTGTGCGGTTCTCAGTTTTAGTTAATGGTCAACCTTGTTATTTTTTTCAGAGTTCAAGGGGACTTACTATCTCCTTTTCTCTTTGTCATAGTAATGGAGGCATTGAGTCGCATGGTGAAGGCAGGTGTTAGGGTAGGTCACATTGTTGGTTTTTCAGTAGGCAACACAAACACTACACTGGTACTCTTTCCATTTCTCACTTGTTATATGCAAATGATACCTTAATCTTTTGCGATGTGGACAGTGGACAACTTCAAGCTTTAAGGGCTGTTCTTCTATGTTTCGAAGTTGTTTTGGGGCTTAAGGTAAACTTAGGAAAATGGGAATTGGTACTGATAGGGGAGGTGGAAAATATTCAACAACTAGCAGATTTTATGGGTTGCAAAGTGGACTCACTTCTCGTGAAATACCTGGGGCTTCCTTTGGGAGTCACTTTCAAAGCTACAAATATTTGGGAAGGACTTGTTGAGAAGATAGAAAAAAGATTGGCGGGATGGAAATGGCTCTACTTATCAAAAGGAGAGAGACTTACTCTCATCAAAAGCATTATCTCTAATCTTCCGAATATTTTCTCTTCTTATTCCCTTTGCGTGAGACTGGCCAATGGATTGAAAATTCATTTAGGGCCTTCTTATGGGATGGCATGGGTGAGGAACATAAATATCATCTAGTGAGTTGGACAAAAGTGTGTTTCCCAAAGAAGTTTGGTGGTTTGGAGGTGAGGAACTTGATCTTCTTTAACAAAGCTCTACTAGGGAAGTGATTGTAGAGATTCTAATTAGAAAGGGATTCGTTGTGGAAATTGGTCATTGTTAGTAAGTATGGATGTGAATTTTTTTTTTTTTTGGAGGGGGTTGGGGTTCCAAAGAGGCTAAATGGACATATAATGTGAGCCTATGGAGATTTTTTTAAAAATTGGGTTTTGGGGGGGGTAAATGGACATGGTGTGAGCCTATGGAGATTTATTAAAAAAGGGTGGAAGGCGTTTGTAAAACGTACTTATTTTGAGGTGGGTGAGGGTACTAGAATTAGCTTTTTGGTTTGATATTTGGTGTGGCGACAGAGCTTTGTCCGCTGTTTTTCTAAGTGTTTTCAGGTTGGCTATCAATGAGTAGGCCACAGTTCCCAATGTGATGTGTCAAGCCAATGGTAATGTTCATTGGAATATGATCTTTTCAATGAATGTGCAGGAGTGAGAAGTTGCTGAAATTGCAAATTTCTATAGCTTGCTTTATTCTATAAAGATAGGCAGAAATGAAAGAAATAAATTGATGTGAAAACAATCGAGGAACAAAAAATTTCTATTAAATCCTTCTACAATGTTTTGGCAGCCCACCAACCCACTTTGTTCCCTTTGAAGGGGATTTGGAGAGTTCCCATACCCTCCAAAGTTGCATTTTTCATTTAGACTACAATTTTAAGAAAGATCTTAACGACTGACAATCTAAAAAAACGAGAGATAATCGTGACGGAACGGTGTTACATGTGCAAAAATAGTGATGAATCGATCGAGCATCTCTTCCTACACTGTGCAGTGGCAAGGAGGCTATGGGCAAGCATTCTTAATAAAATTAGGCTATCTTGGATAATGCCTAAGAGTGTGGGGTACCTAATCGCAAGTTGGGATCGACAACTTCACAACCTGGTACTGGCTGCAATGTGAAAAATGATTCCTTTGTACCTATTATGGTATTTGGATGGAGCATAACGAGAGATACTTCAACAACAAGAGAACTGTGGAGGAGTTCTGGATTTTTTTGTAATTTCCTTAGTTCAATGGTTGGCAGCTATTGTATTAAAGGGAGGAGATGTTCACAAGTTCTTGCTTTCCTTTCAATTGTCTAGCATATAATTAGGTTTCTTGTGTATACACCCTGTGTACATGAGCGGTGCCTAGTCTCCTTTTGATCAATAGAATTTCTTACTTATCAAAACAAACAAAACACCGGAAGGAAAAGAAGAGATCTTGCTACAAGGAAGGTTCGAAATAAACAATATCATTTTTCTCAAGGAAAAATAGGAGATACAAACAATACAGTAAACAAACTTACTAAAGAATGGTGATCAACTCTCAAAATGTATTTTTTGCCGAACTTTTCACCCTTTTTTGTTCGAGAAGCACTTCAACCAAAAAGAGATTCCATAAAAATAAATTTATAAACTACCATGACATGTTGTGTTATATTATACTATAAAATTATTTTATTGTAGAGTAGAACTAACATAACTTATATGTCATCAATTTGTAGATAAGTTTATTTTTATAGAATCTTTTTGTGGTTATAATGTTTCTCTTCTTTTCCTTGTGGAGTTGGTATTTGCCGCTGTACTTCTGAGTAATGAACATAACTCAATTTGCTGCTTGTAAACGTACTAATCAAGACAAGATCTGCTCTCAGGGTACTTCAGCCAACCTTCCCTCCGTACTAAAGAGCAAATATATAACAAACCAGATCAACCCCGCTTTATGCACTGCAGGAAAGACTTTTGGCATCACCAATAAATCAACCCTTCTTCATATGTATTCAACAACATCATACCCGAAAGTCCAAGACAAGTTATCGCAAGCGGCTTGGGAATCTAGGCATGCCACAATCCACAAGAAGAGATGGAAACACTCAAAAACAGCGAAAACAAGGTCCTTGCAGATCCGTGAAACAATCTTGTCGTTTATTCTTTTTGGACTATCCTTTTCAGGAATGCCGAGAAAAAAGGGATCACCTTCTTTTTCTCAACTCATTTGAACGATTTTTTATCATGTAGTGGCACAAACAGTCCCTCAAACACATGGTTCATCCCCTCTAATTTGCATACTGGCGATCTATTTCTATCAATCTTCTTGCACTAAAACCTAAACTATGCAGATGATCGTTTCATCATTTCATATCTCATATATCCCAACATACAAGACTATTTACCCACAAAACCTGGAGAGTACCATTGCGATAGAACTGACCCAATCCTATGTCCCAACTCAGAATTTGGCTAGCCTTCTCAGAAAAGCTCCATCAATTGCTGCGATACATCTGCGTCAAGTAATCAAGCATTAATTAGCATCCAGTACCATTCTTGCCAAGGGCTTAAGCACAGAATTGTTATTCATTTTAGAACATAAAGACTGATGCTTCTAGAAGATTTTATCCATTTTTAGTTTTTATGCTGTCATATATTAATGATGACAATAAACTTTGGCATCCATCAGAAAATTGTAGTCTCGGGGTGTGGCACACACTCAAGAAGTCAAGTTCTTGAAATGCAATGATGATACTTTCAGTTTCAGTTTCAAAGATTGCAAAGGGTCACCCAACTATGCTAACAGAATACATTGAGCATAAGTTCAGTAAGTAAATCACCACAATGGTAATACCTCGAATAATTTCTGGTGTTGTTTGGAACTCCTGCCAGATATTTTGATAAGAAGTAAGATCTAAATTCAGAAACTTAGCAGCAAGGAAGACAGCTCCAGCAGCAATATGATGGGATTTGAATTGAAGCCACAGTGAGCTTCGAAGTCTACAAAACAAAGTATTCAACAACTTTAGAAGGTGATATTAAAGCAGCAGCACGTTCACCATTAATAAAAGCAGGGAGTGCGATACATGAATAGTCAAACCAACCATCTGGGGCAACACAAAAAGAACATTCATTTCCTCGTACAATGAAACACACATTTCCACATTGCCAAATCATGTCAGCTACAAAGGTACAACAGTTATCCATAGCAGAAGCTAAAAGAAATAAGACAATTAATCAGCCATTCACTTCAACTCAAATGAGCAAGTCAAGTTATTTTTCCTTACCAACTAAAAAAGCAGCAACTCAGGTAGAATAGTATCCAAGAATCTCTGCAGGATTGCTGATAGAGTACCAAAACTATAGCAAACAAGTTATACTCATCTAGTGAATATACCAAACTCCCAGGAAAAATTCTTCTGCTTGACCTTTTAACTCCAGAGATATACGAAATTCAAATGAGAAAGCAAATAGGAAGTAACAGTTCGTTGCCATCAAACCTCTTAAAGCAAATCCACAATCCCAGCTTCTGGACAGGCTGATTGATACGCATGATTTCATGCTAATATAGCATGCATATAAGCCCCACTATAGAATACCACCCAAAATTCTCTATTGCAAACAGTATCACAGGCATAGATCATGATAGAAGCATCATTAGTATCATATTGAATGAAACATTAGGCACACTGAAAAAAAAAAAAACATTAGGCATGATCGCCATGTATCTTTTTTTATTTTTAATAAAAAAAAAAAAATCTTTCATTGAAGTATTTTTTTTTTAAAGTAATAGATGCATAGCATAATGCCCGTTGATAAGCTTTTCAAAAAAGCAGAAAAGCATGCCGTGCTGCATGCAACAGCATGGTTCTCAATAACAGTTGCTTTTGCAGGCAGACAGAAGGGGCTTTGTAAAAAGGGAGGAGACTTAATTAGGAAAAAAAGGGCACAAACCATTTTTTTGTAATGTTTTCTTCCTTGAAACCTCAGCAATATTAATTGAAAAACTCCCTCGTTGGGATAGTCCCAATAGATAATGGATGTGTATGCACAATGAAAAGTTTAGAAGAATTTGCACAAAAGAAATAAGTCAAGGAAAAAGACACCTTGGCAACTTTCAAGTGACCAGGGACAGACACCTTGGCTTCAATTCTTTCCTTTTTTCCCGTTTCATTCCCACAAGGGAGACCTTTTTACGAGGGGGAAATTGATCAACATTTCAAAACTACGACACTCTTTAAACTACTTTATGGTCTTTGGGGAGATGGGACAGCCCTCCTCCTTGCCGAACGACAGCCCATGGAGATATTGAAGTAAGGCATACAAATGCCACTTTGATAAAAATAAAGATGAGCAAATATCATCCCATTCCACTCCTTATAATTGTAAACCCATAGATATGCAAACTTTGGGGAAGAAGAAAAGCCTGATCTGACAAGGTGCAGCCTATTGGTGAAAGGACAGGCTTTGATATTTTAGAGTCCAAAATATCAAAAGAGATCCAATGGTGTCAGCCAATATACCTTGAAAAAATTCTTCATTACTTTCCAATATCAACCACTTCAAAACCATATCAGGTTATTTAGAACACACACACACACACATAATATGTATATAATATTTTTGATAAGAGAGAGTGTGTTTATATATATATATATACACCTCAAGAGTAGAAAAAGCAGTAGAAATAGCAAAGTAACATTGACAAAAATGAAAATATGATGGTGTTGATGACAATGCTGATTAAAATGGCTATAAGATTTCACAGTAATTAGAAAGGAATAGTTCATTAGCATGAACGGATTGATTTTATTCTTTATAAATTACATATTTTTCATCGATATTTAATATTAGGACATCCAAATCATGAGGTTATCCCATTTTGGGAGATGGAGAGAAAATTGGTCGTGCAGACTAGCTTTTTGTTTTTTGAAAAGGAAAAGAGAGGGGGGGGGGGAGGGGTGTAAAAATACAAATGAGAAGTGAAGATTTGGATAGATGGAGGCACTTATGTCGCAAGGTTTATTTGGTGTGGGAATAAAATGATTAATGCAGTGTGAACATCAACGTCAAAGTTTAATGCATCATGACAAAGAGTTAAGCTATAAGCAAACAGTTTGCGAAAATTTTGGCAATCAATAGTAACAGCCACCAAAGTTTACATCTTAGTTTATAATGAATCAATGAGTGAATGAAAGAAGAAGAAATGACTCCCACTTCATGTTTATGCTGCTTCTTTTTTATCAGTAAACAAAATTTTATTTAGAATAAGAATTTTTATTGAGAATAAGAATAGGCAAGAGTCTAAGTAAATGGGACATAAATAAGAGCGCCACATATGCATGGTAATCTAGTGATACTTATGCTTTTAAGACAGAAGGGGAAAAAAAAGGATTAGTGTAAACCCTCCAATTTTCCTCCTCCTTTAAAAGTAATATTGAAATGGCATAGTGTAAACCCTTTCATTATTATGTTTTTCCAAACCAAAAGTCATATATAAATGTGTACAATGAATGCTGAAAGATAATTCTGTTCATTAGATATGTTAGCAAGTAAACACATTCCCCTAACCTCCAACCTATAGGCTTTGGCTAAGTCATCATGTTTCCCAAGAATCTCAACGCATCAGAACTATGTAACGTCATCAATTTGACAACAGCCACCAAATTGAGAAAAAAGTACAAACATATTTTAACTTTCTAATTGACCTACCCGACAAAAAAAGACCAGTCTGCACCTGTTAAGCATCAATAGATCACAGCTATTAAAAAGGACCATTGAATTTAACAGGGCTGGTGTTGCTCACCAGCCAACCACTAGCCTCTAAGCTACAAGCCATGAAAATAATATAACATTAATGGCAGGGGTAGGACTGTCTTTTTTAACCCATTGCAAAGGCTGATACTTAATGATCCATCCCAAGTGAGTGGTACTAGAGAATGTTTTAGTCAGCCATTCTTTTCAACGGGCAAGAGAAAAATAATAGGAAATCAAGTCTGTCCCAAACTGCAAAAAACTACTGATAGAATAAGTCAGACGTGACACTTCTACATTAAGAAGCAACAGTTTGAGCAAGGTTTTCACTCACATAATGCTTGGTTAAAACTGAAATCAAATTCAAGTCCCTTATTTTTAGAGAAGTTCATTTGAAGTACCAAGTACGAGGGGGTGAAAAAGAACACATGACTTGAGTTTATCAAAACATCCGAACTAGTTTGGAAAATACAAAAGAGGGGGCAAAATACCAATGGTTCAAAGTTTCATGGCAGAAAAACAACTTAGCAACATGTTTGGGTAAGCCCAAATATGCCCCAAGCTAACTGAACCCTCACCAGGTGGTAAGAAAACTCAGGCAACATAGAGAAAGAAATTCCTACCCAAGAAGGTCAGTATGGACAGCAAGTGCAAGTTGCCACGCCTTAGAATTGTAAGTTCAAGTAAGAAGTCTACAGGGCATTTTTTTTTTTTTTTTCTCTTCTTTTATAGGTAAAAGTCATGGGGCATTCCAAACGGATTCAAAGAAAGATGGGAGGAAAAAAAGTAAGCAAAATAGTAAAGAAAAAATGGTTTTGCAGGTCCTGTGGCCATCTTTTTTTTTTTTTTTTTTATTGGCACTAGGTGTCTAGGAACAGCGTCCTAACTAATCATAGGGATGCGTAGGCCCTCAGTAAGGAATTTCCCGCAAGTGCACCTCATGTAATTCAAGAGGAAAATGCCCCAGTCCGATGGCCCCTAGAGATTGTTTGCACCCAAGGGGATTTGAACTTTAGACCTAGCGGGAGCATACCCCCAAGCCCAAGGCCTTTACCCCATGAGCCAACCCTAGGGGTTTCTTTAGCAGTCAATGACCAAAATTATGGGGGATTTATTGGTGAAAAAGTCATCAACACCACATCAGCGGTTCAACTTCAGATGTAAAACAAAACTTTCCAAGAACAGCATATCAATCCGCCAGGTAAGAAAATCATACATGCGAGCACGCTAATCAATCTTGTGTAGACCCTGCAATTATATGCATGCCAAAAGAATCAATATCCCATATGAGAATAACTACTGAGTAGTTTCTCAAAGAAGAAAATTATTGACACAAACAAAAGTCAATTTTGATTTGCCCAAAGGGAAAAAACCAGTGTAGCATCCCATTGGCCAGAACCTCCTCCAGAACCCAATCTGCTTTCTGGTTGACCTCCTTCTAAGACCCACTGTCCAAATCCTGTTTCCTACACTACGTGTTCACCTAAACTACTTTGAAAGGATACAAATTTTTGACAATGGACAGGCCCCAAACCACAAATGAAAGAAACAAGGTCAGAGTCAACGCATTAACTAAGATCAGCAGGTTCAAGGTGCACATTTTCAGGTGAAGTTCAACATGAGCTAACTAGACAGCCAATGCAAATATAATGCACTAGTCGGATATATAATATTCGATTAACAAAGAAGAAAAACTAGTCAAGTAAATTTTTTGATAAACATTGAAAACAATACACTTACCCTTCACTGACCAAGTTCAATGCCAAATTGACCAAAACAGTTTGTGAAAGACCTAATTTGTCAAGAACAGACGTGAGAGGAGCATATGGATGTTGCACATTAAGCTCAAAATTTAGAGTAGACAGTATCCGATGCTCAGCCTCAATCACTTGTTCCCGATAAAGCTCAAACCAGTCCTGTTTAATACAATACATTTCTGTCAGCATAGGTGAAAGTTGCAGTTTCATTTTTTTTTTTTTTAATAACCAAATATACATTTTAGAAGCATATTAATGGCAACAATAAACATTCAGTAGCAGGAACCTTACTTATGTACACTAAAAGCCTTAACTTTGAATTTTAATGCACAACAGGAAATATCCTTTAGGTGCGGTTAGAATAGTGAGATGAGATGAGATGGTTTTAGATTAAACATAAAAGTTGAATAAAATATTATTAGAATATTATTTTCTAATATTTTTATTGTTTTGAGATTTCAAAAGGTTGAGTTGTTTATTATATTGTGTGAAATTTGGAAAAGTTATAATAATGAGATGAGATGAAGCACTTTCACTATCCAAACGGGACCTTAATTTAAAACAAAGAGTGTCAAACATCAACGGTGTGATTCGTAAAACAATTTTAGAATTTCTGAGCAATTAGCAACCGCTTTTGATGTGACATATTCTTAACGTAAAGCCCAGACAAATCAGTCCTTCAAATTAAAAACATATTCTTTCTCAGTTCAAATTAAAACATAAATGTAACCCAAGTGGAAAAGGCCTTGAGCTTGGGGGTATACTCCCCCCAAATCTAAGGTTCAAATTCCCTAGGATGCAAACAATCTCTAAGGGCCATCAGATTTGAGGATTTTTTTTCCTTGAATTACCCAAGATGCACTTGCCAGAGACTCCTTGCGCATGTATAACCCTAAGATTAGTCGGGGTTTACATGCAACCTGAATGTAAACTCCTTGCGCAAGTGGTAAAGGCCTTCAGCAACAACAAAACATAAATGCTAATGATTTGTTTTCCTTAATGAGGCTACTTACAGTTGGAAGCAAATGGGACAAGAAAGAAACATCCTGCCTACGGGAAATTTCACAAGATGCTCTCAGCATATTGTTTAAAGGGCGTGGAGTCTCCTCAGACTTTGCAGCGAGAAAAAGAGCAGCAGTAGCAATCAACTGCAAAAGAGACAGATCAGAATCAATAAGTAATTTGCCACAGCCCACAAGATGACAATTTCAAAGAAAATGTCACAGTATAGCAGAAAATGAAGCAACCAACAGTGTTTGGACAAAACCACATCCCCCCCCCCTTCCTCTCTCTCTCAAGATGAGTAGGGTGTGAGATCAAAAGTTCAATCTCATATGGATAAACAAAGAACTCAGATCAGGATAATAGGAACCATTGTCAACTGAAGCCAAATTTCCAAAAATAAAGTACTTGAAAGAGTAGCTAAATCTAAGAAATGATTACTTTTTCTGCATCAATTACATAGATGTTATATGATTCAAAAATAAATACAACAAGAGCATATCATCCTTTCAGAAGACATCAACATCCTTCATTATAAACTAGAATAGCATCCAATTCTCCCTTGAGATGAATGCTCTAAATAGTACAGGTTCTGGGAAATCATTATTTTCTGACAGTACATGCACAAATTTATGTAGGTGACAAAAGTAGAACAAGTTTTCCTACCAATATCTTACTGAGTTCTTGGTCATCTATTCTATGAAAACTTGTACAGATGTACTGCAAATTTTACTCATAACAGGAAACTCACAAATCTATCATGGGAAGCATGTGATTGCCGAACAAAAAACCGGTGGCACAGAACCATGGCAGTGCCAATAGTGGTTTGGGGCCTGCAAGATGCATACCACAGAATGTCAGTTATATCACACAACCTTGCAAAAGAAATAATAATAGTCCAGTTTGAAAAGAAGAGCTTACAACTCGAGTTGCAATCCAAGATTCTGAAGAAAGGTGCAGTACGAGTACCGCAAATAAGCTTCACGAAGAGCATCGATACCATCTCTTCTTGACGGGGAGTGTCTCTCAATCTCATCCCTTGACATGAAGGCTGGTTCATCATCTTCTAATTGTGAGCGATCACGTTTAAAGCTAGTGGACATAGAGGCCTCTGCATTGGGTCTTGTAGGAAGGACTGCGTAATTGGAGGTTGAAGGGGCCAAGTCATATGTTCCAGGCAAAACATAGTTTCCCCCACTACCTCCCCAAGTAGAAGCTGAAAACTTTCTCCTTTTCAAAGATGGCACTCCCATGCCATTACGATTAGCATGAGTGAAATTTTCTGGCCTGACATGATAAAAACTGTCATTGTGCTGCCAAACTGTCCCTGGGAAGTCATTGATATTTCTATAATTCCTATTGCTATAATTGTTCCTTCTATTCCTGTTGCTGTTGCTGAAGTTGTTCTTGCTGAAGGAGGACCGGTAGTCATCATTAATGGTGCCTCCTTGCGAATGGAAATTCCGTGGAAATGACATTTCTGTTCCTGAAATATAATAGAGAAGATAGAGAGTTTCAGAAAATCAAATGCAAATATGATTTGCTTTAACAATTTGACAGTTACAGACCAGAGTCCAGTGACTGCCAAGTAATCATTAACATATTTGCTTTTTGTTAAATTTACGTTCTTATTATTGTACTCTTCTTATTCTTAGAAAGTACACTACGTTTCTTAGCTTTAGAAATTTGTAAAGTTAATTGTATACCGTATTGACATTTTTTTTTAAATTTCTGTTTATACGGCTCTTCATTAAATATTTGGAAGAAGAAAATTTTCATTTCATATTAAGAATGTATATAGCAAAGCAGTGAGATGTAGAAAATCTGGGTAACTAGACCCTGAACAATCAAGGGCTTTCATGTATTTCTTTTTTGTTTCTTGGATCGGTCCTAGGCCATGATAACTCAGGGGCTTTCCTACCAATATAGTTTTTTTTTTTTTTATGGCGTGGAACGACACCAAGGCAAAGGCCCACCCTTAAGGACTAAACATATACATGATCCCACCCACAAAAACACAGATACTCAACCCAAGCCTGCACTCTGATCACTAGAATTGCCTTCTCACCGACAATAATCTACCCTAACATATATATCAATAATACCAATTAAAAAAAAACATACATATCAATAACAATCATAAAAATAGTAACAATAACAAACCATAAACGACATCAATTCCATAAATATTAGAGCAGATGGTCATTAGAATAAAAAATATTAAAACGAAACAACTCTAAATGAACAGCGAAAATCTAAAAGGAAAAAAGATCAAACCCCTGGAAACGAAGAACAGCAGCCAAGAAAAAAGGTTTAAAAAATGAAGACAAAGATAAGAGCAATATTTACCAGACAAGCGAGGAAATAGATCTGAAAGTGCGTGAATTTAGATTAGGTTAGAGAAGGGACTAAAAGATCGAAATTGCGATGAGAGTTGGTTTGGTGGAGGAAAGCGTAATAAAGGAGTCAGAAGAGAGAAAAGGAAGGCGAAGCCAAACGAGAGGATTAAAGCACTAGAGGGATGTAGATATTATATATGAGTTGGACCTGTAATTTTAAATACATATATATATATTTTTAAAGAGACCGGTAAATGTATTGAGAAAATTGGAATAAAACTAGAGGGATAAATTGGGCGTTGGCTTGCTTTATCGGTATTCGGTGAGACTCTGTACCAACTCAGTCCACCTTTCCTTTTGAAGCTATGCTTTTTTTCCGTATCGGTATTGAACACCGATGCTTAGAGTTTGTGTTCAAACTTTACTATTTAAAACCAACTCAAGTTGTCATGTAATCTCAAAATTTTTAAATTATTTCTATCAAGAGTAAAGATATATTATAGAGTCTTTAAAATTAGAATTGCAATGCAAATTTAGTATAAAAAAACTTTTGAAGTTATAATAATATTTTTTTTTTTTAAAGATTATTTTTTGAAATTATAATAATATTTTCTTTTCAAGGGGAGTCATAAAAAAGTTGTCCCCGACTTCCGAGTCCCTACCACTATTTTTCGATTCCTATGCGACCCAATTTCGATCAAGTCCACACCACGGAGCCCGCGAGTCCATGACATATTGGTGGGCCGTAGCCGGAAAGGGCCAAAACCGGGCCTGAATTAGACAAAAGAAGGATCTAATTTTAAACAAACTCCTTGTCGGGCTGTCATAGCCATCTCATGTACCAACCTTCCAAAGCCCACACAGGTATCTTCCCAGAATCTTTTATTCCTGTCATGTACCAACCTTTTCCACTTTCCTGACTTCTTTTACCATTAAAAAGTGTTACCGTTATAACAAAAAAAAAATTCTATAAAAACATATTCACAAGTTGATATAATTTTATATAATACATTAAATCTATTTTACAATAAAAATAATTTTATAATTTAATATATAATCATATAAAAATACTTCGATTTAATAAATTTACTTTGATGAATTCTCATATATAAGAGTTTAAAAAAGCATTTCTCTTTATCGTTTACCATTATGTTGACCACTGTGTTGTACGTTGATTTCTGAACTACTTTAGTTTAGGGTCATTAGATCAGCTCTCACAGGCACATGAGCGCCATTCACGGAAGCTGATATGAATATGCGATGCAAATTTTGTATTTTACATTAATGTACAAAAGTCTCATAACAATCCGTTTTTGTTATCTAAAGAATAAGCATTGGAGTGATGATGGTCAAGTCCTACATATTCTGATCTCGTGGACAACTAACCAAACTTTTGAAGACTTTAGGGACGCACACCCAAATTCACGTCACACAAGTTTCAACTTTTGCTTTTATGCACTTTAGGTTTGACACGAAACATAATTGGCATGCATGCATGCATGGGGACCAATAAAAGCTATATAGACTGATCTGCTAATCCCTTTCAAAAAAAAAAAAAGACTGATCTGTTAATCCAGCAAATTATGATCATTTCGTAGTTTGCATCTATGCAATCGTCAAACGTGGGATCACAAGAATACATTTTTTCTTCTAAAACATCCCTATCCAATTCCCTTTGGATATATACAATCACAAATCACAATAATTGACGTATTCGATTGACAGCTGAGTATTTACCTTTTTTTGAGTCTTCATCTATATGCTCGGTGGCCAAATTTAAGTTTATAAATTGATATGGTTTCATCATTGATGGATTAATATTATTTTTATTATAAAATAATTTAATAGATATTATAAAATCATATCACTTTATAAATTTTATTTTTATATAATTTTTTTATATATTTAAAAGCAGTTCTCATTGAATAATCTTCGATGCCTTGAATAGCTCCAGCTTCCATGCATCCTCGATGACATGATTGGGTACTTCACTTCGATGCATTTAAGGTACAAATATATACGAAAGCGTGTTTTAAAAAAATGTAGTTATTAGAAAAAGAAATATTAATTTCCATTTACTTAGTGCAGTGGAGAGTCTCCATCAGGCCAGCAGGAAGCTCGAAGCCCGACGAACTTCTTTTTTACTTTTTGATTCATAGGTTTTTGTTGGATTTGGCCTCACAACCTGTACTACTAATTAATGTATAAACCTCTATTCCAGGCAAAGCATCTAAGTTAATGCTGCAGATCCAGCGGTGAAAGCATCTATAAACTATAAAGAATCAAACAAATAACTGAGTCACGTTGACCCATAAGCATGCAAATATAATAATACGAGTCACCACTTACATAAAATCAGAAATCATCATCAAACTCGCATCTTTTAGATCAGCTTAAATAGCTGTATGTGTAAAGTCTGATCTATCTCACCAAAAGTTTTTTTTTAAAAAAAGCTAAAAATTAATATTATGTCCCAGATCGAACAAGTTATAACCATATATGTATGATCCGACTCAGCTTCATTGCTGGTTGCCCACACTAATTACCACTCACAAGAGTATTAGGCCCGACGTAAATATATAGTATTTTTAAGTCTAAAGTATGAATTAGCTCAAAACTTTCTGATCTGAGACCCACTTTTCACGTATAGGGCACGTGACACCTAGCTGCCACATGCAATCCCAACACAGTTACACATGCAGCCTGCATCCCACACATTGCACAGAAAGGAGAGAGAGAGAGATTTCCCTCATCAAACTACTACCATGTGACCTGTTCAGAACCCAGATCCACCGTTTTCCATTTCCTAAACCAAGCTATATATTTAACGGGCAGAAGTTACAAACACACTGGAGGTAAGTTGAGTCCACGCCCCACCTCTGCGCGTTTGGGAACAAGCGAAGTATTTGTTTAAACCATAATAATAAGAAAGTTAAACAGTCATCTAGGCCCTCCCACACTTTTGCCCTCGATTCAAAGTCATCTCTTTTCTTCTCTCTTAAGCACGTACAGAGAGATGATGTAGCAGCAAGAATCGATGGGGAAGAGAACCGAGAAAAAATCCCATACTCTCCCATCCTCGCCGTCTCATTCGTTCTCTTCATCTTCCTCCTCAGATTTCGAGTTCACCATTTCTGTCTCCCCTCGTAAAGCTTTCACCACTCTCTGCCCAGCCGATGAGCTCTTCTACAAAGGCCAGCTCCTGCCTCTCCACCTCTCTCCCCGCCTCTCCATGGTCCGCACTCTTCTCGCTTCTCCAAGCATCTCCTCCTCCGACACCACCACCACCGCCTCCCGAGACTCCACCGGCAGCTCAACCGACTCACACTCCTCCTTCAACAGCGATCTCGTCTTGCTCGCCGACTGCGACTCGTCCAGACCCAGCTCGGTCACCGAGGACGACGACTTCAAGCGCCTTCACAACCCTAAACTCCAGAGTCAAATCCATTTCGGCAACCAGATCAAGAAGAGCAAGTATTTCTCCTTCTCAAGATTCTCATCTGTATTCCGGAAAGAACCCAAAACCCGTGACCCCGATAACGCATCCGCGTCTTCGTCTTCGGTTAAAAGAATGAGCACTACGGCTAAAGAAGTTATCAGAAGGTATTTGAAAAAAGTGAAACCGTTGTATGAAAAACTATCCCAGAAACAGCAGCAGCAGCAAAAAATGGGAGGAGTTCCGTGTACGATGCTAGCTACCACTGTGTCTTTGCCGTTGAAAGCAGAGATATCAGCAAAAGATACAGAAATATCGGGCAAAAGTACGAGGAAAGAAAATGGCGGTGGTTTTTCTCACTCTTTCTCGGGTAACTTGAGGTATCCAAGAAGGAGAAGCTGCGTCTCAAGCTGTCCGTCATCGATGCGTTCGTCGCCGACTCACTCGGGGGTTCTTAACCGTACCGGATACATGGGAACGGGCAGGCCGGTTGGTGGGGTGAACTACACCGACACGTCGTCAATGGAGGAGTTGCAGAGCGCTATTCAAGGAGCAATTGCCCATTGCAAGAATTCCATGATTCAAAACAAGTCTATGCTCAGTAACGAGATCTGATCAAATCGGAGACTGAATCAACTGAGATTTAATTTAGTTTATCGTGTAACGCCTCTGTGCTTGTAGTTTTTGTGATCTCAGACACAAAGGGATCATGAGGAAAAAAAAATTTAAAGTGTTTAACCTTTTTGTAATTTTTTCCCCCTCTTTCTCGCCTGAGGCCAACGTGGGGGGTAAAAGCTGCAAGCATGCATGTGATGGTATTTGTTGGATTTGCTCGTAAATTTGGCATCGAAAGCCAACTGATCTGTGAGCCTCACTGTTTCGTCTTTGGAACTTGTAATCGTTTTCGGTACCTTGACAACGAGTGTTTATCTCTGCACCTTTTATCATTTCTTATTTTCTTCGGTCCAACGTTCTTTTTCTTTGCTTTATTGAGTTAACATTTATGCCATAACTGTTAATTCCATTTCTCGTCTTTCTGAAACGCATACTAATGATCCTGCTTGAGCATTATCGTACTGTTATATTCACAAATTTGATCTAAAGAAAAAAAGAAACTAATTAAGGACTTCCAGATCAACTCTTCCTGCATGGGTCGACGGAAGTAATATGAGTAGAATTTTTGTTACACATAAGGTTCAACAATTATTTAATATGAATTATATTGATTCTAAATATTTAACCGATTCGGTCAATTTATATAATCTTGAAATTCTTTGTCCAGAAAAAAATACTAGGTTCATATATTTTGTGTAATTAATGTACTGTACCTTCTATTATGTGGGATTTGAATTCTGATTATATTGTAATAGCTAGCGTGATATCATATAAATAGTTTTTTTACGGTTCATATTTATAGACTGCATTGCAAGTCTAAATGAAATGTTCTAATTTTATGGATAAATTAAATAAGTTTTTTATATTTTTAGAGTTTTTAGTTGTAAAATAAAAATATTTTAATTAATTTTATTTTAAAATTGAGATTTTTTTTATTTATCTATTGCTTGTATTGTAAATAAGTCTATAAAAATAAACTGTACGTAGCATTACTCATATATATATATATATATATTTGGTTTATATGACTTTCGTGCTTGGAAATCATCTATATATGACATGCGCGTAAGGGTTAGGGACTGTTTAGTGTCCGTTTGGATAGTATTTTGAAATTTAAAAAAATTAAATTATTTATTATATTTTATATAAAATTAAAAAATTTAAAATAATAAAATAAGATGAAATAAAATTTGATAAAATCGTTTTTATAGCGTTAACTAGCTGATTTGGCAAGTAATTTACTAATTGACACCTCTTCTCAGCGGACAAGACGGTGATGAATGATGATGTTATTGTAAGCCGAGGGAGCTGGCTGCCATATTGCATGAAGATTCAATTAATGCCATTTTCAAGATTTTATATAGAAAACTCAAACTTGTTAGGTGTATTATACGAAGCTTTTCTGAAAAATAATATAATTAAAAAGGATAACTTAAGATATTTTTATAGAGTACAGATGCATGCATGATATTTATATCGTTTCATTAAAATAATAAAAACAAAATTATATATAAATAGTTTAATAACATAATAGTCAATTAGATCAATATCATGTAAATATCACCTCATTAATTCATATTATTAAAAATATATCTGATAATTACTTTCTAAATATTACTAATCTTTATATTTGTAATAATGATCATATTATTTGGCGGTTTTTGGGGTCATGTATGCATTCCGTTTAGAGCACGCTTTCCCCGAATATTATGCTAGCTAGCTGCGACATTAATTTTAGCTGAAAAAATGCACATCCACGTAATGTATATAGTTTGTACGTAACAGTCTCATCTTTCATGTTTAGCCGTTAATATCCTAAAAGAATTTAATTACGTAACCTCTGTTGTCTGAATTGAAGAACCATGGACAAAACATGACACACTCATCAGCACATTAGCTATAGATCAGATGGATTGTGGATGGATGCAGGCGTGTTCTCTTGGTTTTAACTTACAAGTAATCTGAATATACTTGTGAGTTGTGTAGTCCATTATAAAAAAAAGAGATAAAAATAATTAATTTATTATATTCAAAAGGAATAAAAATAATTAAAATAAATTTTGTTTTATATGAATGTAACAGATTGATTATTTCTATTTATTTTTTTTGTAATGATTATTGTGTTTATTTTTAAAAAAATAATAAAATTTATTATTAAAAATTTATTTTTTCATATATTTACCTTATATTTACTATTTTTATAAACAAAAAAGAAGTGCATCATAATATAATATGAACCCATTTGTTTAAAACATAATATTTTATCTTATTTCATTTAATTTAATTATTATAATTTTCTCAAATTAACATATAAAATAATATGACTAATTCAAAATTTTTAAATTTTAATAAAAAAATATTTAAAAAATATCTTAATATTATTTTATTTTATTTTATTTTTATTCTAATTCATCTCATGTCAGATTTTAAATATTATTTTTCTTTGATTTTATATTGGACGTGATGTTCACGCGCAGTTTTTGGGATCAATGAGTTTGGCAACTGCATTATTTGCATGGGGAGGGAGAGAAGTCATGGGAAGCAATAATGATCGGTACTGGTACGGGTTCATGATTGAGTGACCCAATCAGGACCATTGATTTTGCTTTGTCTTTTAGCTGCTCCGTCAAGTTCCTGTCGCTTCAAATTATCCATCATATCGAACGGATAGTTTCCAGCAAATGTCACCAAATAATCGGTCGGAAAACAAATTTATCCAAAATTTTTATATTTAGATTTATACCTAACATATATTCCTCTTTATTAATCTTTCAAACATATGATTGATTTTTTTATAAGCATGATAATTTAAATTTATTTCGTATTAAGTGATTATAACATCCGATAAATAGCACAATTTTTTTAAATTTATATTTGATTTCTTGGGTCAGGAAAAGATAAGTGATATATATATATAGCTACAAATATAATTTTATAAATTAATATAATTTCATTTGATTAGTCATATATATTTTATAATAAAAATAATTTCATAATTTAATAATATTCTAAGAATTATAAGTTATAAATTAATCATATGCATTATCTATATACTATATGTAGTACCAGGCCGTAGCTAATCTTTCTATCCATTTCGTATGTCCGGCCAGTCCCACGAAAGTACGGCTTTAATTTGGGGGGACCCCCCAGGCTGGCATTATTAAGTATATCGGAAAGGACAATGTGTTAGTCCCAAAAAATAATATATAAATTATTTTTATTATAAAATAAATCTAATAAATATTATAAAACTAAATTAATTTATGCATTAAAATTATATTAAATTTTTTTTTTTTATATCAATAACAGTTCTCTATTAGAAATGGCTGAGGGGGGCCGATTGACTGGGTAGGATAGAGCGAGTCAGTATAGCGCTTATCGTTATACTGTTGGATGATTGTGTTACTGTGTAACATGTTTGTTTCTTTCGAAGAGGCTAGCTAGGCGTGTAAGTGGCATTCATGGTAACGATACTGCCAATTCCAAATCCCAACTCTTTCTCATAGTCTCATAGATTCTGAATCGTTATCGATGAGTAAAGCAACAGGAATTGATCGAGCTGAGATATTGAGATCGGTTCACTTAGCTTACGTTTGGCAATTAAGGATTGGTTTATTTTTAGGGATAATATGAGATAAAAGTTTAAAATAATAAAATATTATTATAATATTTTTTTTAATATTAATTTTTGTTTTAAAATTTGAAAAAAATATATTTTGTAATTTAAAAAAGTTGAATTTTTTATTATATTTTATATAAATATTTAAAAAAATATAATGATGAATTTGAGATATATTTTAGATAAATTATTCTTATAAGCAAATTGGGCCTAAATATATTTTAAATATTTTCAAAATATTTCATAATTATTTATTTTATTATTATTGTTATTATTATTTATATATTTTTATTATTATTTATTATTTTATTATTATTATTTAATATTCTATTATTATTTTTTACTTAATCTTTATTATTATTTATAACTCTTATCAATCATTCTCAATATCCAATCCTACCCAATTGGACTCATCCCTGCAGGCTGCAAATTTGGTTTTGAACTATTGAAAGGTCGACCAAGGTCCATGATCGTACGATCGATCTACTGTCTACATAATATGTACAAACCGGTAAATTATTTAGACTCCGATAGTATATAGAGATGATTTTATCTCATTTTATTATATTATATTTTATTATTATAATTTTTTTAAATTTTTATTAAAATATAATAAATAATCCAACTTATTCAAATTATCTCAAACAATAAAAATATTAAAAACTAATAATATTTTATTTAACTTTTAACTTTTATTTGAAATTATATATATCATTTCATCTCATTATTTAAATGGGGCCAGTTATATATATTTAAATATTAATATAAGTTGGATTCATTTACATGTTGAAATGAGTTGAATTGAATTATGAACAATAATATTTTGTGGATCCCTGCATTAAGATGACTTTAATATTTAAGTTGAAATATATAAAATAAATTGATATGAATTTAATTTTTTTTATAGAAATTAAAAAAATAGTGATTCTTATTAATTATTAGTTTGAAATAAATTGATCAATTTAGTTTAAAATCAAACATAACCTTAATCTAACTAGCTAGGGCATAAGAGGCCGCCATGCATGACTATACATACAAACATATATGTACGAAGGTTTCGGGAAATCTATTACATGCATGACTTCCTTTGTTTCGGGAATTAATCTCTCTCTTAACTAGGTTTTTTTTTTGGTAATGCTACGTACAGTCGTGGAGTTGCAAACGGCACGCAGTCGCTTTAGAAAAAAAGTTAACTTTTTCACGTGGGTCCCATATATATTCACTTTTTTCCAAAGCGACTGCACGCCGCTTGCAACTCCATGACTGCATCTATCATTTCTCTTTTTTTTTAGGTAAGAAAAAATATCAGTGTAATCAAAGAGAGCCTTACTATTTGAGTGTGACTGCCATTATATATAACATTAGTAATATTCTAATATTAATTTAAGGGTGTCAAATCGTATTAACGGATCGAATTTACATCGTATTAAAGACCTGTATATTACACTATATAGATTAATCTTAATCCAACACATTAAATTTATCATGTTAAAATTTTAAACTCTAACACAGTACATTAACATAACGTGTCGTGTCAATCTGTTTGATTCCATTAGTAAATATTACGAAATAGATTAACATAATATAATATGACTCATTTCAACATGTTTATGTAAATGAGTTAAATATGTCTAAAATTAATCCGTTTGACTAGATTAAATTTAGCATAACTTTATAAAATGTTAAAATCACAATATCCATAAAACATTATAACACTAACTACAAATCTAAAATTACAATCTAAACAATAAAAATATTAAAATTAAAATTCTAATAATTTTATTTTTAGGCATAAGGATATAATTGTAAGTTAATTTTTATAATGTGTCAAAACAGACTGATCCGCAATTAATTCGTTAAGTAATCGTGTCTTAACGGATCAATTTGTTTTGACATATTTTAAGACTATATCATAACTCACTATTATCATGTCATGTTCATATTAAATTAATAAATTATGTAACATATTATTACCTTTAAGTATTATCATATTTGAAATTAAATCCAAAATTTGACATGCATGCATTCTTGATGCTGTCTTGGGTATAGCTCTCTAGGAATAAACTACTATAACTTATTTTAATAAATAATTAAGAAATTATTAGAAGCTCCTTGATTATTAAAATAGAAGGAAACAGATAAGATAAAGGGATTGTACTGGAGCATTATATATTTATTTGTTTAGGAAAAAAAAAAGGCCACAAAAAATGCAAAAGATATTCCAGCCAGAAATTATATAATTAATAGGATCTATTTCTGATTTTTTTTTTTTTTTTTTTTTTTTTTTTTTACGAAGGAAAAAGCTAGCTAGCTAGGTACCACAAAACGAGAAGATTCATTAAAAGTACTGTTTGATATGTCAAATTGTCGAGCGATAGAAACAAATAATTAGGGTAATATATATCTTGTCAATTTATAGTATTTAAAAGAACATGATGATCACATGTGAATTTCATTGTTGAGCCGTGCTATATCGAGGATGCAGGACGAGTTTGTTATGATATGAACAATTTTTTTAAATTAAATTTTTATATTTTTAAATATATTTTAAAAAAATATATAATATTATTAAAAATACTTTTTTAATTATTAAATAAAAAATTAAAAAAATTTCATACCAAAATAAATCATGGAAAGATTTAGCATTTCTATTCATTGTTAATATGTTTCAATTAGCTTAAGGAGATTCCCATCATCCCACATAGCAAATTTGTGAGGAATTATCAAGGAGCACATGTCCCAAGCAACACCCCTCCCCCTCCCCCTCCCCCTCTTCACTTGAAAGACCCATGGCTCAAATGAGAGAAATTTTCATGGTATTACCCCTATGTCCTGAGCAAACAGAATAGGAAAGATGGAACTTACTACCCTAATACTCCATTAACATCACCATGCCCTTGAATGCTTGCCCAAGTAGGCAAGTGGGAAACAAGGATAGCCATTAATCTGAATTTTCATTATAATTGATATGGACGAAGTACTAAGGACATCTACTAAATAAAGTAAGTCAGAGAACAACGTTGCATTAATAATGTCATCGCAAAAGTTACGACATAATAAAGGACCTTGACTGTTAAGATGTAAGTTTAATACACATGTACATCAAACTTACTTATAGATTCTTTCTATATTGTGTAGCCAATTAGATTAGAGAATGGCTTTGTATATAAAGTAGATTTCGTACACAATTTTGATACACTTTTAATGATAATCAGTTTTTCATTCCTTTCTGGAAAGTTTAGACTACAATAATCTTAACATAGTATAAGAAGAAATTAGGGTTTAGGTCTCATTTCTACTTTCTTCTTTCGGCAATCTCTCTTTCGCTCATGATTGATTCCTTGCTTTTGTCTTCCGCTATTGAATCTGATCCTCATAGTCCTTATTTCCTTACTAATGCAGATCACCCTGATGTTCTTCTCGTCACTGAGAAATTGAACAACAGTAACTACCATTCTTGGTCTAGTGTGATATTCATTTCCTTGAAGGCGTGAGATAAACTAGGATTTATTGATGGATCTTTACATGCTCCAATAGAAAATGATTCTCTATTTTCTCCATGGAGTAAGTGCAACACTATTGTACCTTCTTGGTTGCTTAAATTTTTGTCTCCAAAAATTGCTCAAAGTGTGATATATGTTGATTATTCTCACGCAATGTGGCTTGAATTGAAAGAACAATTCTCACAAGGCAATGGTCCTCGCATATTTGAATTACAAATTGCTAATTCTGGTTGACGTCGAAAATAATATGATGTTAGTACGTATTTCATAGACCTTAAGGTCCGATGGGATGAGCTGTTGAATTATCGGTCTTTACCTGTTTGTTATTGCAAAGGTTGTAATGTAATTCTTCTAAGATTTTTGTTGCCTATCACGATCAAAACTATGTCATGAAGTTCCTTATGGGACTTACTGATTCATTTGATAATGTAAGGGGTCAGATATTGATGATGGATCCCCCTACCTTCAATTAACAAGGCCTTTTCTCTCATTCTTCAAGAAGAGAGACAAAAACTTGTTAGTACTCGAGCTATCTTCCCTGCCTTTGTTGAATCTGTAGCACTGGCTACAAAAAGAGACTCTTCCTTTAAGGTTTTTAAGTCTAATCCATGCAATAAGCTTCTCTTCAATCATTGTGGCCTTACTAGCTACCCCCTAACTATATATTTTGGGACAAGCCCAAGACTCTAGCTTCGGCTTCTATTAATGACACTCAACAGTCTTCTGTGATTGCTAATACTCCTCCCAATTTGCCTCTAATTGTGCATCAATACAATCAGCTACTTGCTCTATTAAAGCCAACTCCTTCAGTTGCTCAACATCTTCTACCAACATGGCCTTGGTTCAAAATTTTTCAAGTAATTCTGAAACATTTTGTGCTGTTGAAAATAAAGTAGCTCTATGTATTTGGATAATTTGATATTGGAGCATCTAATCACAAAGTTTGCTCTCCATCTCTCTATACCAGTACCTCTCACCATGTTTCTACTTCTGTTAAATTACCTAATGGATCCTATGCAGAGGTTACACATGTTGATACTTTCATTCTGAGTTTTACGCTTACTTTAACCAATGTTTTTTGTGTACATATTTTTTCCTTCAACCTTATTTCAATTAGCAAATTAACTCATAGACTTAATTATTGTCTCATTGTTAATGTTGACTAATGGTTTTTGCAGGACCTAACAACTTGGAAGATGTTTGGGATGGCTGAGTTGCAAGGTGGCTTATACAAGTTGGTTACTTCCAGTCCTTCTAAAACTTCTAATGCATATGTTATCTATAATTGTTTGTCTGTCTAGTCTGATGTAGCCCCATGGCACTTTAGATTAGGACATTCTTCTTCATCTAGGATGCAACTTTTGCATAATTGCATTTCTTGTTTGTCTTCAAAATTGAATCGTGTACTATTTGTCCTATTGCTAAACAAAAGTGCTTGCCATTTCCTGTTTAAAATAATAAATGTGCTGCTCCTTTTGAATTTGGTGCATTGTGATATTTAGGGACCTA
Source organism: Platycarya longipes (assembly GCA_036559045.1). Taxonomy (NCBI): domain Eukaryota; kingdom Viridiplantae; phylum Streptophyta; class Magnoliopsida; order Fagales; family Juglandaceae; genus Platycarya; species Platycarya longipes. Next base: position 38,438,089 of record CM071789.1, on the reverse strand, counting down.
TGGTCACCCCCATAATAATGGTTTCAAATACTTCTTTCACTTGTTGATGATCATGTACAAGCTACATAGTTTTACCTTATGAACTCCAAGTATGAAGCTGGTCCTCTTTTGAAATCTTTTTTCATTTACATAGAAACACAGTTTTTAGTCCAAACTAAAGCAATCAGGTTAGATAATAGACTTGAGTTTTCTTTAAATTTTTTTTTTTTTTTTGCTTTTAGAGGAGTTCTTCGTTAGTTGAGTTGTGTTGCCACTCCACAATAAAATTCTGTTGTAGAGAGGAAACATCAATACATTCTTAATAGATCAAGATCTCTTCTATTTTATGCAAAACTGCCCATTTCTTTTTGGGGTGACAATGTTCTTGCTGCTCTTATCAAAAATAGACAAAAAAAAAAAAGACAATATTCTTACTATTGCTTACCTTATAAATAGAACTCTCACTCATCTTCTTTTAAATAAGAGTCATTTTGAGTTCTTATATCATAAAACACCATCTTTCTCTTATTGAAGAGTGTTTGGTTGTTTATGTTTTTGCTCAACACTCTTCCATAATCGAATTAAGTTTTCTCCAAGAATTATAAAATCTGTTTTTCTAGATTACCCTTTGATGTTAAGGGATACAAGCTTTTTAACCTATAAACTCAAACTTATTACATCTCTAGAGGTGTGGTATTCTATGAAGAAGTCTTTCCTTTTGGTGCTTCTTCTTCAACACTTTTTTCTAAAATAGATTCCTATTTTTTTGAATCTCTGAGAATTGTTCCATTTCTTCCCTTTCTCCAAATTCAGATTTGTCTATTTCTCCTTCTCCTTCCATCTCAGCTTCACATAATGATCCTCCTTCTTCCCCTAGTCAACCTATTGTTCCTAGAAGATCAACTAGGACCACTCATCCTCCTACTTATCTACAATCTTACCACTATAAACAAGCTAGCCTGCACTCAAGTCATTCAAGTGACCAACTAATTGCTGGTTCCTTAAGCACTCATTACCCCCTCAATAATCTTTTGACCTATAACGGATTATCCTCTCACCACAAATCCTTTGTTCTTGCCACATCAACTTTGTTTGAATCCAAGACATATTCTCAAGCTATTTTATACCCGAAATGGAGAGTTGTCATATAGTCAAAAATTTCAACCTTGGAAGAGAATAATAATTGGCATTTAGTCTCTCTCCCTATTGGTAAACATCCAATTGGATGTAAGTGGGTTTATAAACAGAAGGTTAAGGCCCTGTTTGTTTTCAAAGATAAGATGAGATGAGATAAAAGTAAAAAATATATATATTGTTATAATATATTTTTTTAATATTATTTTTGTTTTGGGATTTGAAAAAATGGTTTTAGAATTTGAAAAAAATAAATTTTTTATTATATTTTATATGAGAATTTGAAAAAGTGTAATGATGAGTTTGAGATAAGTTTAGGATTTTAGTTTTATCTCCCAAAACAAACAGCCCCTAACTCTGATGGCAGCGTTGAAAGGTCCAAAACTAGATTAGTGGCTCGAGATTACACTCAAATGGCAGGATTGAATTACTATGATACATTCAGTCCAGTGGCCAAATCAATCACTATTGGACTTCTTTTTGTCTATAACTGCTGTAAAAAATTGGCATATTATTCAAATAGATGTAAATAATGTATTCTTAAATGGTGAGTTGCAAGAAGAAGTGTATATGTTACTTCCACCTGGGTTTGACAGTAAGGGGGAGCTGAATTTAGTTTGTAAACTGAAAATATCCCTATATGGCTTAAAATAAGCCCCAAGGCAGTGGTTTGTAAAATTTTCCTCAACTTTATTAGCTACTAGTTTTACACAATTCAAATCAGATTATTTTCGTTTTGGTAAAAGAGAGGATACTTCAATCATCATGTTCCTTGTATATGAGGATGATATATTGATAGCAAGTAATGATGTTTCAGCTATTGATAGGGGTGTAAACTCAAATTGAAAAATTGAAGAACCGACCTGGACTGGATTGAACCGGATGGAAAATTTCGATTTTGAATCGATCCAGTCCAGTACCGATTTTAGAAATTGAGGAACCAGATATAACCGGTTCCGGTCAATTTAAGACTGGACCGGTCCTATTTACTTTTATTTATTTTTATATTTTTAAGTATAATTATATAATAGGTTTTATATTATATATAATATATATAATAATATAAATTATAATTAGATATAAGATAATGTTATAACAAATAAAAATATAATATTAGATTTTAGATTTTTAGAATTTAGACTTTAATTTGTGAGATTCTTAAACTTGTAAAAGCATATTTTTTTTGCAGTTTTTCTGTTTTTATAAAACAGTTTTTATTTTATAACAGTTTTTTTATTGCATATTTTTTTTTATATAACAGATTTTTTTTACTAAAACAAATTTTTGTAATGGATTACAATTTTTTTTATTAAAACTGATTTTTAAACCAATTTTTTTTTTTAAGATTTGATTTTTATAAATTTACATTTTATTTAAACTGAAAAAGGGGATCGGAATCAGATCGAAATCGGTAAAATCGGTACTACCGGTTTTTGGGGTTAATTGAGGCGTAATCAGTTTTAAGAAATGCAAAACCGGTGGTACCGGTCCGATTCTTAATTTTGTCCAAAATCGGATCGAATTAGACCGGTTACATCACTTATCATCGATTCTTTGAAAGCTGATCTTAATACACATTTTAAGTTGAAGGACCTAGGACCATTGAAGTGTTTTCTAGGCCTAGAAACTACTAGATCCCCAAAAGTGATATACTTGTGCCTATAGTTGTAAACGATTCGAATCGAGTTGAGCTGGACTCATATAACTCGAGTTCAAACTCGAGTCGAGTTGACAATTTGTCAAGTCGAGCCGATCAAAGACGAGCTTGATTTGAATCGAGTTTTTTTTTTAATTTATTTTTGTTATTACTCTTTAACGAGAAGCGTGAATCGAGCCGAACTAAATCGATTAATTATTCGAGTTGCTTACTCTTTATAAATTTAACTCAATAATTTTTTTTTTATGAATTTAATATATTATTATTGTAAAGTAACAAAATTTGTTACCTATACATAAAGTAACAAAATATATTACTTATACAAAGTATTAACAATAATATATATAATACATAAAATATATACAATATATACAATTAAATAATATATGTAAGAGTATCTATATATATAAATATTACAAGTATTGTGACGAGCCTAAAATGACTCGAGCCGAGTTTATACAAATTTTGTTCACGAACTAAACCGAGTCGAGTCGAGATTATATAAGTTTAACTCGTTTAATATTTGAACCAATATTAGTGGTCACAAACAACTTATTTATTAAATGAATCGAGTTCGAATCAAGTTTATACGAGTCAAACTCAAATTGTTTACGAGCAATTTTGTTCGTTTGTAGCCCTATTTGTGTTGTGCCAAAGAAAAGATTCACTTGGGATAATTGAAGATTTAGATCTACTAGGCTGTAAACCAGCATGTTCCCTAATGAAACAAGATTTGTTCTTAAGGGCAGATGATGGTGATGAACTAGCAGATGATTCTCTATATGTGAGAACTCGTAATTTTATTCTCTATGTAATTTAATATTTTAATGTTAAATATGTTTTATTTACTAATTTAATTTTGGGTGTTATGAGATGGCGTATATTATTATTTAAATGATTTAATTACAAGTTAATTTATTTTCTTATTATATTATTGTGATGCATTTAATTTAAGACTTAAATTTAATCTCATTATGTTATTATGTTGGTATTTGAATTAAATATATTGCAAAATATTCTAATTTAATTTGATGTGTTTAATTAATTTATGTTGTGTTTCAAGTTGGGCCTTAAATGTATTATTATATATGTATATTTATAAATTTGAGTTGGATTTTACTATCTTTAAATGCCCCAAGCCCAGACCATGATCTCATTTCGTAGTCTTTCTTTCCCATGCCAATACATCACCATTTAACTTAATGTAGGTGTTTAATTCGGGACTTCTTTCTTTCGAACGACGCAAGCTTCTTTTCCATTTTCTTCTTCTTCTTCCGCTGCGCTGCTGCCGTTCACTTGTGATACCAAGGTTTGATTTTTACAGCCTTTTTCTTCTCCATTTTGTCCACGTGTTGTTTCATCAATTTCCCACCACCTAGATGAATTTTTACCCTATAATTTCACTGCCGATCCGTGCATCACACGCCCGAAAATCTGTCCCAAACTGTGTGCTTTTAGCAGTACTTTTGATACCATTTTCATCTAAAAAGGCTGAAGATTCTTCACCTTTACAATTTGCGTTGTCTTGGCTATGTGTTGGTGTGTTCACGTGATTTGTTTTCCGTCCATTTTTCTGCTCCCTGATAGTCGTTTACGTTTCTATATAAACATCGACTCTCATTGTTAAAAAAAAATTGCCTATGGCGCTCTCGGTCTCATCCTTTTATCCGAAGGTGTAGCTTCTATTTTATTTGGTTCTTCTTCCTTTCTTCAACTAGAACATCTCTTCTTCAAAACCCTCTAATATTTATTTTGTGGTATGGTTTTATTTATGATCAAGTATTTAGTTTAGTTAATTAATAATTATTTTTTTTTATTCACAGTAAGATGATTAATTTATTTGGTTGCAATATTTGGAATAATTATTTGAATTGGTTATATGTATATATATTGTTCTATTTACGTTATTGGTTTAATTAAATTGTTAGGTTTATTTATTGGTTTTATTGACGTTACTATACTTTATTGGTGTTTTAATTAAGTCTGATTTTTAATTATTTTAGTTGTTTCCGATGTTAATATTTATGTATTTGTGATGATCTATGTACGTTGGTGCTTTGGGTTTGATTATAGCGGCGAGTACGCAGTTGGAAGCTTGGAATCGATGTTTGGCATTTTCGGTAACTTCAGAAATTATTAGCGAGCGTACTGTAAGTATTTTCCAAACGAACTTTGAAATTTAAATATATTTTTACATAACAACTATGTGTTGGGTTGATAATTGAGTTTATTGAATATTGGATATTTTGTACATGGTGATATGCATTGTGAATTGCACGGTCGTTCATGTGTATATATGATATTTGAAGTTTTTACGTGAAACTGAGTTATGGTATATTAAAATAATTTGTTTGAAGGGTTTTATAAGTAAGAAACAATATTATTGGTTTATAGATTTTAATGGTTTTTGACTGAGTCATAACGGGGACGACGATACGTAACGCCCGCTATGAAATGAGTGTGTATGAGTCATAATGGGGACGGTGATACGTAACGCCCATTATGATTAGTGGTGTGTGTATATCATATCGGGGACGGCGATACGCAACGCCCGCTATGATTGGATTTACATGCATCATTTTCTAGGAAAATGATGGATGATTTTATTAGAATTTTATCATGGACCAAAATGGGATTTCGGCGTGTGTTATTTTATTTATTTTGAAGATGATGATTTTTAGACTCGTGCATATGGTATTTTGTTCATGCATTTTGTTGTTAGACAAATGTATTTAATATCTTGGATTTTGTTTAGGATTTTTACTTACCTGCGGTACCATTTTTGGTATCGTAGATTTTGATGTAGAGAACGAGGAGGTTGAGCTGGAGAAGGCGGCTCCGCTGTTGGAGTAAATTAGTGTAGTTGATTTCCTTGGATGATATTTACTTAATTCTAATGATTGTGTATTATGTTTATTTGGTCTTTGGATGATTGCATTAAATCTCCTGTTGGAAAATTTACATTAACTTGGTTTGTAATAATTCTAAAAACTCTGGTATTTAGATATTGATTTTATTATCCGCTGCGACTTTTATTTATGCATGTCACGTGTTCACACACTTAACACTTGACGTTGAGAGTGCATGACCCGTGTTGTCAGTATTCCGACGCTTCGATTCTCGTGTTTATTTTAAAGAGAATTTGGGGGGAGTCACACTATATAGAAGATTAATTAAAAGATAAATCTACCTAATAATTACATGGCCAGACATTGCTTATTCAGTTCAAAGGTTGAGTAGTTCATGCGCAAGCATAAAAAATACATATGGCAGTAGCATATAGGTGGTTCAATATATTAAGAATTCAATTGGCGTGGGATTGTTTTTCTCCTCTTCCTTAATTGACTTGCAGCTAAAAGTTTATACAAGCTTAGATTGGGTCGCATACCCTGATATAAGGAGATTTGTAATTGAGTACACAATGTTTATAGGGGACAATCTTATAAGTTGGAAATTGAGAAAACAACATACAGTGTCAAGATCCTCTGTAGAAGCAGAATATAGGGTCATGGCAACAACTATTTGTGAAGTTGTTTGGCTCAAAAACTTGTTGGCTAGTTTTCATGTCATACACTCTCAACTTGTTTTGATGTATTGTGATAGCCAAGCTGCGATTCACATCTCATCTAACCCAGTATATCATGAAAGAGTAAAACATACATAATTAGATTGTCACATTATGAGAGAAAAGTTGCACGTTGGAATCATTAAACTATTTCATGTACAATCCAGCCATCAAATAACAATGTTTTAACAAAAGCACTTGGCCTATACCAGTTCAATCATCTTATAAGCAATATGAGACTAGTTAACATATATAGTCTATTTTGAGAGAGAGTATTAAGATGTATTTTAAGTTTAATACACGTGTATAGCAAATTTAGTTATACATTCTTTCTATTGTTTTGTAGCCAATTAGATTAGAGAATGACTTTGTATATAAAGCAAACTTTGTATGCATTTTTAATACACTTTTAATAAGAAATAGTTTTTCATCCCTTTCTGAAAAGTTCATACCATAATATCCTTAAAATTAATTAAAGTAAACAACTGAAACGACATGGATCTCATGGAGATTGGTACGAAGTGTTCCATGGAGAATTCTAACATAAAAACAAATCCTCAAATATGATGAAAACTCTTTAAACTCTCTAAACTTAAGTATAAACTCCAAAAACAATATATTTACTTTAACATAAAAAAAACTTCCTATTCTCACCAAGATTTTTTATTTTTCGTGTCTTTTTTATGTGTGCAGGGCAAGTTCAAAGACTCCAATCATAGAACCTAACCTAAAGACGTACAAAACAAGATGCTAACAAGATCTAACCTGCGTTAGCATTCCAACTGTATAAGTATGGCATGAGTCTTTTATAGAATATAATAAATTTTATCATAGAAAGTTTAAAAAAAAATTATGAGTACGTATTTTTATAAAAGATTTATGCAAAATCAATACATTTTGAGCTACAAAATCCACTTTTTTTCAAGAGCCAAGCTACGTACGTACTGATCACTCATCATCAATCTCTCGCTTGGCGCTACAGTACTATGTTGTTTTTGGGGCCGCTCTTTGGTCGAGAAATTTAGGTATTGTACGTACGTAGGTGCAGAGCAAATAAAATGGGGTTAATTTGTGTGAAGAAAATGAAAATGTACGTGCTAGTTTTATTACCCCTTTACACCCTTTTACTATTCTTTTTATTTTATTAGTTTTTTTAAAAAAATTCTTTTACTTAATAGTTAATAAATAACTAATAATAAAGTTATTTATTTTTTAATTTTTTTAATAATTAAGAATATTAAAAAATATATTTTAAAAATTCAAATATACTAAAAATAATAAATAAATAATAATAAAATTGTACGAATATCATTATCCGATTAGAGATATTTTTACCCTACCGATTTGTGCTTCTTAGGCCAGATCATGATGATGAAGTACTTGCTCATGTCCTATATATATAATGACTGGTGATATACATATAATTATTTTTATAATTTTGTGTGTATTTGAATTTTTTAATTTTTTTATCATTTTCTTTTAAATATTTTTTTAATATTCTTAATCATTAAAAATATATATATATAATTTTATTAATATTCACATTCTTAATTACTAAATAAATTTAAAAATTAAATTAAAAATATTATAAATAGGTAATACAAGTATCATTTCCCATATATAATAACAGACGCTAAGTACTTACTCTCCACATGCCTAAGCTGGAAAAAAATCACAAACAATCAATTATTATATTCAATTTGAATAATAAGATAAAATGAGATAAGTTTAAATAAAAGTTAAAAGTTAATAAATAATATTAGAGTATTATTTTCTAATATTATTATTATTTTAAAATTTTCTAAAAATTGAATTAGAATTTAGAAGAATTAGATTATTTATTAAATTTTTTATTAAAATTTAAAATAATTATAATAATTATATGATAAAATGAGAGCATATTATATTATCTGACGTGTACGTGGTAAATTGAAACTTAGCTAGAAAGCTCTAGTCCAATACTAAATTAAATAGCGGCTTAAGTACCTAGACAATGAGAACACATTCTGATCTTTCATTTATCTCTCTATCAGGTGACTTCAAGACCCTTTCTCAGAATTTTTTCCTCTCCATGAGCGAAGGGGTTTCGAGTTTTGACTCCAACTACCTCCTCTCTTAATTTTTCTATTTTTCCTTCCTGAATTATCTATTTCTTTTAGTTTTTCTTTAAGTATTTTTCCTTTAGCTCTAATCTTAGTTGATCTATTGCTTTCTGACAACTTTTGTCCTACATGTGTAACCTCTTCAATCTCTCCAGACGCTAATCTATCTGTTTGCAAAAGAAAATTGCATTTCTATTTGGCCAGCGCACATGAGGCCCAAGCATCGCATCTTCCAAGTGCGGCCTCGCCCACATCAAAGGTCTCAAATCTTTTGGATTTGCCCGTCTGTTCATCTCCTTAGGCGGTGTGTGTCCTATACGTGCCACCACCACCTATGTTGACCCTTTGCTGGCAATTCAACTTGACTATGACTGCTACCATATATTACCTGTGAGGGAACAATTACAGTAAAGGATAAGATGATGGGCTCCCGCCATCTTAGTGCCCGCCTACTGTTCCTCTTTAGTACTTTAGAAGGAATTATAAAGTGTATAAAACAGAAAGTTGAATTCTGATTCCTCCTTACTCAAACTGTATTTATCCTAAATTAATTCCTACTAGATAAATACGATGGATTTGATAGATTCATCGGGATTATCCCTGACACACTGACAGTGTAATGATCAGGAGCCTTATGAACATTTAATGTCTGGTAGGATAACATATCACATTAAATGGAGACTGATATAAATATCTGAAATACCTACTGATTGTCCGAATGTAATCATATTAAAGGAGATATTATTGAGAAGAAATAAAATCAATAAATGATCCTGGAGAACAAATGATGTAGAAGGGAATAATCTGCTCTCCAATAATCCTGAATGATTATACGTGTGCCCGATCGATATTTCAGCCCCTATAAAGGAAAGAATATATCACTTAAAGATGTACGAACAACTATCACATTTTTTTCTCTCAATTTATCTTTGATCTATCTAAATTCTCTCTAACAAAGGCATCAGAGAGTTCTAAGGGTTGAAGAACCCAACCCTCCATCTTTTTTTTGGCAGATTAGTTATCTGGAAATCAAGACGCTACTCAGGAGTGCAGAACACATATCAACATTACCATTTTTCCTAAATCATGATTTTGAAAGAAAGATCGTGGACCTCTCCAAAATTCATTTCAAGATAATAAGTGACAGTGCATCCACCACTTTCACTTCCAGCAAAGGTTCCACCACTACCAATAATGAATCTATTATTATTATTATTATTATTATTATTATTTACGAATACTTTATTTCTATCTTTTTATAAAATGACATCTTATTGTAGGATATGAGTAAGGATCTAAAAATTGATCCCAAATATATATATATATATTTTCCATTACTTTATATTATTATTTTTTATTTTAAAGCGTTCGTTAAGAAATTTCACTCCTTTCTTATATGGACAATGTTACTCATCTCTTTCATTGGGATCTCGACGAGAGGTTTTTCTATTTTTTAGTTTTTTTACATAATTTTTAAATAAATGTTTTTAAATAGTATTGTGATATATTTTTTTAATATCTTAAAATATTTTTTAAAAATACAAAAAAAATTTACATCACTATTTAAAAATATTTACTTAAAAATATTACAAAAAAAAAACTTTAAAAAAAAATCCTCTCATTAAAATCCATCGAAATCTAAATGCAAGAGACATTTAACATTTTCCTTCTTATATATCATTTTTTTAATTTAATAAAATTTACCCGTTTAAAAAAAATAATAATAGCAGCTTGCTTGTCCATAAAAAAGGCCGGGGTTCCGCATGCGGCATGCTGCATGCTGCATGCTGCATGCATATATGCATGGACGCAGAGAGTACAGGTCACATACCAGACACTCATTAAGGAACTGCACTGCATGACGCTGTCCTCTCTCTCTCTCTCTCTCCCGTCTTCCCTCTGATGATCATGATTCCTCTCATCTCTTCTTGTCTTCTCCGCTGACTCATGTGGGAAGTTAAAACACATTTTTAATTCGGAAATACTTTATATCCCGAAGGATTCCCGAATCTATCTTCCGAATGGGAAAATTTTTTTATTTTAAATTTTTTTTACTCAATAATTAAAAAAGTATTTTTATATAATATTACTATATTTTTTTTATTTTTAAAAAATATTTAAAAATGCTAAAAAAATAAATGAATGTTGAGATATTCGTGGAAAATTTTCCTGCTTTTCCATTCGGATGGTGACAACTAATGGACAAATCGAATCGTCCTATATATTATATGGGGTCAGGAAAATAGTACTAGATTTAGATTTTCTGATAGGATTAGCTACAACTATAGTTTTGTAGCTAGTGTTTTTTAAGATATTATTTTATGGGTAATGATATTTTTATTATTTTATTATTCTTTATTTATTATTTTTAATATATTTATTATTTATAATTTTTTAACATTTTTAATCATTCAGAAAAAATTTAAAATTTAATAATTACTTTCTTAACTATTAAATAATTTTTTTAAAAAATAAAAAAATAAAACAAATCATAAAGAAATTATAATAAAGTGATAAAACTATCATTATTTTTATTTTTTTTATATCCTCATTTGAGCACGCAGCAAATTTTAAGGCAATTAATAATAACTTTCTAATAATAAATTAATTATCATAACTTTCTTCTTTTAACAGTGAATTGTTTTGGTGTATTGTTCTTTCACCGACAAAACCACATCGTTATTTTGTGTGTTTTTCTCTGTTCTCTCCATGTATTTTGAAGTTAAAACTAAAAAATAATCATGTCATGATCAAAAAAGGAAAATATTCAGTGCAGAAGTGGAATGAATCTCTATTTTGTAACAAGCTGTCTCCACTCTCCAGCACTTCGACTTGATCAGGTTGGTGTAATGGTTCAAATACAGCCAATTCTTTGCTGGGAACCACTTATAAACAGAGAAATAACTTAAAGATGTTGATATTTTAACTATAAATAAATTATATAAAAATAAATTTATAATTTAATATAATTTAATATAACATGTAAAATTATAAAATTATAAATTTATTTTTATATATTCTCTTTATATATATATATATAGTACTTCTCTTGAATAGTTACACTTAACCTCTTTATGCAAGGATGACGCTTAAAAAGAAAGTAGCACGATGGTTTGAGATATAACAAGACATCATAAATCTATGCCATTGAAAGTAATGCAGAGCGAGGAAAGTTGGCATGATTTTGGTCCTCAGCATCCATATTAATCCATTTCTCTGGTTTCAGTAAGTCCCTCCATAATCATAACGCAACATGCCAAAAGGGCCGGCATGAGTAACGGATGGGAATTCATGATAGACTATAGCTCTGTCCTTGGTCTTGGATCATTATTGTTTCGGTAATTGCATTTTAACTCGATGTCTGGGAATAGTACATCAGAAAGAGACAGAAAGAATAGTCAAATGCGGAAAGAGACATAATAAGGTATTCTGCATCACATGCATTATGATTGAGTGGTACTGTGATTGCACTTTGGCTGTTTGCCAACTTTCTTCATGTCGATTGGTAAGTTTTTATTTTGAGAAATGTTATTTAATTGTCCATCTATTTTGATATTGTGATATTTTAATATTTTATACATTTTAATTTTTTTATTTAATGGTTAATGATGTGATTATTAATATTTTTTTATATTTTTTAAAAATATTTTAAAACAATAAAAAATATGAATAAATTTTTTTTTTAAAAAAAATCAACTGATAGTAAGTTTGAGCGATGCTATTCTACTGCACTTTAATTTTTCCTTTCCAAAATTTGTACCCTGACCCTCAATTTCATTTTTCAAATACTTTGAATTAGCTCACATAAAAATTAGTTGTATTTTATATTTTTTATGGTTAATTTAACAATAATACAGTGAATAATTAATGTGTTTATATATTGACTTGTATGTATTATAATTCTTATTTGAATTATTCTATCTTCAAGCCATTATATAAATCACATAATCTACATTATTTAAATATAAAGACTTGATTTACAGGATATAAATATTGGAATTATTTTCTAAATCAAATTATATTACCTAAATAGTGCGTGATAGAAAAAACCTTAAAATAACTTGAGATTAAATATTAAAAAAAACATGTTTTTAGTATCGATCCATTCAATCTGCAACTTCAAAGCACCTTCTCCAAACTTATCCTTTAATTAACAAAAAGTTGGTCATGGTCAGCTCTCTCTCTCTCTCTCCCTCTGATCTTTAATTTCCATCTATCTCCTACCAAACAGCCAATGCATCATGCAGAGAGCCTAATGATGCAGTAATTAAAACCAAAGTGATAATGTTACCCATGCATCTGGGTATTGCATGAGATCAGACCAGACCAAACACCTCTCTCCCTTAAGTCCTAACCCTAAGCATTAGCAAGTTGCATCCTTTTATATTTAATAGAATGGTGTATGGTCCCCCCAACCCCCTACTAATCTACAGTTTAGCCACATTGACATTGCTGTTCATAGGACTCTTAAATTATGGACAGTGCACCACTTGAGTCTCTCTTCTTTTCTATAGAAAGAAAAGATAATGCTCAAAAACCCAAAAACTTTGTGCCCCACTCTGACCTCTCTCATAAAAGTAACCAAATGAACTGATCAGAAAGGTACTTAAATGATCTTCTTGTCCCTTGAACAGCCCTTTACTGTTGTCTCAAGAGTTTGTGGTACTTTGATCTTCAATTCTATAGGGCCCCACTTAACTTTTAAAAGTCCAAATGCATCTCAATGCATTGTTTTGACCACCTGCATTATGACAGGCTGTAATTGCCAATAAGCTTGATTTCAGATATCCCCAAGTTTATATTTGTTTGTCTCAAACAAAAAAGTGAAAATAATTATTATGAAATGTTAGTTGGTCAATCAGAGGGCTAATCTTGGCTGTCCATTACATGTTCTGGCTGTAAATCTCCCACATCACTTCCTCCATCAATTATTAGGACATAGGAGGGCCACATAAGTTTGGAATATGGACTCATCCCAATTCATCTTAATTGAGTTTAAATTTAAGTCTATCTTAATATTTAAATACACATAAACATAAAAATTATTAAATTCAATTCAATTCAAAGTCTCTTTATACATGATATTTACAATTATTTCAACTCAATATCTCATTATATGTGAGACTCATAATCGTTTTCAACTTCTTATAAATATATTTGAACTCATTTTAATATATAAATACATCTAAATTCATCTTAAATAAATTTTATAAAACTTACTTTACTATCTTAACTTATTATTATTCATAAATAACTTCACTCAATATCTAAAACAAGGTGAAATTCCAATAATCCAAAGACATTATAATGCTCTCTATGTTTATTAGCTAGCTGTATGTCAGATGTCTAGTATTAAGTAGATTAATTAGAGCTGTCCAAATCTTAATGGAAGCTTTTCAACAAATGAATATGATATCTACCACTTGTAAATTTTGTCAGATGACAGGAAAACCCATCCCCAGATGTTGAAAATAACATGCTGCACCAACAATCATGAAGCTCTTCAAAAGGGCAACTTGGTCAGTGAGTGTATCTTGTAGATATCATAGATTCAGCTTTCACATGGCTAGAAATTACTCTCATGTGACCACATGCTTAGGACTCCTCCCACATGTTATAATCCCTCTTATAAGCATGGGGTTCAAACTACAAAGCTTAGCCACCCTTTAATACTCCATGACCACCACTTTAGTTGAAAAGATAACCTAATCTTTAGCTTAGCCACCCTATTATCCCTTGCTAAAATCTTCTTTATCCACGAATATATAATTCACTAAATTCAGATATAATAATATATTCACATAATATAAATATTCAGAATTGATAAATGAACCAGGCTAGATTATCTATTGTAACACTATTTTTTAAAATCGAGAGTATATATTGATATAATACTATTTATTTTTAGAGATGAAATGAAATAAGAGTTAAAAAAAGAATTAAATATTATTGTAATATATTTTTTTAATATTATTTTTATTTTGAAATTGAAAAAAGTGATTTTAGAATTTGAAAAAAATGAATTTTTTACTATATTTTGTCTAAAAATTTGAAAAAATATAATGATAAATTTAAAAAAAAATTAAAATTCTTGATTTTATCTCTTAAAACAAACCAAACCTTAACGTGAGAATTCAGATATGGTCAGCTGAGGGCGTGCCATTATTTTTCACACGTTTTAAACGGTATCAACAATAAACTCCATATTGGATAACTCCATATCAGTATATTACACTTTTTATCTTTTATTTTCTTGTCTTATATTTTATTTTATTTTATTTTTGCATTGAATTATGCTTCTCTCTTACAAAAAATAGATATTTTTTAATAATTAATTAAAATTAACATAACTATTTGTGCCAAAAAAAAAAAAAACCTTTGATTTTCATTCTTTTATGGCATCTAGAAAGGAAAAGCAAGAAGAAATCGTAAAATTGAGGCACTGAAAGCCTTTTTGGTCTTTTGAGTTCCCAAGGTGTCCATGTGCTGTTCCTATACTCTAAACACTAAACTTGGCTCACTTGTTTCGCCTTCACCAGACCACATGATATTTTATAATCCCAACTCCACAATTTTACTGAAATGTCAAAACAAAGGGACTAAAATATTTTATATATATATATATATATATATATATGGGTACGAAGGGATTAAGAATATAAGAAGCCTCAAAGCGTCTCCTTTCCTTTACAAATCACAATCTCATGCATCCGATCAAACAAAACTTCACAACCTTATTCCCATTTTCTCTAAACCCAAACACGGCCAAAATGGTCTTCCAGGAAACTGTTCAAACTACTTGTAAATCCAGTACTGAACAGTCTTCAAGTCCCCGAATTTCTTTCTCTTCTGAATTCCACGATGAGAAGAATTTCATCTCCATTAGCCCAAGTCCCGTTGGCGAGAAAGATGAAGAAATGGAGATAGATAAAGCAAGAAATGCAGAATTCGAGTTCCTATCAAGCAATATGAGTAGCCATAAAATGTTAACTGCAGACGAGCTTTTCTTTGAAGGGAAGCTCCTTCCCTTCTGGCAAATACAACATGCAGAAAAGCTTAAAAAGATCAGTCTCAAAGGGAAAGACACAGAGGCAGAAGAAGAGGTGAAAAAGGAGAGGAATACAAGGGTAAGTTGGTTTGTTGATGATGACCCATCTCCAAGGCCACCAAAGTGCACCGTTTTATGGAAAGAGCTATTGAGGTTGAAGAAACACCGCGCTTCCTCTTTATCACCATCTTCTTCTTCATCATCTTCCTCTTCCTCTAACTCCCTTGCCGACATAACTACACAAGATGAAGGGAAGCAAGGCTTGAGGAACAGAGAGAAACATGTAAAGAGGATAAAGAAAGGATTGGAGAAGACAAGACCAGCTAGTGTTAAAATAAGGCCTATGATTAATGTTCCGATTTACACACAGGTGAAGAGCACTTCCTTGCCACCTCTGTTTCCACTCAAGAAGGGAAGACTAGAGAGGTGAAGAGGAGAAATTGGCAGCTAAAGTTCCATCTGGTCTCTGCAAAGTTGTTCTATATATGTTCATCACTCTCATTTCTTTTTCTTTTTCTTTTCTTTTGTTTTGTTTTCATTAGATATATATATATATATATATATATATATTCTTCTCTGTTTTCGAGTTTAGATTGATGTTAATTATGGTGACTCGCTGTGGATTTGAAGAGTGGACGATGTAAATGCTGGCTATTTTGCTTGTCGGATGATATTAGCATTAATTTTAGTTGCATATTTCCTTTTCTATCACCTGGAAAATTCATCTTTCTCAAACTGATAGGGAAGTGAGAAGTCGTGCCAGATGCAGTGTAGGATGGAGGACCTGTAAAATATGTGGGTCTCGCATTCAGGCATACCAGACACAGAGTTTGAACTTAATTGTGGTACAAGACAAGTGTCGCAAAGGTGAAAAAGGAACTGAAGGAGCAAATATTATTTTGCATTTGGAGAATACAACAGTTCCGAGTACATCTCACCATCTCAGATATGTATAATTTGTCATGATTCCTTAAAAAAAAAACCAGTTGCAAAATAGAGATTATTAATGAATCTGCAAAAGCTGATTCAGTCCAACAAATCCCTCTAGGTAAAACACAGTAAGTCTTACGCCTCACTTGGATTCGGAGTTGAGAAAAGATAAGTTGAAATAAGTTTTGAAAGTTGAATAAAATATTGTTATTATTATTTTGAGATTTGAAAAAGTTGAATTGAGATTTGAAAAAGCTGTATTGAGATTTGTATTTTATCTCCAACTCCAAACGGTGCCTCAAACAAATTAAAAGATATTAATATTCATAGCAAGGTAACAACCAAGTGCCGACAGAAAAACAAAAAGATAAAGTAGCCTTGTCACATTAGAAATACGTGAATAAGTAACGTTTTACACTTATAAAAACTTGAACAGATACAATCCACGTGAAAAAAGAACCTGTTGTGTATTAGTGAACAAAACTATACAACAAATGAATAAGGTATGATGATTATATGCACAATCACATAAACAAGCATTTCGAGTGTAGAGTTTTGAATGCTCCAAATTGCTTTGGAGAGCAATATCTACCCCCAAGTACAAAAGTCCAAGCTTGGGAAAATTTCCAATTCCTCAGTCGGAGAGTTTGTATAAACCAACTTCCAGCAGATTTCTTATAACAGCTCTTTGATGGAATATATCTATACGTGAATCAATGGTCAGAATCAAGTTTCTGGAGAAAGCAGCCAAGTCGCTCTTATCGTTAGATCCTAAAGTACTTGCTCAAGAAGGTGGGAGAGATGCAAAATTATTTCCAGGAGAAGTCCTAGCAGTAAAATAGAAACAATCAGCATAACCAGTGGTGGATGAGATATGGATAATAAGACTAGGGAATGTTCACCCTTACTTGAGGTTCAGCCCAGGTTTTTTAAGTATATTTGGAACTAGACCAGTCAGATTGTTGTTCTGTAGGAAACTGAAAGACAGAAGAACCAAGTCAAACAAATAATACATATAGTTGCCACGTTTGTTTATTGAATTTAGAATAAAGAATCCCCCAACAAAATCATATTTATGTCCCGTCATGTTGTCATTCAATGGCATTTTCAGCAGCATGTACAAAAATGGAAATGATCTCAATCTTCCAGAAAAGTGCAGGAAAAATTACCACAACAGTGAATCACAATTTTAAAAACTAAGTAGAAGGTGAATATTTACATCTGAAAGCACGGACAAATTAACAGGCAATTGCTACCGACGAATAAGATAAATTACATGGAAATCCTACAGTATCAGATGTAAATTACAGCAAAATAAAATAGCAGATGTTTCAGTTGTGGTTATTTTCATCCTGATACAGGATCGAGAATCGAGTGTTACATGGGTAAAATCTAGTTAAGATATGCAGTACCATCTATATAGGTATTTAAAAGATATGTTATCTCTATATAAATGTATGAATATGTGAACATACATATAAAAGTATACACATATTAGAAATTAAGTCAGAAAATTCCAATTTTCTTTATAGGTAAAAGTTAAAAAAATTCCATCAAAATCCACTCAATCTTTTTTTCTTCGGTTATTTGTGATGTAAGTTACAGATTGCATGCAATGAAATTGTCTCATCCCATAGTAACAGAGGCATATTCTAAGTTTCTGGCCAAACATGAGGAGTATTTCGAACTCAAAATAAAAAGTAAACTAACATTTTTGTGTCCCATCTTTTGTGCAAACTGATGTGCTAAAATAAAGCGCTAAATTAATGATTTAAGTTGAGATCCAACAAGGGAACGATCAATAAGGATTGTTTAGACTCCTCAAGGCTTCATGTATCCCTGCCTTGCTCAGCTTGTATTTTAGTCTCCCAGCCATTTCCTCTCAGGCCACATACCCAAACTCAAATTCCGACGTATCTTGTGAATATGTCTATTGGTTGGCAGTAGCATCTTTGGTTAATTTAATAGTCTAAATAAACATAGCCCATTGAACAAAGTTCAATTTGTAAGCAAGCATCAGGTATGCAAAGAATAGAAGAGACACCCCAAGTTTCATTAAGCCTCAATTACAAAGGTACAATGTTTCTAACATGTCATCTACGACTACACTACTGCTCAAAGTCATATGAGATTCTGAAAAATCAATCTATATGAATCTGATTTGATAGGAAATATCTTTAATATGCTTTTAGATGTATCATAGTGGTGGACATCCAAAAGGAAATAGAAAGGATGGACTCCTGATGCTTGAAAAGAGAGATGGTATGGTCTTGAGCCTCTTTGGATTCTGGACCTCAGTGGATCACTAAGAAGATCGTGTTTTAAAAGCCCTCAAGCTCTCTCTCTCTCTCTCTCTCTCTCTGTGAAACTTCTCTGAATGAGCCTCATATGAGTGAGGGTTTCAAAACCTGGAGGTGCAAATTCACTAATTCTGAAAGTAGAAATCATCACCTCTGATATGCTGGCAGGCTTCCAACACAGCCACATCCAATAATTTGATGAGTTTGGTTGTGTGTATAAGCATGTTATCAGGAATGGAATTTCAAGACCATTAAGAAACTAAAGAAAATGAGAAGAGATTGCAGGAATGACGTGGTTAGAAGTTCTTACAAAAAATAGAATCAGTAGATTTGAAACAAACAAATATCATATTGGATATGGCTAAGCCAGCACCAGTTAACTTAAAAAGAATTTACGTGGTTGATCCTCAGTAGTTGACACCAGGCCTTTAGTTGTATTGTAGTAGCATACTAATGTATTGATACATCAGTCATGTTTAGTTTTGGCTTGATATAAGGAAAGGAATGGTGACTATTTCTCATTTTCTTCAATACTTTTATTTATCAATCTAACTAAACCCAATGTAAACTAATTAGGATCAGATACATGAATCCTTTGCTACCATGCTTAATCCATAAAATTGTATCTTGTATCATGAATAATCCAATGCATTATAAGAACCTCAGCCATAGAGCCATGGCTCAATCTGATCAAAGTTTTACAAGGATAAAGGCAGTAGTGGTTTATTGTGATGTCTGAGAGCCGAATGGCTATAACTAAACCTTTTAACACTAATTGGATGAGAATACATCAAGACATAAGAGAAGTGCTCAAATTATAAAATAACATGAATTAATATGCACATGAAAGCGAGAAGGGGAAAGGTACGCCAATTTTAGGGGAAAAAACACTTACAGTTCACGCAATCCATCAATGGCCCCAAGGGACAAGGGAATTTCTCCACTGAACTGATTGTTTTCCAAATGCCTTCAAGGAAAATGGTATGGAAAGTAGAGAAGGAAAACATCATTAATCACAACAATAGTAATATCCAAAGGTCTCAGGATCTAGACATTCAGGTGATACAAGCCACACAATGAAATATTTATAATGAAAGAAACAGGACAGATGCCTTCAACAACATATGCACAATAGAGACCATAGGTTTCATGTCATTGAAGCACATAATACCGTCATTAAGGAGGCTCATGTGGTAATTACTTCTTATGAAATCATGCTATCTTTTAATGTGCCCAATAAAAAATGACAATAGCAAAAGAAAAAAAAAAAAAAGCTTACAGCATCTCTAGCATCTTCAATGAACTGAGATCGGGAATAAGTCCAGTCAAATTGTTATTGCCAAGAAAGCTGCCAATAGCATTAAATTACCAGTCATCAAATCCTTATCTCCCAATCTCATTAATCAATAAATTCATCATCTAATACCTACATGCCAGTCAATGCTGTCATGTTGGCAATGCTAGGTGACAGCGATCCTGAGAGACCCATGTTTGTCAGGTTTCTGGAAACAACAGGAAAGTGTGAGCTTCTTGTTATGGAACAAAAAATGTAAGCATTCAAATTATCTTGACATAGTGAGTCAAGTCTTACTCACAAGGCGATCACACGAATCTGGGGACCTTTGGAGCAGGAAATGCCAGTCCATGAGTACTGGCGGGGTAAACAAGGATCACCATTCCAAACAAGTGGAGGGTTCTGGAGACTGTCTTTTACTCTTTCCAAAGCTATAACTGTTATAAGATATCAAGTTCCCTTTTAAAAGGATCATATAATTGATGACGATTGTCATGAAGTGTAATGTTGAACATTTTCAAGAGGTTGGGTGCTGGGAATGCATGAATTAAATTAGCCTTTCATCCAGGTTAAACACATCTCACTTTGTGGGGGGAAAAAAAAAAAAAAAAAAAGATCTTTCTGAACCATTAACTTCATAGGGCACTCTTTACATGCACCACAGCCAATGATTTAGGTCCAAGTAAACAAAAAAGGTGCTGGGAATGCATGAATTAAACTATCCTTTCATCCAGGTTAAACACATCTCACTTTGTGGGAAAAAAAAAAAGATCTTTCTGAACCATTAACTTCATAGGGCACTCCTTACATGCACCACAGCCAATGATTTAGGTCCAAGTAAACAAAAAAAAAACATATTTTTATTAGTAAATAATGAGGACATTATAATGAAACTATCAAGTTCAATCAGAATGGGGGAAAAAAAAAAAACATACCATCTCGGGTAGTAGTTTTTCCTTCTAGAGTCAGCACCTCAAAAACCTCTCCAGCATTTATCGACGGACCAATGTTTGAACCAACAGCAGGGGTCAAAGTTATCTTTGTAGCACCAGCAAGAGGCCACTGGGTTGCAAAGACACAAGCACCTGCTGGAGTGACATTCAATTTGCGGTAATATGATACATTATTTATGCTCACATCAAACACCCTTGAGCTCCAATTACGAGCATCTGCGAAGTATAGAGCAATGTAGTATGTTGAGTTTGGAAGGGAAAGTGAAGGCCAGTTCCACTCCATTGGTTGTACTTTGGTAGTGTTCAGATCCGCCTCAAATATCTTTGAAGGGGGAACATTCCAGAAAGAAGAAACAGATATGTTCCTGTTTCCTGCTGGTGTAGAATAATTTCCTCCAAATGGCACCCAAAGCCGATCGAAATGGTCATCAGGATAGCTGGTGATAGAAAATAATAATAATAATAATAAATGCAAAAAAGAGAGAGAGTGAGAGAGAGAAAGAGAGAGAGAGAGAGTGTAATCATTGTTGATATGGTAATTCACATTTCTGAAACCTACCATACACGCGGGTACGCACACGAAAACTTTCTCAGACAAAATTATTTCATGAGTTGCTAGTTTTGAATTGTCTCTTCTTGGCGGGTTAATGATTCAATCAAAACAAGTTATATACTAAAAGTTGTAAAATGAAGAAATTTTGTTAGTCGATAAAGAGTAAATAATAATGACAGAACCTAAAACAATTGAGAACACGAATTAAAAAAAAAAAACCATATGGCTGACTGATTAAACTTCCTCTCTGGTACAAAATCCTAAGCTTATAGACAATTAGACAGACAGCTACTAAACTAAAATGGTGTAAATACTAAATCCAATAAAAACTTCATATAAATTGCTTAATAATATCATAAATCAAGTTCATATAGAGAGCTCGTAACAATCTGATAATAGAAAATCTTAGTAGAATACGTACCGAATGATCGATCCCGAAAACCCAAAAGCATGCCTGGCAACCAACCCCAGACCATACTTGCCAAAATCCGTCGAATTGTAGAGGGAGTCTCCGACTATCAGAAACTCCAACGCCGTTATAAACGGGTCCGAATCCGTATACGTATTCGCCGCGATACACAGGCTCATGAATTTCCCCTGCGCAACGAAAACCCCTTCAAAATACGTGGGCCTTTCATTGGCGTAATCCTCCGTGGTGTTCACCACTCCCCATAAAGTCCCGTCGATTATCTGATCGAACACGGGCGGCGAGTCGCGTTCGTTGATTCCTCCGTAGAAGTAGGTGGTCCGGATCAGGTACTTGGCCCCGCGGTAGACGGGGACGGCGTAGCAGAACTTCTTGCGGATGTTGTTCTGCAGAGGAAATGACCGGACGGTGAAGAGAATCGGATCGAGGACAGGGGTAGTAAGGTTCTTGGGCGTCCCACCGGAGACAAAGGCCGCGTCGGGAAGCCATACTTTTCCGTCGATTGTAGACCCGTCAGTAGCGCCGCAGTCAATGAAAAATCCTGAGAAAAAGAACGTGAGTTGGAGAGAGAGAGAGAGAGAGAGAGAGAGGGAGCTAAATTACCTTTGAGGGGACTCAGGGGAGGGGGTGGGGGCTGTGAAAGTGAAAGGGTGAGGAGGCTGAAGAAGAAAACGAGGGAGAGAACAGACATGGTTGATGAATTAGCAGTTGAGATGGAAACCAGAGCCTTTGACATTTGTTTGACATTTGTTCGAGTTTTGTTTGGTCGAGGGTTGAAACTTGAAAGGGTCGTACTCGTTGAAGTTGGAAAAGAGGAAGGTGCATGTTGGGGGTGGTGGAAGTGGCGGGGGGCCAGGTCTCAAATGGCGGTACTTGCCTCTCTCTTATGGGCTTGCTTAGTTGGGGGCGTAGGTGGATTACCAAAAATGCAGCCGTTGCTTGCTGGAACTGTTCCCACTTGCTTTCGGGCCCAGCCAAGCTGTGTAAGTCAAAGCTGGTTAAATCGTCGACGCGTATAGCACTACAACCGCCAATATCTTTCCCGTTTACCATTTCACTTACATCTGTCTAGGGGTGGGCTCCGACTCTGATGGAGTCGGAGTTCGGAGTTTCCGACTCCGACTCCGACTCCGAAATGGAATCGGAGTCTAACTCCGATCGGAGTTCGGAACTCTGAACTCCGATCAGAGTTCGATCGGAAGTCGGAACTCCGATTTCCAAACCGACTTCCGACTGAAATGAGCAAATTTTTTGGCTCATTTCTGATTCTACTTGGTTCAAAGGAACCAATTTTTTGATGTATTTTTTTATCTATTTTACGTATAAATAATAAATTAGTAAATTAGTGTTAAATAATCTGCTGTTTAATAGTTGATATTTGATAAACAAATAATACAAATTATATTATTATAATTTACAATACTAATTGTTAATGCTAACTGCTAAGGCTAATATAAAAAATAGGACAAACTGAATAATACAAATAATAGTACAAACTACAAAACCACTCGATGTAAAGTAGAGAAAAAATATATGCAACCGCTCCATCGTAATGTGGTTCATCGAATCATCAGTCATCGGCAATTATGTCAAGATTGATATGTAGATCTGTGAAATTATAGACAATATAAGTTAGATAGATTTATGAAATCATAAAAAATAGTTATTGAAATAATTATATACACTTTGTTACTTTAATCATAAAAACACAAGTAAATAAATTAATTTAATTTTACCTGGCTCAAATCTATAGCTAACAGCATCGATGCCAATGCTCTCTAGTCCAGAAGGAATATCACTAATCCAATTATGTGTGCAAATGAGGGCCTCCACAGTTGACGATGCCAATGAACTCCGATAAGCATCCAACACTTGACCTCCGGTACTTAACACCGACTCAGATGTAACTGTAGTGATAGGAACGGGTAGTACATCTCGAGCAATACGGAAGAGGATTGGGTACTTGGAAGAATTAGCCCTCCACCATATCAAGATTTGAAACTCATCAGTAGGCTCATCGACCTCTACCAATAAATACCGCTCAACCTCATTCGTACACTGCAGTGAATTTCTCGCCAACCTTGCGTGAAACGACGTCATAATGTTGAAGCCTCGGGGTCGACTGACACTGTCTACACTGGCCTGACGGGTACGGGCATCTGAAGGAGGTCCTGACCTCGAGCTCAAATGTGAGTTACCTGTGGTTGCTAAGGATGAAGGCTAGCTATTAATGTTGTAGTGGCTATCTAAGTCGTTCAGATCAATCTTAAGTGCTGTGATAAATACAGCTGCCTTCACTGCCCCGAGAACTTCATTTGCCCACCATTTTATCACCACCAACTTCAATCGAAGGTCGAGGATCGATGCTATGAAAAATAATCGATTTATTTTCTCAACTTGTCCCCAATATTTATCATATTTCGACTGCATATGTAATGCCATACCAGATAACAGTCCGCTCGAGTCAGCACAACCTTCTTTCAAGTGGTGGTGTACCATTGAGATCTCGCTGAACCACATGTTTGCCGTCGCATATGCGGATCCAGATACCCGCTTAGTAATATCATAGAAAATCTGTAAAAAGTTGACAAACTTGGATATAGCTTGCCAATCCGTACTGTCTGGCAAACCGAGCCCCGTTTCATTAGGCTCCAGCAGGGCATACCTCAGACCCCTATCATCAATCTCCAACCGCTCAAATACCTTCTAGTACTTTAGTGCCACATCCAACATCAGATATGTGGAGTTTCATCGAGTGGGAACATCCAAACACAACATTTTTGAAAACTCAACCCCAACCTGTTCTGCTATTGCCTTGAACTTCCGCAGCCTTTGGGGAGAAGCCCTCGCGTACTGCACAATGTTACGGACTTTCTTGATGGAGCCGTCCACATTTTCCATCCCCTTAACTGTTTCATCATTGAAAAATGATACCATTTTCAAAATTATTAATCATAAAAATATTAAAATATAAAATACAAAATCAAAACTAGAGAGGCTCACCAACAATAAAGTTGAGTATGTGAGCAGTGCATCGAACGTGGATATACTGATGATTTTTAATCACATCGTATCTTGCCCTCGTATTTCGCGAAAACCACTCGATGGCAGTCTCATTAGCACTGGCATTATCAACTATAATGCATAGCATCTTTTGGATGTCCCAATCCACCAAACAATCATCCATCTCTGCCCCTATTGATGCACCCTTATGGTCAATTATTTCATTAAATCCAATAATTCTCTTTTTAAGATTCCACTCACTGTCAATGTAGTGTGCTGTGATACACATGTACGACGTATTCTGTATAGACGTCCATGTGTCAGTCGTAAATGACACTCTCTGGCCAGTGGTGATGAACATCTTCTTCATCTCTGCCTTCTCCCGCATATGCCTCTTCATGCAATCACGCATTGCTGTATAACAGGATGATAATGGAAATCTTGGCTCAAACAGCTTCACAAACTTGCGGAACCCTTTCTTCTCAACAATGTTAAATGGCATCTCATCCTTTATAACCATCTCTGCAAGTGACTCACGTTACACCTTCTCACTGTATTGAGGGACCACCAGATTTCTCATCTGGTTTCCTGTCCCATCAGTTGCTGTAGAGGTCTCGTAGCTAAGATTAGTTTAAGACCCACCTGCGACTGCATATAATAATTTATGGCCTAATATTAGTTTTAAACTTTAAAGTTAAAATTAAATGAGATTAAATGAATAAATCAATTAGCATACATAATACATATGGCCCTATGAGATTAATAAAACACTAACCTCTTGACGCCAGCCCCTTCGCTATTTGGTATCGTTGGCAACCATTGAGATGTGATGATAGACAAGCGGTGCCTTGTCTTTTTGAATGACACTCAACTTGAGCGCCACAATGGTTGCATTCAGCCCGTGGCTTCTCGGGATCCCCACCATCAACTTTCGTAAAATGTTCCCATGTCCACGATCTTTTTTTATTTGATCGTGGACGGGGTGGCCTCATAGCTGCAGGGTGTACTGGTATATTCCGATTCTAAACCGGATCGTCCCCAAGACCCGTATCCTCCTCCTCCATAAACTGATCGAAATCTCCCGCTTCTAATTCTATGTTGACTGGAAGTGGAAATCCACTACTAGCACACGAGGTCTGTGCTCGAGTGGAGCTAGGTAATCGACTCCGAGTCCGACTCGGTACTGCTGCTTGAGATGCCGACGGAGTCCTGGCATCCGGAGTCTCATATAGAGTCGGAGTCCCACTGGCACTATGTGAGCGTGAGGGATCCATCTGTTAAGTAGACCTGAAATTCAAGTATAACAATATAAAAAATATTATATATGTTTGACTTATATATAAGTTTATATATATGCTTATAAAACATCACCAAACTCACGCCGCTAGCTATATATGTTTGATTAAAGAACCTAATATAGAAATCATGTAAAGGAGTCAAAGATCATACTAGTTTATCATTTTTTTATATTATTATAATTTATATATTATAATTTATATATAGGTTCTATGTCGATCATTATCCACCAGTTTTTATACCAATAGTAACTTTGTAGATATTAGGCGTGTATGCATCACATATTACCTTTTAAAGCAAAAGGTATCAGACTAAGTGACTCTATGATACCTTTAGACAAGCAGCTGGTAGGCAGGTTGTGCACCTTAGCCACAACAGAGGAGCAGAGTCGAGCTACATGCCCATTACAACAATAGCACAAAACCTTTTAGAATAGCAAAGTAGAGAAAGTAATTAGAATTTCCCTCAAGTTATTGTAACCAACACATATTCTTTTATTCTTTTATATTGTGTATAAATACAATCCACAATACTCAATGAAAGATAGAGAAGTTTTCGTATATTTTCTGTGTGTTAACAAAAGGATGAGATGAATAAAAAAATGAGACAAATCCAGCTTTCTGGTTGATCTATAATCAGAATAATTCAGAATTAAGTAGTTACTTACCAAGATATTGTTACCGCCATGGAAAGGGTCCTTAAAACTTGCTTGAGGGTTGGAGAAAACAAGAGGTCAAGCTTATGGTCTAATAAAGGCTTACATTAAAAATGTCATATTGTTTCTAAGACCTTACTATATAATTACTTCGCTATCTTCACCTGGAGCTTGACCAGTACTTGATCCATCATAGTTCTACTTAGGAAGCTCAGATGGATGCTTAACAGGCTTGGACATTGTCCGAAAATTTGAAAAGAAAGCAGCAAGAATACCAATGTTCAGGCAATGTTCAGGCATGTTGAACTATATATAAATAACTAAACAAATGAAATTAAAAAAAAAAAAAGCACATTCCCAACAAATGCACACTTGCATTCTAACTTATCATATAATTAACATTAACATACCCTTGATTTGCTACGCAGATCAATCACTGACCCTCCATTCCTGTTTCCAAGTGATCATACATTATTTTAGAAGTTAAGGAGTGCTCACATGGATTTAGCTGAATCGTTTGTTGATGTTCGCTACCCAGTTGTTAGAATGGACGGTTGCAATTGCCTTTGTTAAGTTGTTAACTGCCTCCCAATGCAGCAAAAGCACGTGCGTTCCTACCCTTTTGAATCAAAAATAAAGATTACTGTTACAATTAAATAAAGACTGTCCTTAAGGCCAGAATCACTTTGTTCCATTTCAACTCCGAGAAAGCAAAGTAGGGAAGAACATGTTGCTACCCTCTCTCTGTCGCTCTATACATTTGGTATTTGTCCTTGTTATTCAAAGTGAAATATGATTCATGAGTATGGCTATTTCTCTTGGAAGATGTACTTTGTTGAAATTGGGTTTTCCATGGAGAATTGTTCAAAAACTTACGCGTTGCATGACCTCAACTTGGCTTAAAAAAAAACTCTAGAAGCAGGTCAGTCGCTCTCTTTTTATTTAGTTGTTTATGTATTCTATTTGGTTAGTGAGAAAAATTAAGTAAATGGAAAGGAAATAATAGAAAGTCATCAAATCATTTTTTTTTCCAGCCATAGTTTGAATAAGGAATTTCATAATAAGAAAATATACTCAACTTAATGATTCTAACATGCAGAGATTATATTTTGTTGACAACGATAACAGATTAGCATGGGAGGAAAATAAAAAATGGTACACCCAATATGTACGAGAAAATGCTTAATTTCTCGGGTAAGCCTATATCATAATTCAGCTCTTGCACAATACAAGCTTTATGTCTATGACGTTAATATTTTCCTACAGCTGGCTTGCTTTTAAAAGGAAAATAATAACTTGCAACATAGGCTGTAGAGAAGATATCAATTGAAGTAGACTTAAAGGCTATAAAACATTGAGGACAATGGACATCCTACGGCTACGGGTAGAGGCTTGAAAAAACAAAGAAATTAAAAACTATAATTTCGAATATTCAATTACCTTACAAAATTAATACAATAGAAAATAATTAACACAATCCAAACTCAATTTCTCAGATTAAAATTAAAAATAAAATCCTATTTTGAAACCCTAAAAAATACCAATTAAAAATAGAGATTTCTGATTTCTCGGATCTCCTCGGCAGTGGCGGAGCGAAACTCAGACGGTGGCGTCGCGGCTGGAGAAGCAGTTGCTCGAGTCTCGAAGACGGGAGAAGAATCGAAGATGAAGCTGGAGAAACGGTTACGTAGACTCAGAGAAACCGAATGCGATGCGGAAGAAAGAAGAAAGAAGAGGAGAGAAAGAGAAGAGGAGATCGGGGGGGGGGAGAGATAAGATAATATCAAAATGGCGTCGTTCCTCATTAATTGGAACAACGTCGTTTAATTTTAAAAAAAAAATAACCTAGATGTCGTTTTGCATCTGGATTTTTTTAAAAAAAAAAAAGATCGGAATTCGGAGTCGGAGTTTGGAACAATCGTTTGCTCCGACTCCGATTCCGAACTCCAATTTCGGAGTTGGAAGTCTTCCGACTCCGACTTCCAAATTCCAATTCCGATCGGAGTCGGAATCGGAGCGGAAGTCATTCGGAAGTCGGAAGTCGGAAGTCAGAATTTTTGCCCACCCCTACAACTGCCCCTACGATTAATATATAGGTGATGCTGGGGTGAGGTCAGACTGTATCTTAATATTTTTATAGTCTTTTAATTTTTTATAAAAATATAATAAAAAATATTTAAAAATATAATAAAAAATATAATAAAACAATAAAATTTAGAAAATACAATAAAATAAAAAAATATATAATAAAGATAAATTTTTAAAGTAAATTCGGCCTCACCCATTCCTCACCACCGTCGGAGGTGACAGGGGCTGCAAAGGGGAGGGGTTCGGTCAAATCGAACCCCAGGATTCCTCTTAATATATAGCAGAAATGATATAAATTTTGTCCAAGTAGCCTATCCATTCAACTATTGAGAGGAATTAATTTTATGAATGACAATATGCTATATAATTCATAAATTTGTTAGAATACAATTTATAAATGAGTCAATAACAGATCAATCTGCTTAATACAAAATCAATTTATTTTGATCAGTTTAAAATTTATTTTAAAATTAAAATAATATTATTATTAAGTTGTAATATTGATATTTTTTAATATGCTTTTATTTTTATTATTTTTATTATTGAGATTGTAATTTTAGACATATACTCATATTTGTTATTGTATGATTTGTAATATTAATTTTATTGTATGTTAAAATTTGAAAAATATTGTGGTTATTAATAATTATAGATTTAACTTTTATGTGAAATTATATTTATCAGGTCAAATGAGTTATGCATTTTAGTTCAACCCATTTACATAAAACAAACATATTTCAATGAGTCATATGTTGTCAACATATTTCTAATTAATTATTAAACAAATTAAAATAGATAACACTACACGACCCTATTAAGATAAGTGATCTTATGGTGCATCCTATGGTACATTTAGACAAGCAACAAGACATTCAAATGATTTCTTCTAGAATATAATAGTTGGAAAAATTGTTATTGTTCTCTCCAATATTTGTAATAAAAAATATTCTTTTATTCTTTTGCATTCTATATGAAATCCTACCGTCACTTAATGAAAGATTACCAAAAAAATTCATAAAACTCTTTCTATCTAACATGATATCAGAGCATTAAGATTAAGGCCTCGTTTATTTACGAGGATGAAACCAAAAATCTAAAACATATCTCAAACTTATCATTATACTTTTTTAATTTTCATATAAAATATAATAAAAAATCAACTTTTTTAAATTCCAAAACATATTTTTCAAATTTCAAAATAAAATTAATATTAAAAAAATATATTACAATAATATTTTATTCTTTGTTTTAACTTTTATCTCGTCTCATCTCATATCTAAAGACAAACCAGGCATAAATGTCACTATCTCTAGTCCCTCTAAATTTTTACTTGATCCTTCAAACAATATACCTAAAACCAATCCAATTTTTATTTCATGGTAACACACGGACCAACTTGTTTTGCATGTCCTATTTTCTTCTTTCCGAATCCATAATAAGACGTACTCTCCTCAGTAATAGCTCGAGAGCTCTGGTCTCACTAGCCACAATGTTTGCATCTCAATCTCAAGCTAAGAAGTTTCACTTTCAGATTCATTTTTAGCTTACTAGCCTTGCACGAGGAGATCAAACAATCTATGATTACTTTGGGAAGGTACATTTTCTTGTTGATTCCTCGGCTGCAATTGGTAACCCTCTACCTAATAAAGAGATTGTTACCTACCTTCTAAATGACTTAAGACTTTCATATGAGTCCTTCATTACTTCGGTGACAATGAGGGCAGAGCCCTCTCTTCTCAAGAATTATATCAACTATTTCTTATACATGAAATCCGTGTATCTCATCATACAAGGAGTGTACTCTCCTCTTTTGAGCCATCTATCCATTTTAGTGCCACTGGAAGTCGTGATCAACGTAGTCGTGGCTGAACGACAAGATCGTGGTAGGGGACGCTACTTCTTCAATGCTCGTGGAGGATGTTCATTTCCTTCAAACAACCTAGCATAGTACTATACAGCTCAACGACCCACATGCAAGATTTGCAATAAAGCAGGGCATGTTGCCCTCCAATGCAGACATATGTTTAATCATTCTTATCAATTTAAAGCCCATAAGGTCTTTTTCAGCTAACTACACTGCACCTAGTTTCATTTATGATGCCATGGTATCTCGATTCCGCAGCTACATATCATGTTACTAATGATCCGAGTAACTTGAATATTTCATTTGAACAATACAATGGTGGTGACACGATATGAGTAGGAGATGACTCTGGTCTTCCAATCCAAAATTTCGATGACTCATTTCTCTCAACCAATTCTTTTTTTTTTCTCTTCGTAATTTGCTCCATGTTTCGTCAATAAAAAAAATCTAGTTTATGTTCTTCAGTTTTGCATCGATAACTCGAGTTTCTTTGAATTTCACTCTTCTCACTTCTGTATGAAGGACAAACAGACGAGGACACTCATCCTCACCAAACCCATGCATGATGGCCCCTATGTTTTTCCCTCAACACTACCTTCATCTTCAACTCCTTCTACTCATGTTAGTGAAAAAACTAATATGGCTTAGTGGCACCGAAAGCTAGGACATCCATTTTTAGCCATTTTCTCTCACATGTTGCACTTCAAATGTTTGCCACTTTCTCCAACCAATTCAACTTTTCAATGTCCTGAATGCCCTCTAACTAAATGTCATCAATTACCCTTTTGTCCTAATGCCCTTGAATTACTTTGTGCTAATCTTTGGGGGCCAACCCCTTATGTTTTAAACATGGATATAAATACTATATTTCTTTTGTTGATCATTTCACACGTTACACATGAATCATGATTCTTTCATCTCTGTTGAATCCAAGGTTTCAAATTTTGTATTTACGTGTAGATTTTGATGATAACAAATAAATTCAAGTCTCAAACTCAAATTATTTACGCAATGGAGCGAAGCACACATCAAGCATAAAAGAACAAGTCAACAAATGAAACTTATAGATTATTTTTGTTCATCTCTTAATAAAATTCAAAATTGGATTAAGGCTCCAAATTACTTTTTTTTTTCATAAAACATCAAATTACTTTTTTCACATATGTAAGACATTTTTAAATGTCTTAGTTTTGAAAATTATGTTTTTTCACATGTGCATAACATCATTAAACAAAATAATTTCGAAAATTATTTTTTTTATATAAAAATTTGAATTTATAAGATGATTGATTATCATATTTGACATGTGCATATTTTGTTTGAAAATCTTGAAGGGTGGTTGTGTGTTTTTTTTTTGACAAATGCAAAAAGTAGATGATTTTGTTTGAAAATCTTAAAGGGTGGTTGTGCGTTTTTTTAACATATGCAAAAAGAAGATGATTTGATTTGAAAAATAAATCATGCTCATTTTGTCATGTATGAAAAGCAAAAGATTAGGTTTGATTTATTTGAAAAATGAATAGAGTTGTCTTTGACAAATGCAAAAAAAAATATTTTTATTTGAATTTTTTGAAAAGTGAATAGTGCTCTTATTTGATATGAGAATTTTTTCAAATTTGAAATTGAAAACTCATTTGCCTATAAATAGCTCACTTGAGTTTTGCAAAAATCACAACAAGAGCTTACACATCTATTGATAAGTTTTGCATCATTCTTTCAAAACTCTAATTCCCTATTTTCTAAAATTTTGAGTCCTAATTCTTGTTCTTGTTGAGAGAGATATAGGTTGCGCTGTATTGTTTCTATCTCACTCATTGAGGAGTGTACTTTGATAGTCTACCCACTATCAACTCTTGTATCTGTAAGAGGGTGCGTATAACCCTTGTGTATGTAGAAGGTGTTCTACACGGGGAATAGTTAAATCACCAAGTGTGAAGTGATTAAAAGTATAAAGGGTGTTCTACAAGAATTCTTTGGAGCGGTGCTGCTCAAAGGTGTAATAGGTTTCTATCTTCACCTAAAGGAGATTGACTAGTGAATTTGGGATCCTCAAGGGGTAGCTTGAGACGAGGACGTAGGCAGTGGGGCTGAACCTCGTAAAAATACTGAATTTGCTTTTTCTTACCCTACTCTTTACATTTCTTACTGTTTTATATTCTGTTTATATTTTATATTGTGTATTTGATTTATAAGTGTTAATTTTTATAATATAACCCAATTCACCCCCCCTCTTGTATTAG
Source organism: Platycarya longipes (assembly GCA_036559045.1). Classification (NCBI taxonomy): domain Eukaryota; kingdom Viridiplantae; phylum Streptophyta; class Magnoliopsida; order Fagales; family Juglandaceae; genus Platycarya; species Platycarya longipes. The sequence continues at coordinate 38,405,001 of CM071789.1, read as the reverse complement.
TCATCTGGGCAACAATCTCAAACTCAAGTATAATGTTATTAATATATATATATTTTTTTTTTACTTTTTTGCTTTATCTTGAACGATTATTTAGTATTAACATCCCTTTTCAAAATGATGGTAGAGGGGAACTTAAACCCCTCACTCCAATGTATCAAAAGTTTGGTATAATCCATTGCCTTTCATGTCCTCACGCACATAAAAAAAATGGTCTTGCTGAAAGAAAACATAGACACATAATTGAAATTGGGCTTGTGCTTTTGGCCTATTCTTCTCTACCTTTTTCTTATCGGGCCAATGCTTTTAAAACAACCATTTACTTAATTATTCTTCTTACTTCCCTTTTACTTAAAAACAAATTACCTCATTGCTTGTCTATAATTGTAATTTTGATTATTTTTAAAAGTCTTTGTATATGAATGTTGGCCTAACCTTAGAGCATATATTTCCAACAAATTACATTTCAGATCTATCTCTTGTCTTTTCTCGGGCTACAATCCATCTCATAAGGGCTACAAATGCTTGGACCTCACATAAATAGGCTATACATTTCAAGGCACGTTGTATTTAATGAAGTCTCATTTCCCCTCTCAAAATCTCGGCCCAACCCAACTCCATTCTCTTCTAACTCAAATATGGGCTATTTACCCATTTTGTCTCCCACTATTCTTGGACTTGGCCCAAGCCCAACATATTCTATTCATTTACACACTCATACACATTTGTCTACCTCTCGATCCCCTACTTTTTCTACAACTCCTCCTATCACTTCCTCGGTTCCAATCCCTAACTCATCTCCATCTGCTCTAGTTCCACCTCGGTCTCGAATCATAAATCGTGCCCATACCAACTCGTCTAAGCCCTGACTCTTCATGGATGGAACCATTCCATATCCATCTCGGTATTATCTTACCACCTCTATTACTATCCCAGATGATCCTTCTAGATACTCAGTAGCCTCAAAATTATTTGAATGACATGAAGCAATGGCTCAAGAATATGTTGTTCTTCAACAAAACCATACTTCGAGTTTAGTTTCTCCAACTCCCATGACTAACATTTTTGGTTGCATGTGGGTAATTTGCACCAAGACTAATGTTAATGGCTCATTCGAACGAAGGAAAGCTCGCTTGGTCGCCAAAGGGTATCATCAACACCATGGTTTGGATTATAATGAGACATTTAATCCTATGGCCAAACAGTCTACAATAAGATTAGTTTTATTCATTGTTGTCACCCGTACATGACTTTTGCGCCAACTTGATATTTAAAATGTCATTTTGCATGAATATTTAACTGATGATGTTTGCATGTAACAATCTCAAGGATATTGCTCATCTCACATACATATGCAAATTGTATAAAACAATATATGGCTTCAAGCAAACATCGAGAGCATGGTTTACTTAACTCAATTTTGACTGCTTGGTTATGGTTTTCATGCTTCTAGAGCATATCCTTTTTTCTTTATTTTAGATCATGGTGATGTCCAAATGTATCTCCTAGTTTATGTTGATGACAAAGTCATCACTTCCTCTAAACAAATTGCCATCAATCTTCTCACACAAGACTTGGGCCATGCTTTTTTAGTTAAAGATCTTGGCTGCTTGTCATATTTCATTGGCTTAGAGGTTGATTATATAGCTGTTGGTGTACCTGTTTCTCAACTCAAGTACATTAAAACTTTGCTCACCTGAAACAACATGCTTAATACAAAACCCATCTCCTTTCCTATGAAAACCTTTCTAAAGTTGTCAAAATTTGATTCTCTAGAATTTGAGGATGCTACCTTGTACCAAAACATTGTAGGTGGACTACAATATCTATCACTAACCAAACCCAATATCTTTTTGCAGTAAATAAGGTCTACCAATTAATGCACTCATTATAAACATCTCACTGGAGTTCGTCAAGTGCATCCTTCTATACCTCAAAGCAACAATCAACTATGACTTATTTTTTAAAACTAAGTCAACTTTCAATCTTCAAGCTTACTTTAATGTCGATTAGGGTGGCTGTCCAATGACCGTAGATCAACAGGAGACTTTTGCATCTACTTAGGCCAACATCTCATCTCTTGGAGTTCCAAGAAGCAAAGAACTATAGCTCGATTATCCACCAAAATTGAATACAAGTCTCTTGCATCTTCAGCAACTAAAATCATTTGGCTCCAAACTGTTCTTCATGAGTTGGGTGTTCCACTTGCTAAAGCTTTAACTTTGTAGTGTGATAACATTGGAGTTACTTGCCTTTCTATCAACCCAGTTTATTACTCAAAGATGAAGCATATGGACATAGACTATCATTTTGTTAGGGATAGAGTTGCTGCAAACACCTTACAAGTCTCCTTTTGCAACTTCAATCTCATTTTGGTTTTCTTTGCTTTCTTTGAGAAGGAGGTTTCAAAGGAGGAGGGCGGCTTTGAGGGAGGGAGGATCGTCTTCATCTTCGTCTGCATTTAAAATATTTTAGATTTTATTTTGCCTTGTCTTGGTGTGGGAGTGCCACTGGTCTTTGTAGATTTTCAGATGGAGAGGGAGAGAGAATGTGTGTGCCTGCATATTGCTACTTTTACGAGAAAAACATAGAAAACGAGTAAGAAAATGATGATTTGGGGTTGAGATTGGGGTTGGGGAGTTTGAATTTGAGCTTAGGTTGTGGTATTGGGAAGACGAAGTCTTTTGAAGGATTTCGCAGTTGGCACAACGATTCGTTTGGATGAAATATGGTGTTTTCATTTTTTCGCGTTGGCAGCCGACTCTCCATCGACTTCATTGGCGACTGTATCCAACGTTTTTCTGTAAGCTTAGGCTACATTTGTATCCTTGGATATCTCATAATTTTAGAAATAACAATAAAATTATCTGTAAATAGTAGTAAATTTATTTAAATTAAGACACTTTATTGACTTTTAGATAATATTTTTTTTCCAAATAAACATATTATAAGTTAAAAATTATTCTTTTTTTTTTTGTTTAGAAGTTTAAAAAAATTGTATTTATTTTTTTGCATTGTTTTAAAGTTTATGATAGTTGTAATGATTAAGTGATAATTAAATAAAATAGTTGAAGATTTGAAATTAAAAAATATTTGATATTTAAGTAACGTTTGAGAAGAAGACTGAGAAACTTTAAAAATTTCTCATTGCATCTCATTACGCCTTCAATGCAATTAATAAGAATTACCAAAGATGATGATGATGCAGTCTCAATTCGAAATAATCTATTGCAAATTGCTTGCCCTAAATTGGTTTAAATATATCAATTTATTTATGAATAATAGTGAAATAATTTAAATTAATATATTTTACTAAATTTTGAAAATTGATAGATAAAAAGTTGATTAAAAATATTATAAAATTAAAAATTATTTAAATATAAATATAATATTTATTTTAAAATTTTAAAATATTTTATATTAGAATGATATCTTAGAAAAAATATCTAAAATATAAAATATTTAAAAATAATTGTATTATACCGGCCATAAATAATAAATACTTCGATCAAACTTCAAAGTGAGCGTCGTGGAGAGGTCATGCGTGCGTACAATAGCTAGTGAGTTACAATAAAATGGGCTGGGCAATCCCTACCCAACCGTCGTCTGCCCAGCCTCCGCTTCGCATCAACCCCCCTTAGCGGGGGCGGGGGCGGGGGCGGGTAGGGAGAGTCCAACCCCATCTCATATTCTCCCGCTTATATATTATATATAAATATAAATATATATAAGTATATAAAATATACATACATATTTATATTTTACAAATTGTATATGTATATAAATATAAATTACAATTTGTTACACTTGTTTACAAAGTATGTACTAGCAAATATAAGAACTAAATAGTATTAAAAAATACAACTTATATAAAATATACATGAGCAAATTTAAAAATTATTATATTATAACTTACATAAAATATGCACTAGTTAATTTAAAAACTATATTATTTTTAAATTAATCATATTTATAAAATTTAAATTTATAATTTGAATTTAAAAATTTATTTTTGATCACTTTTAAATTTGGAAATAATTTTTAAATTTAGTAGAATATAATTTATTTTTGAAGTAGATATAAGACTGGACGAATTGGGAATCGGTGTGGGGAGGGGGAACTCGGCACCCTATGGTGCGAATAACATCCATACAATAAAATGGACAATAATGATGGCTGGGAAGAGCGACCACCAAGCCCGTCAATATGAGAGATTCTACGCCAACGTGGCAATTTAAAATAAAATAAATTTGTTTACTTTTATTATTTTATTATTTTTTCATTATCTCATAATATAATATTAAATTATAAATTTATAAATAAAATATAGAAAATAATTTTTAATCATATAATATCACATCATAAAATGACAAGAAAATGATGAAAAAAGATATAATAAGTAGCGTTGCTTAAAAATATAGAGAAAAATGAGATTGGTAAAAAAAGTATCTCACATGATCTCATATAATCATTAAAATTTTTTTAAACTCCACACAAAATATAATAAATGATTTATTTTTTAAAAAATTTAAAATAAAAATAATATTAAAAAATAATATTTTATCAATATTTTATTTATTTTCTATCTTATTTTATTTTATCTCATTCATATAATGAAATGAGACATAAATATTTGATCATAACGGGGACAAACTAGAGACTTCTCACAAGAAATCCAATGCAAAAGAAATAACATAACCTGCAAGAAATGAAAATGAAAGGAAACTCTGGGAGGAGAGAGGTAAGTGAGACTGTTTTGGATAGGGAGTTAAAAAGATAATTTATAAATAATAATGAGATATTTGAATTGAGACAATATAAGTTAGGCCTGGTTTAGATTTAGAAATTATTTAAACTTATCTCATATTGTCTCATTTTATCAAATTATTATAATTTTTTTAAAATTTCTAAACAAAATACAATAAACAATTTGAATTTCTCAAATCTCAAAATAAAAATAATATCTTAACAATAATTTATTCCATATTTATCTTATTTTAACTTAACTTAGTGTTCAAACCTTCCCTTAGAAGTAATTTGAGTTTAAAATATTTTATGGGACCTCATCTTAGAAGTAATTTGAGTTAAAATATTTTATGGAGATTTGAAAAATAAGAGAGAAAGTTGAATAAAAATATTGTTATAATATAATTTTGTTTTGAGATTTAAATATTTTGATTTTTTTAAATATTTTATTAGGAGTTTGAAAAGATTATAATATAAGTAAATGATGAGGTGAGAAATTAAATATTTAAGATTAAAAATGTTTACATTTATAATATGTAAATATTAAAATAAAATAAAATAAGACGAGATGATATAAAGTAAAATGAGTTAGTCGTTTGGATTCAGAAATGAGATGAATTCTGAAATTTGAATAAAATATTATTAAAATATTATTTTTTAAGATGATTATTATTTTAGAATTTGAAAAAATTAAATTATTTATTATATTTTATATAAGAATTTAAAAAAATAATAATAATAAAATTAAGATGACCTCATTTTTATTCAAACCCGGGCTTATTGTTTGGTGCGTGAGAACGTCCTTTGTGTTATAAATAAGGAAAGTAGTTTGAAGTTTCTGATGAAAAAGTGAAATCGATTATTATAATTTATAATTGCCTCCATTTTTAGATAGTACCTGCGGTCCAATGTATGGTTTAAATCAATCCCTTGAGGCCTTAAGGGCCCTTCATTTTGCTCACATTTTCACTTGAAAAAATAAAAATAAAAACTCCAATGCAAACCCACTTGACTCGGATTTGACACTATTGGCATGTAGTTATGCCTTTCGTTAATAATAGGCACGTTGACATCTTGAATGCACACAATCTTAGGTTGTCTACGTACACCTAGTTATTGTCTCAAGTTGCCGTGGCGAATATAGTTGCCACCGATAACTGAGAGTTCTAGATTCAATTTCAAAACCTCTTCCTCATTCATGCTCCCTATCTCTTCTTCATTACCTTGGGAGCCCGCCCAATACAGTGAAATCTCTGAAAATTGGCCACCTTTTTCTGAAATCGCCGCTCCTAATTGTAAACGATAATTCTCCAGACACTGACGGTAGCGGATCCGGATCTCCGTTCTCTAATAAGATCTTGTTAAAATTAAGGTGCGTCCGGTCCGGCGCGGCCTATCCCCAACCTGATTTTTGTGAACCTTACAATTACGCCATGTGACCGACCACACATCGAAGGGACCACATATAATCAGCATCGGTGTAACACTAATACCCACGTACTCCGTATCATCACGTGCACTAGTTCGTTGGTTGGTTTTACTTGATTAAGTTTTGCCCACAAGTCATCTCAATAACGAAATTTGTAAAATCAACAATTTTCCTTGGCAGCCAAACATTATCCCCGTTTAATCCCTCCAATAATTACTAGGTGATATGTTATGATATAACGTGACTAATGACTACCATGCCATCTGTATTTCGATATAATATCATACCCAGATCGCTAGATGAAACTTATTTTTTTTACCACATCTTAATCAATTTCTTAATACATTTTCGATGTGATTTTACTTATACCACCCACTTAGTCCAATTAAAAGAGGTAAATATATTTCAGTCAAAGGAGTATCTTATAAAATTTCATTCTCCCACATAATTAGTAGATTAAATCGTAACTTTAAAAGGATTGCAAACGAATTTATTCATGTCATTCCCTACTTGCGGGCACGATGATATATTACAAGATCATGTAATTCATATAATTCGATATTGGCATGCCAAGAAGATAGACCAATACTCCCTAAGTCCAGGGATCTCATGTGTTTTAACAAGGCCATCCTAGTCAAGCAGTATTGGATAATTATGAGTGCCCCAAAATCCCTAGTTTCTAGAGTAATCAAAGCCAAATATTTCCACAATGCAACACTCAACTCAACAAAAATAGGGAGCAAACTATCTTATATTTAGAGAAGTATACTCACAACAAAACAACTAGTTGAGGAAGGCTCGATACGTAGAGTTGGCGCGGGAGAAAAGATAAGAATCTAGGTGGATAGGTAGTTAGCTAAATCAAATTCATGCAAAGTCAGTAGTACTTAGCAGCTCCTAGACAAAGAGGCCATAGTTTCAGAGCTTATTGACTCAGCCACAAAAAAATGAAAATCTGATTTGGTAAATGAAATTTTTGAGAAGGGGGAGGCTTCTCTAATTCCTCCTTCTCTAATTCTCATAACTCCGGTAAGCACACTGAATTCCTCTAATTAGAGAATCTAGCATGGATCCAGAAATGGTTGTTTCATAGTTAAAACTGCCCACCATATGGAGAGAGCCAAGGAGACTGAACTTAGAGGCCAATCCTCGACTAGCCACAACAATAAAGCTATTTGGAAGAAACTATGGCACCTTCTTGTAGCACCCAATGACAAGATGTTTATATGGAGTGTTGTATAAGAAAACCTCCCTACTCAATCCAACTTATACAAAAGAAGAGTTGTGGATAAGCCTTTGTGTCTCATCCGTGCTTGTGAAGAGGAAAATGTAATGCATGCTTTCTGCAACTGTGTAGCTGCTAAGGATATCTAGGGTATGTGCTCTAAAAAATTGTTGAAGTGTTCCTCCTTTAACCTGCCTATGCTACAATTCTTTGAAGAGATGACTTGAACCATGTCTGATAAAGAAGTACAAGAGCTTGTTTTGGTATCCAAACAATTATGGCTAAGAAGGAACTCATTCATCTTTAATCAGAATTTCCTTTCTCCAAAAGCCATCATTCGAGAAGTTGCCACTAAAATGGATATGCTCACAAAAGCTCCCACATGGATCACAAGTGCACCTCAGTTAATTCATGACATGCTCCTCCTGAAAAGTAACTGAAAGTAAATTGGGATGACGCCTTTGACAAAGCTAGAGGAATTGTGAGAATAGGGGTGGCGATCAAAGACCACAAAGGGAACATCCATGCTATTATGAGATAAAAAAGTCTATTTTCTCGAATTCCCTACTTGCAGAGGTTTTTGGAGCTTTCTCATCCATTTGTTTTGCTTCAAAACTTGGCCTAAACCAAATTACTCTCGAGGGTGATTCCATGCAAGTAAACACTAAAATCTAACATGGAAATAATGGGATTGAGACTAACATAAACATATTTATCCAAGAAACTTGTACTTATTTAAAGAAGTTTGTAAAATGGCTTGTCTTTCATGTTAAAGAAATGACAGCACTATATAACCTACTTACTTGGAAAATATATTCTTTCTATTTTTAATTGTATTGTAATCATGGAAGACACCCCTCCTTATATCTCAAGTTTGGTTGAATGGAAAGGCACAAGAGTTTTTCTTTAAAAAGAAAAAAAAAAACTCCCTAAATTCAAACCAAACGTGCAACGAAGCGGACCCAACGTTCTGGTGGGCCCAGAAATCCCACTCACACATAAGGCATGCGCACGTTAGCTAGGTTCATACTCTTTCCGCACGTTCCGTCAAAATGCCTCAGGAAAGTCTACGTACACGCAGCGTATACAGTATACACGTCCCGCCTCCCGGAAAAGCGAGAGGGAAATAATGCGGCCGGTTTAACTCCGACGCACATTTCGCCACAAAAGAGGATAAAAATAGAGAAAAATAAAGCGAAAGGAAAAGAAAAAGAAAAAAAAAAAAGAAAGAAGATCGCGTTCTTCTATTTGGTATTCCTAAATCCTAATATACGCTCCTCTCTCTGTCCCCCTCCTCTCTGGTTTTCTTTTTGGGCTACTATTTCAAATCTTTATTTTGGACCAGGAGGACCGGAGGTAGTCTCTCTCCCCGAGACAATTTCCTCTTGTTGTTGTTCATGGAGCTCCAGAGGCGCCAAGATCAGAGCCTCCCGGAGAGGAAGGGTCAAAAGCGGAAGCTCGAGGAACAAATCGAGGAAGAGCGAGAGATCTCCGTGCCATCGGGGGACGCCAGGAAAGCCCTACTCTCCGAGGTTGGTGCTCAGGTCGATATCCTTAACGCAACCTTCTCTTGGAAGGAATCTGATCGCTCCGCGGCCAAGCGCGCCACTCATATCCTCGCCGAGCTCGCGAAGAATGGTTTGTATTTCTAAACCACATCTCCGATCTGGTCGTATGTGCATATCCTCTAATCTCTTGAAGTGTCTAGACGTTTCTCTTCTACTAAGAATTCCGTTTGTGTTTCTGTCGCTTATTATTTTTTAATTTTATCTTTAACCATGATTTTTGTTTGGGCGCAGAGGAAGTTGTGAACGTGATTGTTGAAGGAGGGGCGGTTCCGGCTTTGGTGGAGCATCTTCAAGCGCCGCCTTCGAGTGAAGGTGACCGGAGTCCAAAGCCTTATGAGCACGAAGTCGAGAAGGGAAGCGCTTTTGCACTAGGCCTTCTTGCTGTGAAGGTAACTTGTTTTTGTTCGATTTTAGTTGAATCCTTTGTTTTCGAGTTTCCTAGCTTCGTGCATGTTTTATTATGTGAGATCTTGATTTTTTTTTTTAATTTAAAAAATGCTACCAATTCGATCCCAATTGAAGTCGTTGTTAATTGCCTGCGATCTATATTTGTCCGCAAGGTTTGTGAAAGTTAAAAAGATTAGTTAGGATGTTTGAAGTTTTGTTGGCGCCAGACAGATGAAGAGTATCATGAATGGTTGTAGGATTTGAATTGAGGTAAATGAATCAGTTAGTGCGAGTCTTCATACTTCATAATCTGGTAGCAGTTGTTTTATGTACTGTCTTTTATATATGGTATCTGCAACACTTTCATGTGTGAATGCTCTTTTAGGATCGTAAGAATTTATGTTGTGGTTTAGGCATTTTCTTTTGTATACCCCCTTGCACTTGGACTATGCCTATTTATATTCCCATTAATAAAGATGTTTTCTTACTTGTAAAAAAAGAAAATATATTGTGGCATACAGAGAATTTCATGAAATGAGAGTTTTAAGAGTTGCAAGGATCTGTAACAATCAAAAAATAAATTATTGTATTTTGGGCCATTCAATGGCAATTTATCTTTACATTTAATTTATCGTTATTAGTGGTATGCAATACATCTTGAATGTTGCATTTTTTTTAAAATGGGCATCAATTTATTTTTATTCTCATTCCTTGCGATGTTCCTTGAGATGTAGAAATTATCCTAAGCTGTTACTTTTGGTTGCCATAGCTTTCATTAACCTATTCATTCAAGATTATAGTTATTTAAGCGTTTGGATTATTTACATATTTAGATCATATTGAGATCCTTATTATGGGTTTCTTTCAAACTTGTTGGGAGGTGATTAAGGATGACTTTATGCAAGTCTTTCATGATTTGCATGCCAATGCTAGATTTGAAAAGAACATTAATGCTACCTTTTTAGCTCATTCCTAAAAAGATGGGGTCTTCAGATATTAGGGACTATCACTCCATTAGTTTTGTGAATGAGGTATACAAGATTCTCTCCAAAGTGCTTGTGAACAGTTTGAGTTCGGTGGTAAAAAAACTAATTTCGAAGCTCCAAAATGCATTTGTAAAAAGTAGACAAATTCTAGATTCGGTCCTCATTGCAAATGAAATTTTGGACGGACATCTCAAATCTTGAGAACCTAGTTTGATTTGCAAATTAGACATGGAAAAAGCTTATGATCATGTTAACGATTCTAATTAAACCTCATTTCAAGATGCGGCTTGGGGGGGAAATGACAGGAATGGGTAGAATTTTGCATCTCTTTAGTTCGTTTCTCCATCTTGGTAAACGATTTACTGGTGAGTTTCTTCAAATCCTCTCGTAGATTGAGACAGAGAGATCCTTTATCTCAGCTTCTTTTCTTATTTATAATGGAAGCTCTAAGTAAGAGGATTGATCACTTGGTGGATGTGGGGTTACTCCATGGTTTTTTTAGATGGGGAACGATGATCTTAACATATCCCACCTATTATTTGCCGATGATATTCTCATTTTTTGTGGTGTACATCTTGGACACATTCAATCCTTGAAGGGGCTTCTTATTTGCTTCGAAGTTGTGTATCAAGTTTGGGAGTCAACCTTTCAAAATCTACATTAGTGCCACTGGGGGTTGTTTATGAAGCAGAGAATTTGGCTACTTTTTTGGATTGTCAGGTATCTTCTTTTCTCTCGCTTATCTTGGTTTATTGTTGGGAGCCTCCTATAAAATCTGAATGGATTTGGAATTGGGTGATCGAAAAGGTAGGGCACATATTGGCTACTTGGAAGAGGTTATATTTATCTAAATGGGGAAACCTCGTTGATTAAAAGCATCCTCTCAAACCTACCCACCTATTTTTTGTCTTTGTTCCTGCTTTCTGCAAAGGTAGCTAATTGCATTGAGAAGCTACAAAGGGATTTCTTGTGGAGTAGAATGGGGGAAGAGTTCAAATTTCATTTGGTTGGCCAATGTTGTGTACTCCAATATCTGGGGGAGGTTTGGGGATTTGTCACTTAGTGAAATTCAATCAAGCTCTTTTGGGTAAATGATTGTGGAGGTACCAAAACAAAAGGGAGGTGCTTTGGAAGTTGTTATAGACTCAAAATATGGAGAGCCTTGAGAGGTTGGTGTTCGAATGAGGTTCAAGGCACACATGGGATGAGTTTGTGGAAGTTTATTAGGAGGCATTGGAAAACAATTAGAGGTCATGAATATTTTGTGGTAGGGGATGGTTCTCAGGTTAGATTCTGGTATGATAATTGGTGTGGTGATCACAATAGTCTCAAATACACTTTCCCCGCTATTTTTGATCTCGCAAGAGAAAATGATGCAGCGATTGCAGATCTTGTGGTCCTTTCAAATGACTCCCCTCAATGGAAATTGATTTTGTCATGGATGCACAAGACTGGGAGATGGAGATTATTCTAGAATTTTTTGCAACATTGTATTCGTTAAATATCCCGGGAGGCACTAGGGACAAGTTGCAATGGAGTCACTCTAAGAAAGGTATCTTCTGAGTTAACTCATTTTACCAAGCCCTATTTAGTCCTGTATAACCCATGTTCCAGTGGAAGAGTATTTGGTAGACGAAAGCTCTTTCGAGAGTGGCTTTTTTTGTGTGGACAACAGCATTGGACAATATTCTTACTACAAATATTATGAGAAAACACTGAATAATTGTGATAGACTGGTGTTGTATGTGCAAAAAGTTAAGGGAGTCAGTAAATCATTTACTCCTATACTGTGAGGTGGCTAGGAACATGTGGGATGATTTTTTCATGAGGCTTAGCTTAACATGGGTCATTCCTCTTTGCTTGGTGGATTTTCTAGCAAGTTGGAGAGGCCTCCGGGGTAATTCACAGGTGGCGACTATTTGATTTATGGTTCCTATTTGTATGTGTTGGTGCATCTAGAGAGAAAACTGTAAAGAACTTTAAAGATTGTGAGTAAACAATGGAGAAACTAAAAATCTTCTTCTATAAGACTTTGCTTTTAGGGGCGGGAACTATGCCTTGTAATGGACTTAATGTCCATGATTTTCTTCTTTCTATTGCACTTACGAGCTAAGTTTTCTCATGTATACGACCGGTGTACTTGAGCTTAGCCTATTTCTATTAATGAAATTCCTATGATTACCTATCAAAAAAGATTCATGAGTCCGTGCAATTTTATTATATGACAATTGACAAAGCTTATTCTTAGATAAAAGTTGTCTAGCTATATAATGTATAATGTTTGTTATAAATAACTCAAGATTTCTTTTTACCGATAAATAAATAAATAATTAATTAATTAAATAACTTTTTTTTTTTTTTCTGGAAACTATTTACTTAGATATCTTCGTTTGTGATTCTTTGCCTCTATTGTGAAAGGAAAAGAAAAAATAAAATTCTCTCTTCATATTGCATTTGATTGTAATTGTGCAACAGATAAACTTGGTTGGAGCTCCAATGCTCCAAAGTCATAGTGAAGAAAGCATGCTGATCATTAATGCTCTCTTTCTTTTTAATTGTTTTGGCTTGTGACACTGGGTTTTGGTTTAGTTTAACTTTCATGATGCATAAAGCATTAATAATATTGCTGTAAAAATACAAAAAATACACATAGTTTCTGACAATACATGTTACTTTTTTTTCATAGTGTTTGATGGGGTATGTGTGAGGCTGGTGATTTATGTTGACGTGTCAAGTTCAGAGTATGTCAGGTTGGGTTTGGGTCACATATGAGTCAACCGTACCTATCCTATTTCATTAAATGAGTCTGATCCATCAACCCTAATTCACCGATTTCATAGGTTTATGTTGGGTTAGCAGGTTGTGTAATGGCCCAAGAAAAGCTTAAGTCATATTTAGAATTATACACCAAAATAACTAGTCAAGGTTACATATGGATTGGAGTTTTTTGGAGTCATTATAAACTGCAAGAACTCTCTCTCAGGCAATGGACAATTCTACTCACCACTCTCATATTCTCTGTGTAGGGTATTATAAGTTGTGACAAAAATTCTTAGCCATACATGTTGGTGTCGTGTTCGGGTCCTGTGAGTTCATGTTGCATATGAGTTAACCATAATCCAACCCATTAATTGAATAGATTAGACACACTAACCCTAGTCCACTAATTTCATACTGGAATATGTCAGATTAGTGGGGCACGCCAATAATTGCCAAAACATTATCGGGCAGGAAAAATCTTAGTGATAATAGTTTCTAATTGTGTATTTGCTGAACATATGTTCATTTTCTCTTATTTGTTAACAGCCAGAGCATCAACAACTCATAGTTGATTCTGGTGCCTTGTCACATCTAGTGGATCTGTTGAGGAGACACAAGGGTGGTTCTATCTCTCGAGCTGTGAATAGTGTCATTCGTAGATCTGCTGATGCCATCACCAACCTGGCTCATGAGAATAGCAGCATTAAAACACGTGTCAGGTTTGCTGGTTTTTTGTGCTACTTAATCCTTGGGTTTCAGAATTTTTTAATTACCATCTGAAATGGATATGGATATACAGGAGGGAAGGTGGTATTCCACCTCTTGTTGAATTGCTTGAGTTCACCGATACCAAGGTGCAAAGAGCTGCTGCTGGAGCACTTAGAACCCTGGCATTTAAAAATGACGAAAATAAGAATCAGGTACTGGGCCTTTCTTTTGTTGAAGAACTGGGTTTTATTACTTTGAACATCACTAAACCTTATTAGCGTTGTGACTTTGCAGATAGTTGAATGCAATGCACTTCCTACTCTCATTCTAATGCTTCGATCTGAAGATACTGCTATACATTATGAAGCAGTAAGATCTTAAGAGAATTATATTTTTTAGTATAAACAGCTGTAAGATCTTAAGAGAATTATATTTTTAGCATAAACTTTTGAAATTTGCAGTAGTGTTAAAATTTGTTTTTTGCACTTGCACTTCGTATCATCTACTTCATGAGATCATTTTTCATGGGTCCCAGGTTGGTGTGATTGGAAATTTGGTGCACTCATCCCCGAACATAAAGAAAGAAGTTCTTCTTGCTGGAGCATTGCAACCTGTTATTGGACTACTTAGGTGTGTCCTAACCTTGGATTGTTGAATTTATTGTATGGTTTTTTCCATTTGTTTGGATGTGAACCCCCCAACTTATACTGTTAGAAAAGGGAAAGAAACACATTTTGTTTTGCAACTTCTGAAGTTTTTAACCATGTAAAACAGTTCCTGTTGTTTTGAGAGTCAAAGGGAGGCGGCTTTATTACTCGGACAATTTGCTGCAACGGATTCTGATTGCAAGGTGATTATATATATCCTTTTACTAATTATAAAATATATACATATATATATTTTCCTTTTGCTTTATTTTTCACTGTTTGTTTAGTTGCCAAGAAGCAGAGGAAATTAAACTTAATTGCTGGCTGATGATTTATTTCAAGTTGAGCTGGTTCTTTTATAACTTCAAAGTTTTTTGCTCCCTTCTCTCTGCCCTCTTGGTTGTTAATTAATTTTGGTTATCATTATTCTTATTCTGCAAAATCTTCTCTGATAATGCAATTATTATTATTTATTAGTTAGCACCTTGAGGTTTTTTATCTTCTCTTTTATTAAAAAAGTGAAAATTCTGCAGGTTCATATTGTACAGAGGGGTGCTGTCCAACCTTTGATTGAGATGCTGCAGTCTCCTGATGTACAGCTAAGAGAAATGTCAGCTTTTGCACTAGGGAGGTTGGCACAGGTTATCATTTATCTATGCGTGTACTTTTTACCAAACACAATCCATGATTGGGCAGCAACATATAACAAAATTGCTTGATTAAGAGGCATTTAGGTTCCAAGGGTATAGGAGAAGTGATCTGGTTTTGGGTTATAAAAGAAGAAAAGAGAAAATCTGTGGTGGTTCTGCACTGTTAACAGTACCCATAAAAATTGGCATCCAGTGAAGTGAGAGACAAGAACCCATAGGCAGTCTTGCCTAAATATTCAAGACTTGATATTCTATTATTAAAGTCTTTATTTATGGAGTACCTTGAGGATGTACATATTAGAATTCTCTTTCCTTTACTAGCAGTATTGAGATTCGTAATTTGACTATTGAACTGAAGACCAATAAAATTTAAAGAAAGACTAAGGCTAAAAGAAAATAAACCCAACACACTCGAAACTTTTGGAAAGTTCCAGGCTCAACTCAATTACTCAATACACTTTATACACTCAATTTAGTAGTGAATGAAAGATTTGCCTCTCATTATAAATCTAAAAATAATTCATGAAATAAAATCTCAAAATCCGAAACCACTAGACCCTGAACTCCTTAAGGGTGGACCTTTAAAACTATATAATTCCCAAATTGATGTTGCACTGAGTCAAAATTAGATCTTGGTTCTTACAAAGTTGTGATTTGTGAAGTAACAGCAAATAAACTTCCATTATTGCATATATGGTTTCATCTTTCCCACAAGATTTGTGCCTTTATACAAATGTAGTCAATGGGCTATTATGTTATGACAATATGAATTAAGTTAGAAGGTTCTATACTTGAGTGGAGGAAGTTATTTATGCATTGGGTTCCTACAATTACATATTCTTTTGCCAATGCTTTCTATTGCTTTCTACTTTTAGTGTTTTCACCCCACTGAAAATCTCTGCATGTTAGCCAGCCAAATAATTTAATAAAAACTGCAAAACATAACCCCAAGTACACGATGTAGACAAGAAACGCCTATTTAGAAGATAGACAAGAAACACCTATTTAGAAGAAGTTTGTTAACCTGTTAATTTTTTAATAACGGTTGCAACTACGCTTAAGTATTTCATTTCTAATCCCTAGGGTGTTGGCTCAAGTGGTAGAGGCTTTAGTTTTGATGGTGTGCTCCCTCTATGGTCTAAGGCCTATGCATCCCTGAAATTAGTTAGAACGTTGTTCTCAGACACCCGGTGCCAACTTAAAAAAAGTCGTTCATTTCTTAGGCTATGGTGTTTTGAAATTCTTTCTACGGTTTTTAAGATACATCAGCCTAATAAGAAACGATACAGTTCTGTTTATGGTGCCTATTGGGTAAAAGCCCTACTAAATAATAAAAAAAGGTGCCATATGTTTATTTTCTGCAATATTTTATAGGGAATATGCATCAAGAGGCCGTTTGTTTTTTTTTTGGGGGGGGAGTACTATCAGAACCCTTGTTGATGAAAAACATGCAAATTTTGTTCACTCATATGTTGGAAAGTACCTTAACTAGTATTATAATGGCAAAATGCTAGTTAGTTTTTTTGTATATTACTTATCAAAAAGTTCTTTTGTATAATTAAAATGCCTAGTTACTTAATTAGCTATGCATGCTTAGTAATTTTTTGTATATGATAACCATAAGAGAGTTTTTTAAGAAAATTGCTTCATGTAAAATTTCCTGTTTGCAAGCTTTGATGGGCATAGAGCTTTTTGGCTTGAAAATAATATTTACTTTCAGGACATGCACAACCAAGCCGGTATTGCTCATAATGGTGGTTTGGTGCCATTACTGAAGCTTCTTGATTCCAAAAATGGGTCTTTGCAGCATAATGCCGCATTTGCTCTTTATGGCCTTGCAGATAATGAGGTAGAGTAGAATTTATGAATCCTTATAATTCTAATGGCAGAGAACCTGGAACATGTTGTTATACGCCATTTTAAAATGTTGTGCTTATTCATTTTTTTCTATAGGATAATGTATCAGATTTTATTAGGGTGGGAGGTGTTCAGAAGCTGCAGGATGGAGAGTTTATAGTCCAAGTATGTTGCGTGCTTGTTAATTTACAATCTTAGCTGTCTTGGTCAGGTTTCCTGTAAATGCCTTGTGCTACTGATGCCATATTGCATACAAGAACATAACACAATTGTTTGTTGATCATTACAAATTGGGATTGTTGATGTTCCTTTCTTCTTTTCTTTTCTTGTGGGGCATAACTTAACTGTACAAGTTGAAATTGGTACCTACAGGCAACAAAAGATTGTGTGGCCAAGACATTGAAAAGATTAGAGGAGAAGATTCATGGACGGGTTTGTGTCTTCTTATATTTCATGTTATGTATTTTCTGACTTTCAAGTTGTTTTTATATTTTGGGAGGAGATTGTGTAGATCGCCATGATAATTGCTATTTGTTCTTAAGTATTCATAAATATTTATGATTATTGTGTTTAAGGTTTTAAGCCCTTAGTTTTCTCCATGCAGGTTTTGAACCACCTTTTATATCTAATGCGTGTAGCAGAGAAGGCTGTCCAAAGACGAGTCTCTTTGGCTCTTGCTCATCTTTGTTCCCTAGATGATCAGAGAACCATATTTATTGATAAAAATGGTATGTTATATACTGAGTAATCTCCTTTGTCTATTTCAATCTTTTTATATTCCTTGCACAGAAACTTCTTTTAGTAATTATGTTCGTGCTGTTTCAAAGTTCCTGATTTATCTATGTGTGCGCTCTCTCTCCTCAAATATGAGATATCGACGTCACCCACCCCAAACCGGTGAGTGACCCTTCACCGCCGGCACAGACGAGGTTGACGGTTCCCGGCGACTTTGCCGAGGGTAGTCCGGCGGTGGTTAACTGTACGATGACCAGTCTTTTTAGCTAGGTCTCTCTAAGATTTGTAGCGCTTTCTTCCGTCGACGCCGGATTTGTGTCGCTGTCGCCAACTTCGACATAGACAAGATCAACAACCTTAGCAAGGGTTTTTCCGACGTCGGTACCCCTCCGACAAACAGTTTTTTGAGGAAAGTTTGATCTTTCCAAGTCAGTCACCCACAGAACGGGTCTTTTGAGCAATGCTAGTACCTCTCACGCCTTGTAGAACCAGCACTGAGCAATTTCTTCGTCAGTCAACCACAGTGCTATTGATGGATTTCTGGGCCTGGTGATTTCACAGTTTTTATTCTTCTTTTGTGGGTTAATCATGGGTGTTTTTAAACATCTATTAATTGAGATGAAGGTTTTTATCTTGGATTCTGAGGGTGGAAACTATCGCATCTTAGAGAGGGGTAGGAAAGTTTTTAAGGAGGTTTTGCTCAGTCATGCCAATGCGTGTTGGGTGGCCAAAGCAGTCAACGATAGTGCTCTATTGGGAGGGAGAAAAGAATTCTATAGGACGTTTAGGGATGGATCAAGAGCTCTCTTTGCTCATAGGAGGGCCAACTCTTTTGGTCGGTTTTTGGAAATAACAGAATATGGTGGTGGCGACGGAGGGCGTGGTTTGCTAGTTATCCCGGAAGGAGTGGAAGGCAAGGGATGGAAAAGTTTCTCTATGGAATTAAAGCAGGTTCTGTCTGCTAAGAAGTCACAGGTGCTTGAACTACATTTGGGCAGGGAAGCTGAGAAGGGGAAGGAGAAGGGGAGGCAGCTCAAGTCATACGCAGAGGTTGCGGTGGGTGGTGTAGGGAGCAAAGAGACTGTGCATGGTGACCAGCACCAACCTTTAGTATCTGAGGGCGATGGCATGCAAAAGGGAGGGGTGCATTGAGTTTTCTGAGAAAAATTGCGTAGAAGAAAGCGAGTTGTGTATATCTTTGATTTTACTTAAAAAAGAGGTGACGGGTGTGAAGAATATACTAAAAACGTTAAGAAAGGATGTTAAGAAGTGGATCGATGAACTTTTAAAAGGCCTGGGCTTGGGTCACCGTTCACGAGTTTTATCCATAACCAACAAGAAGGGCTCTGTTTCAAAACTTGAAAAAGGAAAAGTTAAGGGCTTGACTCGTGGAAGCCCAAAAATGAAATGGAAACAGAAGTTGGCTTCGGTGAACATTGAGAAGGTGCAAGAAGGTTTGTGAGAGGCTTCTGTCTGCTAGGGAGAGACTTCTGAGCTCAGGGGGTCTCTGACCCCGTCGTCGACTTCCTCTGGGTTAACCCCGGCCTTCTTGGCGTCGGTAATCCCATTTGCCGATAATGAGTCGCCTGTTAGCAGGAAAGAGGCTTCTACGCCTGTGGGGCCACAAACCCAGTCACCGTCTTCCTCTGGGTTGACCCTAGTTGTCGAGATGGCTTCTACTGGGCTGACCCCAGTCACGACAGATGTGGTGTGTGCAGAGTCTTTGGAGCAAGTGACAGTTTTGGGGGAGGGCTTGTCGTTGGTGCCTTGCGATGAGAAGTTATTGTTGGGATCTATGTCGGGAGAAGTTGTTGTCCCTTTGGTATCTCTTCCTCCACCACCATCACTGATTGGCTTGTGCAAAAGGTTAATGAGATTCAGCATATCGTGGGAATTTCACAAAGAGGATGTGAAAATCAGTTTAACACGCTACTCACTGCAATTGAGGAGGGCCACTCACGTGATACTAAATCAAGATTTAAGAATAGTAGGGAGCTGCAGTGCCTGTCTTGGGGAATCAACTACAATAGTTTAAGTCGAGGGAAGACTAAAGGGAGGAGATATTGAAGACATTCTCTTTGTGAGTGTTCGGGTGGTTATTAGTCTTTGGGAACTACGGGTTAGAATTGAGGAGGTGTGTTGTATTCCATGGATATTTTGGGCTTGAGGTACTTTGGGTAAATTTCTTGGGCTTGTTGGGTTTTTTCATGGGATAGGTGTTTTCAAGCATTCATGGGCAAGGTGTTTTCTTGTATATTTCCAGTGTACTTGTTTACTCATTTTGATATATATAACGTTTTTACTTATCAAAAAAAAAAAAAAAAAAGTTCCTGATTATGCTCACATTCTTGCTTCTTGCAGGTTTGGAGTTGCTTCTTGGGCTTCTTGGGTCTTCTAGCCTTAAGCAGCAACTTGATGGTGCAGTGGCTTTATTCAAGTTGGCCAACAAAGCGATGGCTCTTTCTCCTGTGGATGCAGCTCCCCCATCTCCGACACCGCAGGTAGGTCCCCCTTCATAAAATTATTTTTTGTGATTTTTATCTTAAAATAAATCTTGTCCACGTAAATGGGCATAATAAGAGGCCAATATTTCAAGAGAAGAGTGAGTTAATATAAATTTAGATGGCTTGAGTTTGGTGTCTTGTTTGAGCAAATAGATGTATCCCCATAAATTTAGGGGGTTTTAACTGGTGGACAGCGAGGATGTTTGCTTATCATCTCAACCCAAGTCAACTAAGCTTTAACTTGGGATGCTTTCATATTATTTTTATAAGTAGGATGTTTGCTTATTATACCTATTGTTAATGCAGTCATTGCGATTGATTCAGTTTCCTAACTAAACCAGTGCCTCCATCTCTCTTAATGATACTTTTTGGTACATTGTTACTGTGACGCCCTTTTGGCATCATAATATTTTTTGTAAGTATAAAAAAAATACATCTATCAAGAAAACGTAAATAGTTTAAGAAAATCATGGAAACTAAAACTAAAAGAACATTAATTTGCAGCCATCCAATGATAAAGCTTTCTAAAAAAGTTATTCTTTTAACTCCACTAATCTCCTTTGATCCTTGAAACTTTGATCATTCCTCTCCCCTCCAAATGCATCAATTAAGAAAATTGGGATCAAATTTACAAAGTTTTACAATGATCCTCCACCCAATGGGGCATGGCCCAATCCAACCTGAAGCAAATACAAAACAACTTTCCATGAAGTCTAAGCTACTTCACAATGTAGTGATGAACAATCCATTGTTTCCCCATTCCTCTTACATGTGTGCCATCAAGTTATCACTATAATGTGTTGCTTCATTATATTTTCTATTTTCAGGTGTTAAGTATTTTCCTCAATCGGTTGCTTTCTCCTTAAGGCTAGAAACTTTATAGCCCATGTATAAGGAGCCTAAATCCTTGGTGCTAAAAAACACTGCCCCTCTCTAATCGGGTGCTTTTTCTTGTATACGCCTTGTGTGCTTGCATTGTGTACTTCACTTAATAAAATTGAGTTGCATATTACAAAAAAAAAAAAAAAGGAAAGAAAAGAAGAAAGTATTTTCCCTAGTTCCACCATCCAAGCAAATGGAGCCCCCCTGAAATGCTATGGAAAAGCACTCAAGGAACTGGTTTTACAGGCCTATCAGCCTACCATTTACAGAAGGGTATTGATAGTTAGTTAGGTATTTAGCTTTCTGCTGCTGTTATTTATGCGGGGATTCGGTGTTGACCTCTAAGGACGTGTGGTGATTTTAGGGGATCCATGTTGACCTCTAAGGAGGCTTTTGCCTATTCTTACTATCAACAAAATCTTATTTACCGATAAAAATATGCTTCTCCCTTGGAGCGTTGGTGCCTCTTGCATGAATGCAGAGCATGAAACCTACAACTTTTGCGTATGCCATGACATACTTTTGGTAGTTCTTGTAGTTTTTCTTTGAAGTTTGCATTTGTTTTGAATTGCCTATGATGACACATAAACCCTTCCTGCAGGTCTATTTAGGGGAGCAGTATGTAGACAATCCGACATTGTCTGATGTTACATTTCTAGTTGAAGGTTTGAAAATTGTTTATTTCTATACATCTTTATATTAAATAATGTGATTCTAATGATAAGAATAAAGCTCCTTTTAGCATGCATGACCTGAATGCATGTATTTACTTGCAGGTAGACGGTTCTATGCTCACAGAATCTGCCTACTTGCTTCTTCAGATGCATTCCGTGCAATGTTTGATGGTGGTTACCGGGTGAGTATCTGTGGTTGATAATAAATACTCCCCCTCCCTTGTACTTGCTTGGAGTTTCTGTGGGTGGGTGACTTTTGCCTGGGATGATTTAGGTTGTCATGCTCTTTCAGCTTTTATTCTTCAGTGCGAATTCAGTTTTCAAACTTGTGTGGATGTATGCACTTGGTACATATTTTAATATCTTCCTTTTCGCACATTACAGGAAAAGGATGCAAGGGACATAGAGATTCCAAATATTAGATGGGAAGTTTTCCAGTTGATGATGAGGTTTGCATGGTTTAGTTTCCTTTTTTGAGAAAACTGTATTTGGTGGAGCTCTTTAATTACTGGTTGTCCATTATCTTCAGATTCATATACACTGGATCTGTAGAAGTTACATTGGATATTGCACAAGATCTCCTTAGAGCTGCTGATCAGTATCTCTTGGAGGGCCTTAAGCGTCTTTGTGAGTATACAATAGCACAGGTGAGTAATGGATGTTGGTTCACACACATTCCAATGATGCCTTTTTGAATTATGAAGGGGCGTCTTATTCCCATTTATTATATATCCCAGGATATATCATTGGATAATGTGTCAAGCATGTATGAGCTCTCAGAAGCGTTCCATGCGATGTCCTTGAGGCACACATGCATCCTGTTTATCTTGGAGCAATTCGATAAACTGAGTGCAAGGCCGGGTATCTGCTCCTTTCAACCTTCTTTTTCTTGCTTTCTTAAATCTTCCATTGGCAATTTGAAATAATTTTTTTTTGATAAGTAAAATTTTTATTAACAAAGGTTAAAGCCGGTTACAAGGTTCAACATGGCCTTTTAGCTAGGCATATTGGATACAAGGAAATCATGTAGGTCCATGCCATTGAAGTTCACGGCAATGGATCATGTACAAAGAGTTCTATAAAAAAAACTTTCAGCTCTTCTTGGGATCTCTTCTTATCTATGAATGTTCTCTCGTTGCGATCATACCAAAGGCACCACATGATGCATATAGGAATCATCTTCCATATGGCTATAATTTGACGCTTGCCCTTAATGGAGGTCCAACAAGCCATAGTTGCCACTACAGACTCTGGCATGACTCAAGCTAAGTTCAGTCTTCTAAAGACCTTGTTCCAAAGTACTCTGGCTATCTCACAGTGTAAAAGGAGATGATTAACTGACTCACCCCCACTGCGGCACATGCAACACCAATCTGCAATAATAATTCTCATTTTCCTCAAGATATCCATAGTGAGAATCTTTCTTAAGATAACTGTCCACACAAAGAAAGCCACTTTTTGGGGTGCTTTATGGCGCCAGATTTTTCTCCATGGAAACTGTGACTCAAGTCCTTGATTGAGAACCTTATAGAAAGAGCGGATTGTGAAAATTCCTCTCCCTGCAAGGATCCACCATAGGCCATCTTGAATCTGGATGTTTGGTCTTTAGGAATAGATGAGACTATAAAAGTCTACAAAGAAGTTTAATTTCCAATCCTGCGCCATCCGGTTGAAGTTGATATTCCAGTGGAGATGTCCCCCGACTGACTCCATGGCCTTCGCCATAGTGATATTTTTATCACTTGCAAACAAGATAGTCAAGGCCCTATCACCGCACCAAACATCTTTCAAAATCTAATTCTTGAGCCTGGGCCACATTGAAGCCTAGTGTGCTGATGAAAGACTTGCCACCCACTTCTTATATTTTTCCACACCACTAGTCCCTCTAACTTCATTAGAGCTCCAACCCCCCCCAAAAAAAAAAATCCACCCCCGAATTTGTGATCTATCACCACTCTCCAAAGAGCGTCTGGTTCTTGATGGTATCTCCACAATTATTTACCAAGCAACGCTTGATTGAACAATCTCAAATCACGAATGCCCAACCCGCTATTCGATAAGGGGTGGCAAATCTTCTCCCACTTGACCAGGTGATACTTAAAACTCCTCCAACCTGCCCCGCAAAAAGTCTCGTTGTAGCTTCTTAAGGCGGCCTGCTACCCTAGCCGGAATAGGGAAAAGAGATAAAAAATAAGTGGGTAAATTGGAGAGAGTACTCGATCAGAGTTACCCGCCTCCCTTTAGACAAATACATTTTCTTCTATCCTTCTAGTTTCCGTTCTACTCTTTCAATCACTGTATCCCAGATCCTAGCCGCCCTTGAAGCTGACCCCAAAGGAAGTCCCAAGTATGTCAGAGAAAGCGAAAAAATCTTGCACCCGAGTAAGCCAGCCAACATCGGCATATTGCGCACATCTCCAATCAGGACCATCTCAGATTTGTTGTTCACTTTCAGACTCAACACTACAAAATAGAGGAGGAGAGCCTTTAAGGCTCCCACCTGCCCTTGTTCCGCTTCACAGAGAACGAGTGTGTCATCTGCAAACAACAAATGAGATATATTAGCAAAACTTCTAGATGGTGTTCCAATTGGAAACTAGCTTACCAAATCATTATCCACCAAGGCTGACAACATCTTGCAGTGCGCTTCCATTACCAAAACAAACAGTAATGGGGATAGGTGATCGCCTTGTCTAAACCCTCGGGAGTTAGGAAATAAACCTTTAGGACAACCATTAATCAAGACTGAGAATCTTGACGTAGAAATGCACCATCTTATCCAAGACCTCCATCTTTTCCCAACACCACATCTGTCAAGAAGATACAGAAGAAAATCCCAATTAACATGGTCGTAGGCCTTTTCCATATCTAGTTTGCACAGAATTCCTGTACCTCCTGCTTTCATTTTATTGTCAATACATTCATTCGCTATCAAGACAGTGTCAAGAATTTGTCTACCTTTCACAAAAGCATTATGAGGTTTAGTAATAATCTTCCCAATAACCTCACTGAGATGGTTGGCAAGAACTTTCGAAATAATCTTATAAACCCCACAAACCAGACTAATGGGTCAAAAGTCCTTGATTTTTGTAGCCCCCACATTTTTGAGGAAGAGCACCAAAAAAGTAGAATTGAGACTTTTTTCAAATTTCCGAAAGTGAACTACTCCTGGAACACCTTCATGAGATCTTTAATCACTTTCCAACAGTCCTGAAAAAAGCTTATCGAGAAGCCGTCAGGTCCAGGCGCTTTGTCTTTCACCATTTTCCAGATAACCTTGAGAACCTCATCTTCCTCTAACATCCACTCTAGCCGAGCAACATCATTTGGGTCAATCGTATCAAACACTAGACCATCGAAGTTAGGTCTTTAATCCTCTTGTTCCGTCAGCAGGTTCTCTTAAAAGTTGACAATATGGTTATGGATAACCTTTTCATCTTTACATTCCAAACCATTAATCTTAAGCACCTCAATGTTGTTTTTATGGTGGGTGTTGGTAACTCTATGGAAAAATTTTGTGCATCGGTCCCCTTCCTGTAGCCACAAAGCTCTTATTTTTGACTCCAAGAAATTTCTTCCATTAGAATCACCCGCTCGAGGTCTGCTGTCAACGTAGTCTTTTGCAATTGTTCGACTTGAGTGAGAGGCCGTCCCTCTTGCAGCCTTTCTAGTTCCTGGATATCGTTCTATAATGCCTTCTTATTATCCCCTAGGTTGCCAAATGACTGAGGATTCCACAGCTTCAGGTTTCTCTTCAAAGTTTTCAGCTTATTAGAGAAGATGTAACTGGGGGGGCCGTCGAACAGATAAGAAGACCACTACTGTTTAACCTTATCCACAAAACCTTCTGACTTTAACCACACGTTCTCGAATTTGAAGTAATGCTGTTCATTATGAAGACCACCACAATCAAGTAAAATCGGCTAGTGATCTGAAGAAATCTGTTCCAGGCGCTTCTGCCAAATATCGGAAAATGGTTTTCCAACTCCATAGAAATAAGAAAGCGGTCCAGTCTGGACCAAGTCTGGTTATTTGACCAAGTGGCTGGACCCCCTGCAAGCAGTAAATCTACCAAATTCAAGTCAGTGATACAGTCTGAGAATTTTAGACTGGCAAGTCTCACTCTTCTGTTATCGAAATTTTCATTGGCAAATCTAACTATGTTGAAGTCGCTACCAATGCACCACGGTAAACTCCACTAGTTGTGGAGTCCTGCTAGTTCTTCCCAAAGGAATCGTCTATCAGCATTAAGGTTTGGCCCATACACCTACAAAAATCCACATAAAATTATCAGATACACATCTAAACATGCAAGCTACCGTATACTTACTAGTATACACATCCACTTTTTCCACCACCCGTTGGTCCCATAGCACAATGACACCACTTGACGCCCTTGAAGAAGCCATGTATGCCCAGTCCACATGGGTACCACTCCACAGGCTTCTCACCAATCGCCTATCATAAGATTGCATTTTTCGTTTCCTGAAGACACACTATGTCCACCTTCCACTCTCGAAGTAAGTTTCGAATTCGAAGACGCTTATTCACTTCGTTGAGTCCTTGGACATTCCATGATACGATTTTTGGTTTCATTGGGCCACGTCCAGCCCTTTTCCTTTTGCCCTTCCCTTACTTGGGGGACTTTCTAAATTCAAGGACCATGTCAGCCGATTAAGTTCTCTGATTTGCCGGGATTTTCCTCTACGGTTTTTGTTGTGCCCCGAATTAATGGCAGTTAACAAAGCCATACTGCTTTTCATAACCAGCACACCTAATCCCAATCAATTGATGAATCCCTTGAGCCATTTTCAAGACCCAATCTGATTGGTCTGGAAAGAAATAATTTAACGGATTTGGGTACTGAATTTCTTCATCAACCGTGAAATCCTCCAGCCCTTGCAAGGAATCTGAAAAATCCTCCACCGAGTGCATCAAGTCTTCAGAATTGTCATCTTCTGACAGATCAAGCTCAAAATCGAGGTACCCAACTTGGTTTGCTGGCGGTAAAGCACCATCCCCTCTGGACGACAGTTTCTAGGCTTCCCCAGACGAACGACAGTCTGACAGATTTGAGTTCCCATGCAACGAGCATGCAACCTCGTTCCGATTGCAATCAGTGCATTATGAGAGCACTGCACCGCCGGGATGTCGTCGGAGGGCATCACCGACACCATTGGCGGTCTGCGACCCTCTCGTCGGCATCACTCTGGACGGTTGGGTTTCTGGCACGAATCTGGATCCCTACAAGAAGTTGGCTTGTTTGTGAGGGTTAGATCTCACCGTGGGTAGGGTCTTTCCAGACCCAGCCGGCCCACTGGAGGAGGCCAACCCATAGTCCCTGACACGGTAGGCCTCAGTCTGAGGCGGCCCGGATTCGTGCATCTCAGCCCCAAGCTTGGCCTCACTGGATGAAAAGGGTTGGGCCTCAAGAGACCCATTGACCTTGAAAAGTTGGGCCTTAGTTTCTTTAGAGTTTTGGTCTGGGCCCTTCCGAGGCCCAAGCACATGAAATAGCCGTCTAGGCCTTTTCTTATTCGCCTTCTTTGCATGATTCATAGGTTTTGAGGGCCCAGCGCCGTTATTTTTCCCAAAGTTTGTCGAGATAAAACCTTTTAATCCCTTTCGTTGTTCACTTTCCATAATAAGACCGACACACTTGACTACGGACGGCATGTTCGTTTGCAACTACCGTAAGCTGCCCTGCACTTCCTTTAGCATCACGCGTAATTCCCAGGCTTCAGACCTTACAGCGGCAAGGCTCGAGGAGTCCTTGTGCTGTGTCGTCGTCTTCCTTTCGTGTCTAGGGTTACTAACGGTCATCTTGGGCTTTTCCAACCCTTTACTCTGCGTCGGCACCTCAGAGAATAGAGCATCCTTATACGAATGCGAAGGTTCACCCTTTTCCCATTGCCCTTTGGGTTTAAAATTTCCTTGAAGATCACCCTTGTGGTTGCGCCATTCTAGGAGTTCTTCTATGATTTTTGTCCAACTGCAACCACCATCCCCTTCTGGAAAATAGAGGATAATTCCTCCTTCCCCCTTAGTTGTACTCACTAACCTCCATGAACCAGCCTCTGAAATTCGAACATCAATGGGCAATAAAATTGCTATAGCCCTCCCTGGTGGCCGAATATTCATCTTTATTCTTACACACCTTGATACATTCCTCGAGCACTTTCAACAGCCATTGCACAGGGCTGTCCCAAACAAAGCCTTCCACTCAACCTTCCATCTCTTTTCGATAATGCAACAGTGCCCACCTTCGTTAGACTCAATGACCACCTCCGAATGATGACCCATTATAGCCTCTGATTAAAGAAAACTAAAAAAAAAGCCAATTATTGAAAATGGTTGAAAAGAATTGACTTGAGAGTGAAAACCGAAAGAAGAGAACAGGAAGATGATGTGTACGGAGAGAAAAACTTTAGAGGAGAGAGAGTCCAATGACATTTTTGTTATAATGTTTGCTTCTTTGCCCATACTTGCATGTGCAAATAGTCCTAGCTGCATTATTGTTTGTGATGTTATATAGCTCATGTGTCGTCAGTTGAAATTTTATATGTTGAGTTATATTCTTTGAGACTTTGCTGTAATACAGCTGGCAAGGGATCTTGGTGAAGCACGCTGAATGCAAAGGGAAATCCTTTGAGATAAGGTTTTTTATTTGATTAATTAGGAGTAAAAGAGAGAGAGACAGGAGGAAATTTTGGAGTTAGGAAAGAGATGAACACCCATGGCAAAAATTGTGGATACAACTAATGTTATAACTTATAACCCTAGTACTGTTTTTATTTTTATTTTATTTTTTATTATGGTAAGAGGGCTCGTATTTGTATTTGGTATAAATGAGACCAAGATAAATTATCATAAATAGCGATAAATAGTGATAAACTCATTGCGTGTAAAAAAATAAGTAGTGATAAACAAAGGATGTTGTTGGAGATCCATGAGCCCCAACACCTTCAAGATCACAGAACTTGGGATCTTCGACTATAGTTGTCTTTTTTAACTAATTTTCTCTTTATAAAAACTTCAAATTTACCATAATCTTAAGCTTTAGAGTCGAATTTGTTTGTCATGTGCTTAAATTGTCAGTATGATGGAACTTGCAGGCACTCTCATCTGATCCAGCGTATTGTACCGGAGATTCGTGATTACTTTGCTAAAGCACTTACTAAGCCTAATGCAAATAACCTGCGGCTGTAGATTGCTGCCCTTCTATTCTTGATGATCTCTAACCAAATACGATGTACAGAAATGGTAGTTGTTGCTGTTGAGCGAGTAGAAGTTCCTAATTGGTTGATTGTAGCTCGTAAACTGAGGCCAGATCCTGTTGCTTGTGAGCACACTAAAGTTTCTTCTGTAACGCCGTAGGCTTAGATATTGCTGAGACAGCTACCTTCATGAACATTACTGTTCTTTTTTATTTTTATTTTTTTATGCACCGACCAAGTCTTTGACGGTGATTGGACTTAAAACGTGTTGTCTCTTTAGTGTAGGGAATTTGTCTTCTGCAATAATAATAGGCTGCTAGAGTTCGTTCTCTTTGAAGTGTATGGCTGTAGTATCGTCATTGATTTCTTTTGTAAATATCCATAATATTGTTTCGAGAAAATTATCTATTGAAGCCAGGCCGTCCAAGTTACTTGTTGATTGATTGATTCCATGCGTGGATATATATATATATATATATATATATATATATATATATTGATAAGTTGATTCATTGACTCAATCCAAACGACCTCTATATGTAGCCCTTAAGTCCACTATGATTTTTCTGAAATCTTCAGCTCAAACAATTTTCGGCTATTTTTCTAATGTAACTGGCTCAGCTTGAACAATGTTCACCTAAGTGATGTGAATATCAAACGACCTAATGTGCCCCACCATTGGGCAATGTGCTCGTTAGTAGCTGATCTTCAAAACCCCGGTGGAGTCAGCAAACGACCACCGTCTTAGACACCCCCTAAGCCATGGGGTTTATGATGCGATTGTGTGTTTTTTGGCACCCTACCACCACACACTTGGCATGGTTGGACTCCCCACATCCAGATACTTCGGACCTGGTCTCTCTGGAGACGCTCTGTTGGCGTGTGTAGCATAGACGCCGGCTTCACCGTGGGTTCCCTTTGAAAGGCCGCTAGTGACTTGGACCGCCCAATTCCTAACTAGGAATCTAGGAAAAAAAGGACACAAGGATCTTCATCAACGACTCCAGCACAAATGGTTGTTGTGCTAAGTACTTTCATGGATGTGGATCACAACCACATTCGACAAATCCATTAGTTGGATTTTAAAACCGCAATTGCAGCAATCTCCTCTTTGATTTGGCCGAGGAAGAAAGGTTTGAGTCCAAGTTACTACGCCCATTGTCTTGTTTGTTTTGTTTTTTTATATTGTATGCGCTATAATTTCTGTAAAGGAGTTTTTGTTAGGGTTTCCACCTCTCCTCTTATATTCTGTCTTTTAATTCAATTGTAAGTTTCTTGAAAAACAAAAATGGTTTGACATGAAGCCAAACGAAATATTGTGTACATAGTGCCAAAACTTATGAGCTCTCATTTGAGAACAATCTATATTGTTGGTCTACTATGATCTCGGTAGAAAATACTACGTGTAGGAAATCAATTACAATAACTGAATGCAGAGTCAGCTCAATAGGTTAGGGGGTCTAAGGCTAAACTTTTGATTGAGTTTTTTTTTTTTTGTTTTTTGGTTTTTTAAAAATTTTTACATTAGATTTTTTATTTAAAAACAATTCTATTCATTTGTTTACTTGAGATTTTATACTACATTTTAAACTAATATTTTTACTTAGTAATAACATATATAATATCTATTTAATACTTTTAATTTTCTCTTATTGAGTTAATGAATATTTTTAATTAATATAATATTTTTTTATTTTTATTTTTATTTTTGGGCCTTAAGCAATTCTCTAAATGCCTAACGAAAGAGCCGGTCTTGACTGAATGATCCGACTGGTAGACTTGGGCATTCAGGAGGATAATACTCCTTCATTCTTCGTTTTATTAAAACTACAGCAATTTGAGTTGGCAGTAGGGCTGGGGTATGGACTATGGATGGTATGACTGCAAAGGGCGTGGCTATTGTGAACTGTGAAAAGCCAGTCATGAGTACTTCTAGTACTTCCTATTTGTATTTGGAAACTGACTTCTTCAACATGCTGACCTAGTAATAACAATAATAACGGATCTTTGTTTTTTTTTTGAAAAGAAGGCAACTTGTATTTATTAAATAAATGAGCATTATAACTGGACTTAAAATATACATAACAAGCCAACTAACTCAAGATCTGTAGCATCCCAGTACACTGAGCGTGACTGGCATTATCTAGCCCTAAGCTGTAAAATCCCTCCAGACCACGATCTAGGAGAGCCAAATTCTGTCCAAGTTAGAGTTAACTAACAACCAAACCAGCTTCCAGCCCATATGAAATGGCGCGGAAGGAAAATTCCTTTGAACAAAAGTCCAAGGAAAACCACTCTACGGATCAGAGGCCCTAGAGACAATATTTATTATATTAAAACACTACTAAATAGGAAATAAAAAACAATTGGGAAAATTGAAATACATCCAATTTTCAATTTTAGAAGAATTCAAATAAATACAGTATACAGCAGTGGAGGGTGGCGAATGATCAGGGTTGAATCGACCAGAATCCCGGTCCCAACAGCACCATGCGTGGCCAGTGAAAATTACTGCCAGATGAACGCTTGGCAACTTAGACCCCAGGTTTCGGTGCGCGAGTGTGGTTCACGCGCCGCTTTACTTGGTGTGGGTTTGCCGCGGCTGAGAGAACGGCGCACAGGGAAGCTAGCAGTGGGGTGCGTGAGGTGCTTTGGGCCATGAAATGTTACAAGATGTTGAATGCCGAGTGCCTCCATTACTTCCAAGTGTGTACCTGCAAATAAAGAACAAAGAAACCCGGGGTCGGGGTCGGGGTCGGGGTCGGGGTGGGGGGACAAAAACGACGAAGGAAGAAGAGGGACGGGAGAAACAGGAAAACCAGCAAACAAAAAACAAAGGAAACCAAGAGAAAGTGGAAGGAAAGGAAAAATGGAAGGGCGGACAAGAAGGGTGAGGGGGGAGGAGGGGGGAGTTGGAGTTGGTGCTCACACAACCCCCCCTCCAGCGACGCTATAGAAAAGAGATCTAGGGTTTTTTGGGAGCTTTCGAGAGCGAAAGGAGAGAGGGCCGGGAAACGCACCGCTTCTTTTGGATTTCGCCGGCTGAAACTGGAAAAGGGATCTAGATATAGCAAGCATCCATGGCCACTACCTATGTATATATAGCAGCCAGCTTGCACTAGTATTTAAGGTGAATTACAGCTGAGGACAAGCCAAACTCATGCTCGGCAGAAAAGAGAAACCATAAACATCATGGAAAACGACAACCAAGTATAGCTATACAATAGACTTAACGCAGCATCCCACCAAATACCCAATAATCATTCCACATTTCAAGGCCCACAAAAAACTACTCTTTAAAATTGCAAAACTACAAAATAGTTTCTGCTCACGATAACGCTCCATAGAAGAAGAAAAAGAAACGAAAACATGGATTAGCTTAATAATAACGGATCTGCGTCTTCTTCTAACTTCTCTTTATCAATATCCCAATGTTCCAAAAGCTATATATATCATGATGTCAAAGTTGCAGGCACAACGGAAGCGGGGGATCATGTGGAGTATTCATGTAATATTGAGCGAATGTTTCTGACATCATGGCCTGAACATGATGATCAACGTACCTCTGGCGTCTCTTATAATTTTTCGCTGTCCTCATTGGCAAAGCGGGATTAATTGTGTTTCAGAGATGAGATTTATTTCCTTTTTGTAAGAATATATGAATGCACTGAAGATGGTAGCTTTTCAACTTTCTATTTAGTAATAACTAATACGGTAAGATCGGATCCATAAATTGCATTTAAATTATTTAATAATACGTTTATATATATACTTTACATACTTGAATTGGCATATCTTTTTTAAAAATCCGAAATTAATAGTCAGTTCAAACTAAGCAATGAAATTACTTTGTTTTTTTTTTCCCCCTTTTTGTAAGAATTTATGAGGACATTGAACACGTTAGCTTTTCAACTTTCTATTTAATAATATGATAAGATCGGATCCATAAATTGCATTTAAATTAAAAATATTTGCAAATTCAAATTTTTATATACGTGATAATTTTGCATACTTGAATTGGTCCTGGACCATGAGGTGAGGAGAGGGCGGGGGGGCGGGAAGAAGGGGAGGGAGAGAGAGGCAGAGGGAAAAAAGAAGGGGGGGGGGACATGGTGTTAGGAGCTTTAGAGGTGACGACATTACGATACGATGCCATTTGAAGCTAGAAGAGATATGGTGTCGTTTGGGGTTGTATTGCTGAAGCTATGCGTTTGGAGTTAAAAGGGGGTGCTGCGTTTTGATTCTGAATGTTAAATTCTTGAAGACGATGTCGTTTGGCATACTCAAAGGGCTGCTTTGCAATTCGAATTCGAGGACCACACGTTTGTCTTACTTGTGAAGAATGATAGTTTGTTATTAGATTCCTGTTCCGTAATTTCTGACATCCATATTATAAGGGTGGAGGAATTAGTATATTAGCTTTATCTTTTGGCAAATTTCAAACTGAATTGTCTTTCCTTTTTTAGAGGTTAGATGCCCTCAAAGATCCATTTTTTTATTGGTTATCTTTGAGTAATTTCAATATTTCATCCATTTTTTTAATCTCTTTACTAACGATTATATCATTTTTTCATAAAAGAATACATCATTTTTACTGCAAATTATCCAGCTCCATAACACATGGCACATTGGTAGCAACATCAATATATGTGATCCATCTCTTTATGAGATTCCTTTGAATTTATAGTGTTTTACCTCTTTTTTTAGCAGCATGAAATTAATATTTGATTTCAAACTAAGCAATGAAATGATATTTCTTACTCGGTTATATTTTAGAATATGATTCCCTTTCCGGCTGTCCTGTTTCAAGATCCCTCATGAATCAATAACATTATTTCGTTCTTTGCTAATAATTGATCAATTATTTAAATATATGCCATTCGGGTTCTAGCCTTCTAGATAATTGAGAATTCATAGATGGCAGCGGGGCTTCAAAAATGCACCCAAATATGCTATGAGTGCTGATATACGTACTATTCTTTTATAACTAATTTATGACTTATTAGTGTATTTGAGTTTTTTTATTTTTTTATTATTTTCTTTTAAGTATTTTTTTAATATTTTTAATCCTTAAGAAAAAATAAAAAATATACAACTTTACTTATTATAAAAAAATTAAAAATTATAAAAAAAATTAAATACAAAAAAAATAATAAATAAATTATAAAATAATAATAATTTTAACATTTCTGATATGGCTATATATTGCCCTATAAGCTCTCCTCCTAAATAATCTCTCCAATTTGTTTCCTAACGACGGCACACGCCAACAATATGCTGTATATTGCCCTAGATAAGTTGAAGGTACTGGTGGATAATTTGTCTCAATCAATCCATCCTCTTTTAGGTGATCATTTTTTTATTGGGAGACACTGGGGATCGGTCTGGCTGTCCCCAGCGTCTAAAGCAGTTGGGCTGCTTTATAATGAAAAACACATTAAAATAAAATAAAAAATATGATTAAATAAAAATGAAGATTAAAAATATAATAAAAAAATAAAATGAACAAAATATAATAAAAAACATAATAAAAAACATAATAAAAAATACAATAAAAACATAAAAATATAAAAAAAAATACAATAAAAAAATAAAGTCGCCTGAGTCCGCCGGTTCCGATGGCGTGGGTGGTGTCGCCACCGCCACCGAAAACAGCAGGGACTGCTTTAGTGGAGGGGGGCAGCCCATCTGCCCCCAGGATTTGCCTTTTTCATTTCCTGCCCTTAACTCTCTCTTCCCCAGCGCCAACATATCACAGTACCGTGATATATTCGCAATATGTCCACACAGATCGATCCATCTCCAATATGGCTTCCATTACCAAGGAGGTTGAGATGGAGATTCTCCCATTCATCCGCATCTACAAGGACGGATCTATTGATCGACTCTTGGACTCTCCCATTGTGCCCCCTTCCCTTGATCAAGATCTTCAAACTGGCGTCTCTTCAAGGGACATCATCATTTCAAAAGACCCTCCTATCTCTGCTCGTCTCTACCTCCCAAAACTCGACAAAACCCACCTCCAAAAGCCCCCCATCTTGGTTTACTTCCATGGCGGAGGCTTCTTCTTCGAGTCTGCCTTCTCCCGAGACCACCAGCGGTTCCTCAACAGTTTGGTTTCTCAAGCACAAGTTGTGGCTGTTTCGGTGGAGTATAGGCTTGCTCCTGAGCACCACCTCCCCATTCAGGGGCGGAACTACATGCACCTTAAGGGGGGCTACCGCCCCCCCAAAGTTTAAAAAATAATTAAGACAGTATACAAGTGAGTAAAAATATTCTCCTATCTACAAACTTTTTACTCAAATTGACCCCCTCAGATATGAAATTATCCCTTTACAATGTACCAGAGTCTTAAAATACTACAGAATTCATCTTGTACCATTCGACGCAAGTCCTATACCGTTGGATCTCTAATCTCTTCTTACATTTCTGTCATGATTTGAGTCAGTAAAAGCTATAAAGCATTGCTGCCAGCCTGACTGTTGCGTGTTCAATGTGCAAGAAGCTGCTGCGTGTTCAACATGCTCTGCTGTAGAGAACATGACTCCACGGACTAAATTTAGTTATATAAAGAATCTGCAGTGCTAAGCTGCTAGCTCAACAACTCAGACATATCAAACAATTGATTAATATAATAACTTTAATATGTAGAGAGGTTAGAGAACAATTGATTAATATAATAATATGTGATTATTTATTAATATCTTTAGAGAAAAAAAATAACTTTAACAATATGTGATTGTTTATTAATATTTATTTATTCAACACATCCTGTTGAGTTTCTATTTTCAACCAATAAGTTCTCTAACCTCTCTACATAAGTATTTAATTGACATTTAAACTTCTATTTTTTTGTTTTTAATTTTTTTTTTTTGTGTTGATGCAAGTTTACAATGATGTTAGATTTGGTTAAATATGTTTCACATATAACAGTATTCTCTCATTGAATTAAAACAACTTAATTAGTGCATGGATTATTCATTAAAAAATATTGAATCAATGTTATTAGCTATGAATTTTAATTTTGTGTAAAAACCATTATTGATAAATGAGTGTAATGAACTCCATTGTCAAAATTTGTATGTCTTCAAATTTGGGTTGGATATTGTAGGTTTGTAAATCAATTGAGAATATTTGTTAATTGACAAACTATACAAAAAAAAAAAAAATCTAACATTTTTATATTATTACTTAATAGGTACTTCTCAGATTTATTCTCAATTTATAATATTTTTTCAAAGTATAGAAAAATATAAACAAGTTAAGAAATAATAACAGTTGATTTTTTTTTAAAGAAACACGTTGACAAGTCGACAAATAAAAAAAAAAAAAAGACGTGGTCACATGGATAAGTCGGAGACTTTGTCAATCGCCCCCCCAAATACCAAATGCTGGTTCCGCCCCTATCCCCATTGCTTACGAAGATTGCTTGGCCGCCCTCCAATGGGTTGCTTCCAACTCCATAGATAGCACTACTAATGATCCATGGTTGAATCACGTTGACTTTAAACGAGTTTTCATTGGTGGAGATAGTGCAGGAGCCAACATCGCACACAATATGGCCATGCGAGCTGGCGTTGAGAGCTTACCTGGTGATGTTAAAATTCGAGGAGCCTTTCTTACCCACCCTTACTTCTGGGGTTCAGACGCAATATCAGAGTCAACGGAGATGGATAATCCAATGATCAACAAAGCTGTGCCCAACTTGGCTTGCAACTTTGTATACCCATCTGCACCTGGTGGTATTGATAATCCAATGATCAATCCGATGGTTCCAGGAGCGCCTAGCTTGGCTGGACTTGGGTGTTCTCGATTGCTTGTCACTGTGGCCGAGATAGACTCGATGAGGGGTCGAGGTATTGCTTACTATGATGCAGTTCGGAAAAGCAGCTGGAAAGGAGATGCTGAGTTGGTTCAAGTGGACAGAGAGGACCATGCTTTTCACGTCTTGCATTTTGACAATCAGAGTGCCAAGGATTTGATCAAACGCTTGGCTTCTTTTCTTAAAAACTAGTTTATTTTGTTCTTCAATTATGTTTCTGAAGGTGGGACACTGTTTGTTGGTAAAATATATACATAGTAATAAGATAAAAGCTAAAATAAAATTAAGAACTCATGAAATGAAATTAGTTTGGATTGAGGAATGAAAAATTCGTTGATAAGGATATTCATCAAGACTTCAAGAAATTATCAAAGGTGGAAAATTGTCTAGTCTGTCAGTTAACTTTGTTTCCATCGGGATCGAAGTACTTTGAATAATTAATACAATTTTTTTTAATTTTTATTTTATGGAAAGATTACATTTCATTGTAATAATAAATGAATTTACTTCAATAACCAATAGATAGAGGAAAGAATTCATAATATTATGAGCCTTACTAACTTATTGATTTGTAGCGCCCCCACATATATCTGTGGTGGATATTGTTTTAATTTTTAAAATTTTTAAGTGACAAAACTACAGAGAACTCAATCTTGTTTTGTGGTAATTTGTTTGAGAGTGTGACACTCTGAAAAATAGAGGTACAATAACCATACTCTCCAAAGTTTTTTTTTGGAGGCGGGGGAGTCGCCACCTCCATCCTTTAAAGAGAATGTGACCATCTTCTCCATTTTTTCTCCCTGTGACAAAACCTCACTAAAATCTCCACTAGTAACCAGGGACAAGATCTAGCATTATGTAACCCTCTCATAAATTCCACTTCTGAGACCTTCTGGAGGCCTTACTACAGCACCCACATGATTACATGAAAAGTTTTGGATTGACAAATCAACATCACTCAACCACATCAGTGCAAGTCCCCCATCCTGACCCACACAATCTATAGATAGGAAATTAGAAAAACTAAGAGTATACTTACAACGATCCATTTCTTTCGTAGTTAGCCTTGTATCCTGAAGGAAAAGAATCTTGAACACTTGTTTCGACACCAAGTTTCAAAGTCTATGAATGCCACGTGGGTTCTCAAATCCACATGCATTTCAGGATAAGATTTTTATAATCCTCGACAGAACTAGACTCCAACCACTGTTGATTTCTTCTGCATCTTCTGACAACCTCCTCCACTCGCCATAGCCAAGCCATTGCCACTATGGATACCTTAGTTTGCTACTTCTTCACAAAACTCAGGGACAATACTCTTTCATTTACGGGATTGGGAAGAAACCCTCCCCTTTAATGAACCATCAAAATGATCCTGTTGGTCTTGGGCCTCCAATTGAATAATTCTTTTCCACTTACGACTATTCACGCCATAAGGTTTCGTGGGCCCTAAAGCTACTGGGCTGCAGATTGGCCTTAACCTTATCTCCCAACCCATTCATCCACTCATCACACTTCATACCCAGCAGACTTTTCGAAATATAACCTGTATAACTCCCATCTCACTCTTATCTTCCCTTACTGACAGTTGCATAACGGTAATATTAGAATTAACTCCCTGATTCATTGCCCCTTGCAAATTCTCCCTCTCATCTTCCACTGGATTCATTATCGAAAAATCAGTCCTACAATTTGACCTCCGTGTTCTAAGGCTTATTGAATTTTTGTAATAGTTTCGTTCTGTAACGACTTCTCCAAATTCTCCCTGATCACCTTCTCAAGCTTCACTGGCACCGAACAAACAAAATTTTGATCAACAAAGCCTGGTCTGTCCCGACCCCTACCACCTAAACTGGTGGCTCAAAGCCTTGCAATCTTTATGCTGATGACCAACTTTCTCAAAAAGATAGCAGTATTTTGGTAGCCGTTCGTAAGAGAACTTTACCTAGATCGATGCCTGTTCACCCAAGCATAGCTTATTCCTCATTAACTCCCCCCAAGCCATTCCCTCTTCTTTGACATCCACCTCTTCCACTGTCCCAATCTTATTCCCAATCATGGTCCCCACCTTTTCCCCTTTTGCAAAGACTGGGAGATCATGGACTCTCACCCAGATGGGCATCTGTGTGAGAGATATGTTGTGGATTACTTGAGTCCCATCTACTTCCCCCCAATAACATCAAACAATTATCAAACGACCAAGACCCCTCCCTTAGAACCTTCCTCTTATCACTCTTGTCTTCAAACTCCACTAGCATAGTATTCGAACTCAAGTCCCCAAACCAATTTCGATGAGTAGCATGCCATCAGTTAGCGATAGACGCTGATAGAAATAATCTAACTCCTCGTTCATCGCATAAAACTAGAAGCAGACTTCCCTATACAAGACAGGCCGATACGAACCTCTACATGGGAATCTCGAGAGGAAATATAATTTGTTCGGTGAGTGAAACCGATGAACCCAACTATTTTCGGGTGGGCCAAGTCGGGTTGTACGGGTTTGTTGGCTAGTTGGACTTCTTGCACAGGCCTAGATACTACACTAAAATAGAAAACTTGGATCATGGAATGGAATATAATTAAAACCTATGGTTTCAATACCAAAAGGAGGAAAGACATGCAAGGAGTTTCCTCCCGACCGCTCGCTGCATAGTTATATATCTGATGATTATTGAAGGGTAATTGCGTCCCACAAAGTGGTTGATAGAAGAAGTACTATCGAGAAATTAAATAGTCATGCATGATTAATTGATAATATTTTGGTCTTTAACCACGCATGCAAGCTATCATATATAGTAGGTAGATCGATGTAAAGTTCATCATGAGTTGATTAAAAATTTGTACAAATTAATCACCAATCTTTTAAGTACCTTTCAATCTTATTTACTCTTGAATTATAAGATGCATCCAACTAACTTTAACAGAATATTAAGTCAATATCTAAAACAATCAATAAAGGATAATCTGCACAGCCTTGAAAAGAAAATGAAGTAATTGACTCAATGAAAATTTGTGGAGGCAAAGCTAGCTAGCTAGCTGCACATTAAACCCAAATGGGTCAACTTTCTTACTCAAAAAATGAATCAAATATTTTAAATGCAATTAATAGGTAAAATGAATGGGCCATTAAATGCAATTAATTATGCAATCAACTTTCGAGCGATATTATATGATCGGTTTGGATTGTTTTGGAAAAATCAACTTATCATACTTAAAACGCGTAAAAATTGGTGATGTCAACGATGACAGGATTGATCGATGCATTCATGCATCTCAATGATCTACTGGAAAACTTTGGATTATGGATTGTTGTGGTGACCGACCATGCACGAGGAAATCGCATAATAGATCGAAGTGTTATAATTTCCTTTTATTTTTTACTATAAAAAAAAATATTTATAATATTTTAATCACAAATAAAAAATTATTTACTATTAAAACAATCGATTTTAATAATAAATAATTATTCTCGTTATAATTAAATTTTACAAAAATTTATTCTTTTTATAATATATTTGCATGCATGCGCATGGTTTTATATATTTTTCTCGACAAACACGTGCACAGCACACACATATCATCATTCTATAAAAAGTGTCAATGTCAAATGAACAGTAATTTGTTAATCTTCCAAATTTGCCCCTATTTTTGTATTAAATTCTCATTTTCTCCCTAATTTACAAACATTATATTTTTATCTAACATTTTTACCCCTACTTAATTTACCCTTTTTTTTTTGCGCCTTTTTTAATAATAACATTACAATAATATATATATACATTATACGCTGAATATGTACAATGCTGCTGCATTTGTGCTGAAAAGATAATGGAGATCTAGGAACAGTACTGAACAATCATTTTACTTAAATTTTTTCATTTCCTCCCCTCTCTCTCTCTCTCTCTCTCTCCCAGTATCACAATCCCCTCGTTTATTGATCCCTGGCTCTCTATTAATTATATGGCTTCCATTACCTGCAAGGAGATAGAGATGGAGATTTTCCCATTCATCCGCATCTACAAGGATGGCTCTATTAATCGACTCATGGGGTCTCCCTTTGTGCCCCCTTCCCAAGATCTTCAGACTCATGTCTCTTCAAAGGACATCATCATTTCGCAAAACCCTCCTATCTCTGCTCTTCTCTACCTCCCAAAACTCGACCAAACCCACCTCCAAAAGCTCCCCATCTTGGTCTACTTCCACGGCGGAGGCTTCTTCTTCGAGTCTGCTTTCTCCCGAGACCACCAGCGGTTCCTCAACAGTTTGGTTGCTCAAGCACAAGTTGTAGCCATTTCGGTGGAGTATAGGCTTGCTCCTGAGCACCCCCTTCCCATTGGTTATGAAGACTCCTGGGCCGCCCTCCAATGGGTTGCTTCCAACTCCATAGATAGCACTATTGGTCATGCCAATTTATGCAGAGAGCCATGGTTGAATCATGGTGACTTTAAACGATTTTTCATTGGTGGAGATAGTGCAGGAGCCAACATCGTTCACAATATGGCCATGCGAGCCGGCGT
The DNA here is from genome assembly GCA_036559045.1 of Platycarya longipes. Lineage (NCBI taxonomy): Eukaryota > Viridiplantae > Streptophyta > Magnoliopsida > Fagales > Juglandaceae > Platycarya > Platycarya longipes. The sequence continues at coordinate 38,363,690 of CM071789.1, read as the reverse complement.
TGAGAGCTTACCTGGTGATGTTAGAATTGTAGGAGCCTTTCTTACCCATCCTTATTTTTGGAGTTCAAGTGCAATATCAGAGTTGTCGGAGATGGATCAACTCAATCACGTCGATAAATTAGCTGTGCCCAGTTTGGCTTGGAACTTTATATACCCATCTGCACCTGGTGGTATTGATAATCCAATGATCAATCCAACGGCTCTGGGAGCACCGAGCTTGGCTGGACTTGGGTGTTCTCGGTTGCTCGTGACTGTGGCTGAGATGGATATGATGAGGAATCGAGCACTTGCTTACTATGAAGCAGTTCGGAAAAGCAACTGGGAAGGAGAATCACGCAGTTCGAGTGGATGGAGAGGATCACGCTTTTCACATCTTGAATCTTGACACTCAAAATGCCAAGAATTTGGTCAAACGCTTGGCTTCTTTTTTTTTCTCCGAAGGTGGCTAGGCTTGTTGGTGATTATAAGATAAAACTTATAATAAAATAAAATTTTAAACAAAATTTGTTGGGTGTTAAGTATATTTTGATTATCAAATTTTAAAATAAACAAATATTACGTACGGCCGAATGATTGAGCCCAATAGTTAATTAGCAAAGAGAATGAGCATGCAGCTACAGTTGTTTATAACGATTAAGGCAGCTGCTAGATTTTATTTTATTTTTATGTATATTTTCTTTGTTTGTATTTGTTGGTCTGCGTTAAATATCGGGACCTCTTTTAACTATTATATCTTATAATCGCTTTAATATATCTAATATGCTTGCTTAGAAGACAAAAAAAAAAAAAAAAAAAAGGCAGCCTGATCTAGATTTGGTATGCATTTTCTTTGATTGCATGCATTTAAGTTTTCTTCTTTTTATAAAAAGAAAATTTAATGACTCTTGCTTTATCAAGTAGTATTGGTTGGCAGCTGGCGGTTTGCTTGTCCTCTTTCCTTTCAAATCTTTTGAACCATTTTTATCAATTAAATTTAAATGATTGGCTACTTTTTCTATCACAAATTTATAATACACGACTTTTTGAATGAAAAAAAGTGATTGGTAAAACATATAAAAACTAGAAAGTCTCATATAAGTACTATATTTATTTATTACTTATATAAATCAACATATATTACTCCCAGTAAAATACGCTTAATGCAGACTGTTTGCACTTTAAAGATTTTCAGTTAAACATAATGCTATATGTACTTATAATTTAATTATATATTGATAACACTCATTTTATTAATTTTTGTTTTGAAATTTCAAATCTAATAATTTTCAGCATATCAATATTCATTAATATTGACATGTAGAAAATTAAGATTTTGTAAGTCATTCTTAACTTCTTAAATATATTTCACATTTTCCTTTCATTTAAACCATCATCATTCAAACTTAAAAGTAAATGTAACCAAATTCTTTAGCTGAAAAAATACCCACAATGTAAAATATTAAATTTATATTATTTTTATCTTACTGTTTTCATTTCCCTTGTTTGGTTTTGAAGATGTCTCATCTCATCATTATAATTTTTTAAAATTTTTACATAAAATATAATAAATAATTCAACTTTTACAAATCTAATCAATTTAATTTTTTTAAAATTTTAAAATAATAATAATATTAACAAATAATATTTCAATAATATTTTATTCAACTTTCATATCTCATTTTAACTCATCTTATTTATAATTATAACAATACAATCTGGATGAGGTTTTAGAAACAAAATTAAAACATTTACAATCAATGTGTAGAAAACTGAGAAAACAAGTGTAATTTGTGATTTAAACTCCACTCAATTAGTTAATCGAGAAGATGGTATAAATTTTTAATTAATAATTTTGTTCTGCAAAATGATAAGAATAATTTTTAAATACGAACCTAATGTAAAAACTAAAATAGAAATAAATTTATTGAGTTTTGTTTTCAAATTATAAAGGTCGCACTCAAAATTTTCATCTTAGACACGAGACCCTCACTACAACACATTTAGATTTTAATGACAGATGAAATCATTACAAAAATACTAAAATGTCAGAAAAGATATTTAGTGACAGTTTAAAACTATCACCAAATGACCAAAATGGTTTGAAACTATTATTATAACCATCACCTAAAGTGCATCATGGATAAGACTTGGTGATGGTTTACTATTCAACAATCACAAAAGATATTTTTAATGATAGTTAGAGGTCTTTCGTTTGATGTAACGTTCAAAAGTTCAATTTTTCTGACGGTTGAAATGTGTCATAGAAAGTAACATTTGAACATAAACCCAATCGATTGACATTTGAATGACAGAAGTTGACGTTTGTTGGGATAAAGTTTGAACGTATAATTTATATGATCGAACGTCAACTGCATTATGGGTTCGTGTGCATGCTCGAACGTTAAGAAACCAACGCTCAAACGTTAAGAGTATAACATTCGGACGTTCGTTCAAATGTTAACAGAGAAGTGTTTGGACATAAGTGATACGTTAGGAGGTTTGTTCGAATGTTAATCGTTTAAACATTCGAACGTTTTTCTTAATACGCTCGAATGTTGGGTCTAACGTTCGAACGTTATTTTGTGATCTTGTTTATTTACGTTCATCCAATGGTCGAACATTTCATATTTACATTCGTATGTACATGTCAGAAATGCTAAATTTCATAAAATTAAAAATATAGAAATTGTATTATATTACACCATAAACTTAACAACTAACATAGTCTTATAAAGTTGCAAAACTAGATATTTAAAGTAATAAACAATGACAAATTTGATAAAATTTATTTCTTCTTATTTTCTTGCCCATTGCGATCCTGTTGTAATGACATAACACACTTCATCTGAACTATCATCTCCCTCTGCACTTGTTCTTGGACTTCATTGCATATTCTTTCCTTCTGATCTCTCTGTTATTCCTGTAAATGCGTCTCTAGATCAGACTGTCGTTTCAAGAGAGACTGATTTCTGCTGTCTCGACCTCATATACTCATTTTCTCATCGTACTTCTTCTAATTCTTTGATAAGATTATTAAATTGTGAAGTCGAGGAGCTTGTGAAGGATGAACTAGCAGAATGCTTGAAAGAATGTCTCAAACCTCTTACCATACCTGACTTAGTTCCAAGCACTTGCGTGAATATGTCTATGTCATTAGGAGAATATTTTAAGAAACTGACTGCATCTTCATTATTTTTTCCTATAATTAGAAAGAAAACACATAATAAGCAACGTATTAAAAGAAATACAAATAAAAAATAAATTATTCACATATTGCATAATTTATTTAACATAACACCGCTTACATAATTATCTGCAGCGGCAAGATCTATCCATTCACTATAGTTATTAGTATGAATAGCAGCATTAAAAAGAATGAGAATTTTTTTTTCAGGATCATCACGTTTTTAACAAAGACACATTAACAATTTTTAATAGATAATTTTACTACTTAAATAAAAAAAATATCAGAAAAATAAATGAATTTCTATAAGTTATTAATTATCACTTTATTAGCAAGATGGTAGAATGAGCTGGAACCGCACGATGGTGGACAATCAGAGTGGATCTATTCCGTCCATTTATAAAACTTAACTTCTACAAAATTAGTTAAAAATATTAATTATAATATAGAATGAATATAAATGTTAATAATTAAAAGATCTAGAATACCTGATAATTTGGGCTTGCAAAAAGATTACAACACTTCATCCAATCATCTAATTTCATCTTCTGGAAAATGGATTGTTTAGCCTATTCCAACATCTCAAATCTCTTGAAGTGGTTATGATATTGTCCCTTGTGACATTAAAATAGTGTAGTCATCAACTCATTCACAGTTCTCCAATCCTCACTACGGCTAAAATCAAGATCGAACTCATCCTAAAAAGTGAATTACCTCAGAAATATAAGATACTAATTTAGGTGAAAAAGTGTACTCGCAAATTAACTTACCAGCACACGTTTCCGAACATGCTCCTTAACCTCATTAGGAACATCTCGCCATGATCGCACATAAAATGAAGCATAAGCTCGAAACCAATATAGTAGGAAATCGCTGTTGCACCATTATCTACTCTCCCAATGGAGTTATCAGGAAATCCACTCTCCCATGAGTATATCATGAGTATAGGCACGACTGCGACGAGAAGCTAATGCATAAACTAATATATACAATAGTATAATTATAGTTATATAATTATTGAGAGTGTTAAAATATAATTAATTATAAATGACATTTTATTACTGGTAGGTGTTGACTGACTATCTATCTCTTACGTGTTAACTTTTTCAGGAGTGCATGTCTCAGGGGGAGTCTTCGACGAGTTTGGGACTTGGTAGACGAGGCACATTTCTTGGTTGTGGTTTTGGCGGCATCATTGATAATGAATAATAAGATAAAGAGAATTAATTAGAAAAAATTATGAAAATTATAATATTGTATAGTCACCTATATGAAAAAAAATATCAGTACTTTATTCTTCATTTTCGAATGTATTTTTCATATTTGTTTTATAATCTCCCTCAATAACATCTTTTTCATCATCATTAACCTCCTGTTCTTCTTCTTCTCTCTCCTCGCTTACTTTAATTGGATGATCTTCTAATACATATTGTGAGGACCCGTAATTTTACCTATTTTATAATTTTATAATTTAATATTAAATATATAATGTTTGTTAATATAAATATTGTGTTATTACTTGATTGATATTAATATTATTAAAGTGTGCTTGTGTTTAAAATATTTGGATATTTCATCTTCATTTAAAATTATTTTCATGTTTAAAAATGAAGCTAATTTATTTCCTCATATTATTTTATTGTGATGCATTTAATTTGATGTTTGAATGTAATCTCATTATTTTATTGTGTTGGAATTTAAATTAAAGTGTTGTAATTTATTCATTTTAATTTAATTTAATGTGTTTTAATTTATTTATACTAGGTGTTTCGGATTGGGCTTTTAAACACACACACACACACACACGTGTATATATATATATATATATATATATATACACGTGTGTGTGTGCGCGTGTGTGTTTGTGTTTTGGGTTAAATTAGTTTTAGTTTTAAGACCCGGCCCGTGTAGCTTGGAGTTCAGCTCCTTTGTTTGCCTAAAATGACACCGTTTGGTGTTTTTATATATGTAAATTCAGCCCCTTATATATGATCAAATGCTGGCTCCCTAAACTTGTAGCAAACGACACCGTTTTAATAATTTATATAAGTGAATTTCTTGGCCTACGCACGTCGTCTTATTCCTCCCATTTCTTCTTTATTACTTTTCTTTTCTTTTCATTTACGTTGGTTTCATTTCCTGTATACCCTTGAGATTCCAGCCAAATTTTGCAGCCTTTCTTCAGCTCATTTCACATGCGTGTTACTCCCTCGTATACCCTGTACCTAGACGAAAATTTCCCTAGATTGATGTTGTAGATTGATGCTTGACGTGCACGTAACCGCCTCCAAACAGTGAGCGTCTAGCTCTGTTTTTCCTTCATTTTTTCATCTAAAAAGTTGAAGATTCTCCTCCTTTGTAGCTTACTTGTCTTGGCTCGATTGTTGTGTGCTTCACATGAGTTTTTCCCGCTCAATTTCTACTCTCTACAAGTTAATTTTATGCCTATAAAATGGTCATCGACTCTTACGAAAAACCCACACCGAAAACCCCTCTGAATGTTGTGTTCTAGCCTTCATTTGGGTTAATTCTGAGCTCTTTTTTTCCACAACTCAGACTTGAGTTTTTCCCTCTTTAAACTCTAGTAATCTGAAAATTTCAAGTGAGATTTTAATAGTGTTTTAATCATCATTTCATTCGCCGTATGTCACCGCTTGGGATATCTTTCGGTAAGCTTTTTATTCGTTTTAACGTTTAATTAATTATGTGTTGCTTTTAAATTTATTTATTTGGTTTTATTCTATTTATGTTCAAGTGTGTAGTTTACTTAATTATTAATTTCATTTTAATTTAGGCATTTATGTTCAAGTGTTTAAATTATCTTGTTCATAATATTATTTGTTGTTATTTGAGTTGTTATAAATGTGTTGTCTTAGCTATGTTTAAATGTTTTAATTACTTTCGGTAATAATATTTATTTATTTATGTTTTTTTGATTATGTTGGTGTGCTGGGCACAACTTTAGCTTCGAGTACGTTGGTGGAAGAATATGATAGCTTTTCAGCATCTTTGCTAACATCTGAAGATTTTATCGAGCGTATAGTAAGTATTTTTCAAATAAATTTTGAGATTTAAATATATTTTGCATTAACAATTCAGTGTTTGGTTGATGATTGGACTTATTGAATGTTGGATATTTTGTACATGGTGGTACGTATTGTGTAATTGCACGCTTGTTCATGTGTATATTGATATTTGGGGTTTTAATACGAGACTTAATTATTGGTATGTTGAAATGATTTAATTGATCGATTTTAAAAGAGGTACTGTAGGGATGGTGGGTGGTGGTTTTAGTCCCGCCTGTGATTTCTGCCTACAGTATTATTTGATTTGTAGATTTTAATAGTTTTGAATGAGTCATAACGAGGACAGCGATACGTAATGCCCACTATGATTGGTGTGTATGTTATATCGGGGACGGCGATACGTAATGCCCGATATGATTAGAGTGTGTTTATCATAACGGGGACAACGAGATGTAATACCCGCTATGATCAGAGTGTGTAAGTCATAATGGGGATGACAATACGTAACGCCTGCTATGATTGGAGTGTCTATGTCATTGGGGACGGTGATATGTAACGCTTGTATGACTGACATGAATATGGGGATAAGCAGGGATGGTGATAGAGTCCCGCCTGCGATTCCCGCCTTCAGTATTAATTGGATTTATGAGCCATTTTATGGGAAAATAGTAGATTTTGATAAATTGTTTTGAATACCATTTTCTAGGAAAATGGTTGGTTTTTAAATGGATTTATTTTGGGCCAAATAAGATTTTGGCGTGAGTGGTTTATTCGTTTATTTTGAGAATGATGATTTGTTGAGTTTCATGCATATGGTGTCACATTCACATGTTGTGTTGTTGCATGAATATATTTTATATCTTGTGATTTGTTTGAGTTGTACTTATTTACGATGCCATTTTTTGGCATCGTAGATTTTGGATGCAGAAGATGAGGAGGCTGAGTCTGAGGAGGTGGCTCCACCATTAGATTGATTTGTTGTAATTTATTATCTTGGGAAGTGTTATTCCCATTTTTTATAATTATGTATTTGTATGTTTTGACTTTCGGATGACTGTATTAAATCTTCTGTTGGAGAATTTGTGTTAAACTGTTTAGTAAAATATTTCTAAAAATTCTGATACTTAGATATTGACTTCAGTTATCCATTACTTTTATTTTATGTATGTCACTTGTACACATACACACTTAGCACTTTTTCTGGGGTGTGTGACTCGAGTTGTTAGCATCCAATGCCTCGATTCCTGTGCTTTCGTATGAGGGAGTAGGGGGCATCACACATATGGGTCGAGATGGACGGGTAGATGTCATCTTTACATAAGGGGAGTATCTCGAGTGCATCGAGGTCAACAAACAAGTTAATACACTATGGTCACTCTTCGCCACTCACACCGTCGCCAAACGCCACCACAACCATCATAGAAAGGTAGGCATCAATCTACTAACTCATTTATGTGTTTTTTTTCTTCTAATTTTGAATGAAATTAGGAGAAAATTCAAAACTCATAGTGGCCAGATTTTCTCCTTAATTTTCTAGCCACCATAGGTTGCCAATGATCAAATGGCCATCATAGAAACATTTGAACATTACAATTTGAAATTCTGTAACTATTGTAAACGTTCGAACGTGACAATTAATGATCAAACGTTTGGTCATAATGTTCAAATTTTTTGTCTTATCATACGAATGTAAAAATAAGTTCGTTTGTTGTATGAAACATTTGAACGTGGACGCTTCAGCTTCAAACATTGTGGGTTTATGTTTGAACGTAAGCCCGGGTTATGGTCAAACGTTCCATGCACGTAGTCCTATTAAATTGTTATGTTCAAATGTACTTTTATGGCACATTCGAATTAAGGCTGAGCAGAAATCCAAAACTCCGACTTCGACACCAGTTCCGATCCAGTTCCGCTCCGGCTCTAGCTCCACTTTGACTCTGACAAGTGGAGTCAAGTCGGAGTTAGAGTCTGAGTTTTTTCTCTCTCCTGAAGTCAACGTCGGAGGCGGAGGCGGAGGGAGGACCTCCGCCGACTTCGACTCTGAACCGCTCCGCCTCCGACTTGACATCTGCCTCCGCCTCCGACTTTACTTCCAATTCCGACTCCGACTTTACATATAAATATAAAAATATAGATATATCATATCTATATAAAAAAATATAGATATATAATTAAATTAACTTATAAAATAATCTACTTATAATATAATAAACATTTATTAATATATCATGACATACACTAATGTTATAATAAGTTATAATATACATCTAATATATGTTATAAATTATAAACATCTAGATGACTAGGTCTACTTATAATATAAATTTTAATTAGTTATATTACTAATGTCTATTAAGTTTTAATATATTATAAGTTACTAATATATAAGTGATATAAAATTATAAGTTAGTACAATTACTAATATAATCATTTATAATATAGTAGACATCTACTAGACTACTAATAGTTAATGACATAAATTAATACAATTAGTTAGATTACTAATGTATAATAAGTGTTAATATGTTATAAGTTACTATTGCATATACATGATATAAACTTATAAGTTAGTAAAGTTATTAATATAACAATTCATAATATAGTAGACATCTACTAATAATTAATGACATAAACTAATGCAATTAGTTAGATTACTAATGTATAGTAAGTGTTTTTTTAAAAGTATATAATAAGTGTTAATATGTTATAGGTTATTAATGTATAAGTGATATAAACTTATAAGTTAGTAAAGTTACTAATATAATAATTTATAATATAGTAGTCATCTACTAATAATTAATGACATAAACCAAAGCAATTAGTTAGATTACTAATGTATAATAAGTGTTAATATGTTATAAGTTACTAATGTATAAGTGATATAAACTTAGAAGTTTAGTAAAGTTACAAATATAATAATTTATAATATAGTAGTCATCTACTAATAATTAATGACATAAACTAAAGCAATTAGTTAGATTACTAATGTATAATAAGTGTTAACAAGTTACTAATGTATAAGTGATATAAACTTAGAAGTTAGTAAAATTACTAATATAATAATTTATAATATAGTAGATATCTAATATAGTTATAATTTACTAATATAATAAATTATAAGATAGTATACATCTGCTATTATATCATGACATAAACTAATGTAATAAGTTATAATACTAATGTGTAAGTATTATAAATTATTCTTTAAAAAAATATTATAAGTTACTAATGTATAAATGATATAAACTTATAAGTTACTAATATAGTAATTTATAATATAATAGACATCTACTAATGTAATAACTTGTATAGAGTAATAAGTTATAAGTTACTAATAAGTATTAAGTATAATACTAATGTTGGGGAGACTATTACATAAAAAACTAAATAAATTTAATAATAATATTAGCTAATGTTTCCAAATAATCTACTTATAAACCCTAAACCCTAGTAAATATAGATAGATAATTAAATTAATAGACCTCTATTAATTTGAAAATAAACTATTATAAAATAATGTATAGTAGTCATCTTAAAATATAATATTTATTTTTTTACAGATAAAATATAATACTTATAACTTACCTTATCTTAAAAAAAATATATATTTACGAAATTTCCCTGCAGGGCCACAAGCCAAGTGGCCAACTTAAATATGAAACAACGTTGTTTCCAGATAAACGTCGCCATTTTATCCTAGCGCCCCCCTGCATGCGCGACTCATCCATTTGGACCATTTCATTTGATTTCTTTATTTTCTCATTTCCTCATTTCTCAAGCTTGAAGAACCCTAGCAGCCACCTCCATCCCCTCGCCTCCTCCTCGCGGCCTCGCATCCCTTGCAGCCTCGCCTCACGGCATCACCTTCTCCTTGCGCACGTGGCAACAGCGAAACAACTCTATTTTGGTAAGAATCCTTCCATTTCTCCATTTTTTTGGTATGTGTTTTTCAAACCATTTTGGCTTTGTTTGTTTCATTGAGTGTTGAATCGTTTGTAAATATAGAAGGATTTGTTTGTTTCACTGAGTGTTGAGTCGTAGCTCTATATAGAAGGATTGTTTTTTTTTCTCCTCTGGAATCTGGAAGCTGGACATGTTTGGGTTTTCTATGAAATCTGAACCTTGATATTTGTTTGATGCTTGAGATACTGGCTACCACTCTCAAACCATTTTCAGTGGACATGTGACTTGATTCAGGCATATATAAATATATATATATATATATATATATCTAAGAAGAGGTAAGGATTGAGTCTAGTTTTTTTATTTGTCAAAAAAGAAAAAGAATAAGAGAATTGAGGCTAGTTTTAGTATGCTTTTCACCTAGAACCCATTTGACTTAATGTGTCAAAAGTTAAAAGCTGAGACCATTTATTCCTTTAAGATGAGTTTAAATTGCTTGAGAGTAAAGGGGGAAGCATATTTTCTCATATTTTGATATTGTGTGTTGTAGTTATTAAATCATGAATACAGAAGGGGAAAGTACTCCTACATCCACAACTACATCTTGTCCTACCATCCCAATTGTAAGGCGAGTAGACCCAGTACCACAAGACCCAATGAACATCGATGTCGATGTTCCCATCATTGAAGAGACTATGGAACCAATAGATGTAGACTTAGATGATTCAATAGCCACTCTCTCTACCAACCGTTCAACTCATCGCCCTCGCCTTCCATCTGTTAGTAAAAACCAAAAAAAAAGATCTGAGTTATGGGACAATTTCACAAGAGCTATTGATTGTGATCCGATTGAACCCGTAGCTAATTGTAATCATTGTGGAAGGGAATTAAATGCTATGCCAAGAGGGTTGGCATTTTAGCTATGAAACAACATATCTACTTTTGCCCAAAGAACCGTAACAATAAAAAGGACAAGACTCAATAGTTCTTGGTCCCAAAAGCAAAAAATGGAGGGGAAGGGGTAAAGAGTTTAGGGATGAGAAAGTACAATAAGAAAAAAATTTGGGTAGTCCTTGCTAGGATGGTAAAAGTGGATGAGTTACCCTTTAGAATTGTTGAGAGCCAAGGGTTTTGGGAATACATTAAATCCCTTGATCCATGATTTCCTATACCTTCTCAATTTACTGTAATGAGAGATTGTATGAAGCTATTCTGGAGAGAGAAGGATAGCTTGAAGAAAGCATTTTTGACAATTAGATATAGAGTGTGCCTGACCATTGATACCTTGACTTTTATCCAAAAAATAAGCTATATGTGTGTGATGACACACTTTATCGATAATAGTTGGAAGTTGTATAAGCAGATCATTTCGTTTGTTTGAATTAGTGATCATAAAGGGGCCGCGATTGGGAGGGAATTAAATGAGTGTATGCTTGACTGGGGCATTGACAAAATCCTAACAATTATGGTGGACAATGCTACCTCTAATGATTCCACTATTGATTGGTTGAGAATAAGGGAAATAGGAAGTGATGAGTGTGTTGCGGATCACGAGTTTATTCACATGAGGTGTAAACGCACATTTTAAACTTTGTTGTGAGTGGAGGTTTGAAAGATATTGATCACTCAATTGTAAGGGTCCGCAATTTGATTAAGTATGTGAAGTCTTCTCCCTAGAGACTTGCTACTTTTAAGTCTTGTGTTGATGGGTCAAAAGTTAGATGTTCTAATTTCTTAGGTCTTGATGTGCCTATTAGATGAAACTCAGCCTATCTTATGTTGAATGTGGCTGAGAAGTATCAAAAAACATTCCAACTTCTGCTTGATGAGGATCCCTTTCACGAGCTTATTTGTTTGAGGATGGACATAGGAAAATGGGTCTAGGAGCTCCTATGATTGATGATTGGGAGACCATTAGAAACTTTGCAAAGTTTCTAGAAGTGTTTTGCAATGTTACCATGCGTATTTTTGGTACATTATATGCCACATCAAATCTGTATTTTCAAGAGCTTATTAATATTTATGCAAACTTGGATACTTATTGTGAAGACGGTAATCACCGCTTGAGTTCAATAGCTGTTCGAATGAAGACAAAGTATGAAAAGTATTGGGGTGATCTGGAAAAGATAAATCGGTTGTTGTTTATTTCTGTCATTCTTGATTCACGGTACAACTTGAGTGCTCAAGGTTATTAGTTCAATCAAACATTAGGCGAAGAGAGAGGTGAGGAATTTGTTGCATTCTTAAAGAGGGATTTGACATTTTGTATTGGCAATATGTTGGGTTTGGTGGTGAATCCTTAACTAAGTTAATTTCTCAAAGTGAAGGTAGTGCATCAACGAGGAGTACTATTACTACAGTCATCCCTTGTTCTTTTTAAAATCCTACCATAGAGTGCAAAAATCTGCATCCTTGATGGATTGTAATACAGAGTTAGAACGGTATTTGCTAGAAGATGTTGAGATTTCCGCTGAGAATCTCAACATTTTAATTTGGTGGAAAGTCAGCTTCACCAAATATCCGATTCTTGCTATGATGGCAAAAGATATCTTGGCCATTTCGATCACTACTGTAGCACCTGAGTCTGCATTTAGTATAGAAGGCCGTGTACTAGATCTGTTTAAGAGTTCTTGGCTCCTAGAATTGTAGAAACTCTTGTATGCATGCAAAATTGGTTGAAGTCCATTCCTATATGTTTGACTGAAAATTATTCAGATACTATTGATGATGTAGAAAGTTATAAGTTAGACACAGGTAATATATTTAGATATATTTTTTAAAAAACATGTATATATGTTGATTTTGACATCCCTAGTAATACTAATCTCCTACTCTTTAACATCTTAATGTGGAATTAACAATTGGTATGAAGAATCTACTACATGAGGATGATTGAGGTTTGAGTTCTTATGATGTTATTAAATCTGTAATTTTATATGTAACTTATTTTATTATATTGCTCATGTTTATTAAGATTTTTTCATTTTTTTTCAGGCATGGTTGAGAAGAACATTATAAGGTGGAACTTTGTTGTTTGAGTAATATGTTTGTTGGGAGTTTGACACTTTTAATTTGATATTTTATTTAGTTGGAACTTGGTACTTAGTTTGTAGTAATATGTATGGAATAATGATAAATGTACTACACTTTTTACAACCTTTACTACAACTATGTTTTAAATGAAGGACATATTTGTAAAGTAACTTATAAAAGTAACATGTATTTACATAAATACTCTTATTTTAACACAGTTGTATACAAAGTTGTAAAAATGGTTGTATGTCTATCATTACTAGTTTGTTTGATCTTTTTGTCAAAATTAGAACTTAAAACATGTTAATTTTAATTGTTGTAAACTTGTAAGAACATATTATTATTAGTGATGTGAGTGATGGGTGTGGAATGTGGGCGTGGAATGTAGATGTAGATGATGAATGTGAAGTGCAGATGATGAATATGGATGTTGTGTCTATCCTATTTTTATTTTGGATGTGGATGTTTAGATTTGAAGTGATATTGAGTTTTTTTTTTAGAAGTGATATTTAGTTGGATGTGAATGATTTTGGATGTGATTTCATCATATTAATTATGCAGATTATGAGATAGTAATCATATGAGTGATTTAAGAAGCCAAAGAATCCATAAGAAAGAAATTGTCACTGTAATACAGATTCTTAGTGATGCATCTAATGTATGACTTTATTCTTTGTTTTATTTTCTTGTTCATTGACCAGGAAATCACCTCAAGTTCTATGATGCCATAAAGAAGGCTTATCCAGATGTCAAAATTATCACAAATTGTAACAAGTTTTCCCAAAATTTGGATCACCTTGCAGATTTTTATGATATGTGAATGGAGCCATTTCAATGATCTTTTATGTCTTATGATATGAATGTCTTATGTCCTGCATTGAGCAACTTAGGGACAAAATCGTCTTACTCTGGCTTTTTGGTTAGGTTTATGCTAAAGGTCCAAATGTAAAGTTTAAAAATGTTAAAAGAACAAAAAAGGCCCAACAAAAGCCCAAAACAAAAAAGGCCCAAGAAAGCCTAGATTTGACTCAAACCAACGACTCCACTCCGACAAGTCAGAGGCAAAGACGGAGTGGTGGTTCAGTACTTCAGAGGTGGAGTCGGATGTCATTTCAGACCTCTGACTAAGTTAGAGTTGGAGTCGGTAAATGACCTTTCCAACTCCTAACAAGGTGGTGCTCAGCCCTAGTTCGAATGTATATGTTTTTTTTTTTTTTTTTATATATATATAGTTTAGACTCCTAGTGTACTGATGTATCTTGGTTGACATTCGGACGTTAGGTGACACCATCACGTGCTAACGTAACACTTGTTATGTTCGAATGATGGACTTGTATGCCATAGATGTTGAACGTCTAGGTGTTACATTTGAACATATGTCTGTAACCCTTTTCCTTTATTTTTTATATGTTTAAACACAAATGTGACTTATTTGTTATTTTTTTTGTGCACGATATACATGGCTCACTATATAACTACCGGGAAAAGGGGGAAGGAAGGAGTTAGCTCGGCATTGCTATCTTGGAAGACCGCACAATTGTGAGTGAGTGGGAGATTATGATAAATGAGTTCGACGAACTCAGCTGGGAGCAGAGGAGTCTCAGATCAGTCTTCACGACTAGAGGTTGGATACCCATCTGCACATTGAGGGGAAAAATTTACCTCTCAATAGTTTGGGAGTTTTACATCACGATATCCTTGATGCCTAATGGTGCGACATACCACACCATTTTGGTTTGCAGTGTATAGTTCGAGTTCTCGACGGATGTCATTGTCCAGTTACTCCATATCTCTTATCGCCTACCTAAGGTGGCAGTTGCTCAGCCTAGGGGGGATATAGCAGACTATTAGCAGTTGCATCAGCTCCACCTACATCTAAGATGGATGTAGGCATGTTTGCTTCATCTATAAACCCTTTTGACTCTACTGCCAATCATGATGTGGACTGATCGGAGGCCAAGGATACTGCTCTTGAGGCTAGTGACGATGACAGGGATAAAGATTTGTATGTCCTCATTGACAAAGATTGCACGTAGCTCGAAACTGTGAGCTTTTTCTATCAAAGTCACCTGCTGCCTTTATTTTTGCATGTTGCAAATTATTTAGTCGTGCTCGTGCATAGTTTCTGATCAGCTTGGCACGTGGAGAGCCCATCGACTTATCGCTGGTCATATTTGAGAGGATTTGTTACGAGGAGAGCATTGTCTCAATGTATAACCTCCCGTACAGAGTCATCATCAGTCGGATACTACAGGACCGAGGAGTGCCACACTAGGCAGATGAGCTGGTGCTAGACCAAATAAGCTTTATCGACATGACCACTCATCGTTGGAGCCTCGAATAGGGGAGGGGGTTTGCTCGACGACAGTTTGTTTTTGTACCAGATCT
Organism: Platycarya longipes; assembly: GCA_036559045.1. Taxonomy (NCBI): domain Eukaryota; kingdom Viridiplantae; phylum Streptophyta; class Magnoliopsida; order Fagales; family Juglandaceae; genus Platycarya; species Platycarya longipes. The sequence continues at coordinate 38,348,177 of CM071789.1, read as the reverse complement.
TGTTCCCTCTATTGGAAGTGGTAGTCAGCAGTTGATGGGTGCAGCTGGAGAGGATGCGCGGCCTGTTTGAGTAGCCTTCGTGATGATAGAGCTACAGAAACATATGGACCGACCGCTCGATAGATAGATTGCGCATAGATCAGTTTGTGCGTCAGCTTGCTAGTCATGTCGATGTCCTAAACAACAAGGTCGAGACATTGATTAAGGTGTTTCGGGCATTTATAAATGGCCCGCAGTTCACCCCGCCTTGATGAGTGTTCACTAATCCGGTTTATATCATATTTATATATATTGTTTTTAATTTATGTAATGGACAATATTATATATCTATTGTTTTTGAATTTCTATTCTCATTTTCTTTAATATTAGCTTATCTAGCTTTAATTTTAAATCACTGCACTTTTAAATCTTTTTAAATTAAAATATTTTTTAATTGAATCTTTTCTAATATTTATATTTATATTTCTTTATCATTTTAAAATATTTTTAAAAATATAAAAAATATCAATACACTAATAATTAATTCTTTAACTATTAAGTAACGAAAAAAATTAAAAAAAATTAAAATACATAAGGTGTAAAAATAAGGTGTCAAAGTAGCATTATAGTCAATTTAAAAAATGTAAATCACATGTTACGTTCAAACATTACTTACTACCGTTTTGTCTCCAAAACATTTCACATTCGCATGTTAGTAGCCTCAATGTTCGAACGTCAATTTGACATTCGAACGTCAAATTTTCCATTTACGAACGTCAAGATATTTTGCTTATGTCTTTAGTGACAGTTTCCACAAGCCATCACAAGAATTGGTTTTTGGTGACGGTTTGGAAACATCACAATTGCCAAATTATCACTAAAACTCATTTTTGTTGTAGTGCCCCTCAAATATGTAGGAACCAACCTAGACCTTGTAGGTTTTCATCTTCGATTTACCATTGGCTGTAGACACATCGAAGGTCTGAAATGTTGAGTTTGACCTGAAGACTTTTCAAAGGTGTCAACACTGTCAAGTTCATAGAGGTTATTGTTAGAAAGATGACTTGTGTAAGCTAAATTCAAAGACAACTTTTTTTAGTGTTTATTTAGTCGTTGTAATGTTGGTATAATAATTTTGGTTGCTTGATTTTGTTTGCAAGACTGGTTTAATCATATATGGGTTTCAATGTAAAAAAGGATAAATAAAAAAATCTTAGGCACGAGGCTCTATAACCTACCGAGTCGACACTGATGAATGGATGAATATTATCAAAGATTTACATGATTAATTTACTCTTACATTAATAACATCAAAGACAAAGTATGCTTTAACTCAACTCCACACAGTGCTGCTCGACATGTCCAATCAGCATAAATTTCTAAAATTGCATATATAGTTGTGAAATTGTAATGTGTTAAGGGAAATTCTATTGTAGCCATTTTTGCCTAGCTGGTTCTAGAATGCCAGCGCACACCTTATGTTTGTTAAAATGTCCGAATACTCTAGCACATTTTCCTCTTTAAATACAGCATTGTACAAATGAATATTGAATGAAATAAAGATGTAGAGCATTTATTCTATTATAGCCTCTAAGCTTTTTTTTAAAGACAATTGCTTGCTTCCATGGAAGGATATTCCTTGCAAAAATCTTCCAACCAAAACCCACCACCCTCCCTTGCATTCTCCCTCATTTTTCTCATCTTGTTACAATAAAAATTATCCATGAGAATTTCCTCTTTTGGCATGCTTAGATGGTGCCATATCTCCAGGGTCATCAACTTTTTCACTTTGTTGATGGCTCTGGTGTACCCCCTTCCCAATTTCTTCCTGATTCCACCATACCCACCCAGCTCTCTTAACTTGGACTCAGACTGATTAACTCATTTTGAGTGCTCTCATTTCCTTTCTTTTGGATAATCTTATAGCTCAAATTGTTGGGTATTCTATTGCCTGTGCCTTCTGGTTTGCTATGGAATTTTCCTCCGAGTCTCATGCTCGTGTGATTCAACTTCGATATTAGCTGGCCACCATTTCAAAAGGGTCTAGTTCAATTTTTGATTAGTTTTGCAAAATCAAACACCTCTCAGAAACTACGAGTGTTGATGGAACTCCTTTATCCGTTGTTGAGTTCGTTTACTACTTGCTCACAAGTTTCAACAACAACTGTGATGCCTTTGTTACATCTGTTACTACCATAATTGAGCCAACGTCTTCCAAAGAACTTTACATCCTTCTTTTGACTCATGAGAGTCATTTGGCTCATTCCACTCATTTTCCTGCATCCACAAATCTCTAGGCCAACCTCACCATTGCCCCATCTTTTCGTGGTTGTGGTTCCTATCGCAATAGCTACCATGGCCACGAACGGGGTCAGATGTACCCTTCTTCCTCAAATACCTATTCCCACAATTCAGCTACCTAGCAATTTTCAACCCTTCCCCATTCCAAACCAACCTGTCAAGTTTGTGGCCATGTTGGGAATGTTGCTTTAAAGTGCTACCATCGCTTTAACCAATCTTATCAAAGTGATCATCCCCGTTTCCTCATTGCTTATTATGTCACCTATGACTTAGCCAACCTCAACCTTCATTCCTTTCCATATGGTGGTACTAAGTAAATACACGTCGGTGATGGCCTTAAGCTCCCTATTTCCAACATCGGTGACTTTGTCTTCTCTACTTCTTCTGGTTCCTTTATTCTCAAAATTCTTTTGCATGTTCCTAACATCACAAAAAAATTGGTCTTTGTTCATTAGTTTTGCCTTGATAATTCAGTATCTTTTGAATTTCATAGTTCTCATTTTACTGTGAAGAATACAAAGACGGGGACTCCTCTTCTTTATGGTCCCATGCATGATGGGCTATACTCATTTCCGCTGACTAATTCTTCCTCTTCAACTCAAGCTCTTGTTGGCGAGTGCACGTCATCTTCATAGTGGCACTCTCGCCTTGGGCATCCCTTTCTTTAGCTAGTGCATCGCATAATCTCTTCCAACCATCTTCTCATTTCCTCCAATAATGTTTCCAAAGTTTGTCTAGCTTTTTGTCAAGCCAAAAGCACCAAACTCTTTTTTCGTTCTTCTCATTAGTTTTCCTCTAAGCATATTCAGTTTATATACTTTGATGTATGGGGTCATACCCCTGTAATTTCAAGAGACGGTCTTAAATATTATGTGTCTTTTTAAAATGGTTTTACAAGATATACACCGTGGTATCCATTAGTGTAAAAACTTGATGTTACTTATACTTTTATCAAATCTCATAAACTTGTTGAATTCTTTTTTAATTCCAAAATCATCTCTCTATAGAGTGATTGGGGTAGAGAATATTGTCTACTTAACACTCTTCTTCAAACACAAGGCATTTTTTATAGGTTGGCTTGCCCTCACCCATAAACAAAATGTGACTGTGGAAAGAAAGCATCACCATATCATCGAAACGGGCCTTGCACTTCTTGCCCATGCTTCCTTATCCCAATTATATTGGGTTGATGCCTTCCACATGGCAGTTTACCTAATTAATTGTCTCCCTACCCCTGCTTTTCAAAATCAATCGCCTTATGAGAAACTTTTTTTGAAGCCTCTTAACTATACTTTTCTTAAAGATTCTGGGACTACCTGTTGGCCTCATTTTAGGCCATATAATTGTCATAAAATCGACCTTTGTTCTACTCATTGTATCTTTCTTAACTATAGTGATTCTTATAAGAGATATCGTTGCCTTCACGTTCCTACTAGGCACTTATATATTTCTCCGGACGTCGTTTTTTATAAATAAAAATTCCCACTTGCTCTGGACTCCTTCGTCTCAAAGCCCACTCATTCATCACTCCCTTCCATTCTTGGCCCAAATCCCATTTCTTCTCTTATCGTTGACCTTTACCCCGCTTCAAACAATCGGACTAACCCCCTTACTTCTCCTAGCCCATTGCATATTTTATCCTCAACCGACAACCCACTTCCTTCTACATCTTCTCTATCTTCCCTCCTTGCATCTCCCTCATCCTCAATCAAATTTTCTCCTACTACTCCATCTACTTATATCCTCACTCGATCAAAAACAAATTCTCTTAAGCCTCAAAATTTATTGATGGCACGGTGCTCTGGCCCCCACCTTGCAGTTCTCACCACTACCACTTCCATCCCAGAAGAACCTACCTCCTATATCGAAGCTGCTAATCATCAGGAATGGTGCATTGCCATTTCTAAAAAATTTCTGGCCTTTCTTCAAAGTAATACTTGGACTATTGTCCTTTCTTCTAGTATTACTAATTTAGTTGATCGTCATTAAGTTTTCAAGACTAAACGCCTCTCGGATGGATCTGTTGAACACCGAAAGGCTCGCTTAGTGGCCAAAGGCTTTCACCAACAAGCCAGTGTGGACTACTTTGAGATCTTCAGTCCGGTTATTGTTGTTAAACGCACAACAATCCGAACTATCCTTTCCATTGCTGTCACTAAAGGATGGACTATTCGCCAATTGAACATCAACAATGCATTTTTGCATGGGGACCTCCAAGAACAAGTTTATATGACTCAACCTATTGGCTGTATCAACCCAAATTTTTCTAATCATGTTTGTCGTTTGAACAAGGCCATTTATGGCCTTAAAGTTAAGCAATTGACTGCTTAAGCTTGGCTTCACCCCTTCTATTGTTGATTCTTCCCTTTTCATCTTTAAATATTTCCCTGTTACTATATTTTCTCTTATTTATGTGAATGACATCATCCTCATTGGTTCAAATCCCGATACAATTGACTTTGTTCTTCATTCTCTAAACCTTTCTTTCCTTGTCAAAGATCTTTGGCCTATTCCATTTTTCCTTGAACTTGAGATAAATTCTCTTGCAACTGGTCTTCATCTTTCTCAAACCCAATACATTTATGATCTTCTCAAAAAAATCAACATGGACCTTGCCAAGCCAGTCACCTCACCCATGGCGGCCTCTACTTATCTATCCCTTCCAAATGATCTTGTCATTGCAGATTGAACTTTATATTGGAGCACAATCGGTCGCCTTCAATATCTATCTCTTACAAGACCTGATGCCTATTCTGAAGTCAACAAATGTGCCAATTCATGCATGCACCCAAGGTTCCCCATTGGCGAACTGTGAAGAGAAACCTATGGTATCTCAAATATACTATCCACCTTGGTCTTCACATTCAACCATCTTCTAACTTTTCACTTCATGCTTTTTCAGATGCTCATTGGGCTAGATGCCCAGATGATCGTCGCTCCATTGGGAGTTTCTATGTTTTCCTTAGCTCCAATATTATTTCAAATGCTCACTGGGCTGCATGTTCCAGTACAAGGACCAAGTACAGGGCCCTGGCTAACACCACTATCAAGCTCCTTTGGCTTTAGTCCATACTCAAGGAACTTGGTTTTTTTCTTTCTAAACCCCCCTTATGGTGCGATAAGGCAACATACCTCTCTGTAAATCCAGTCATGTACTCACGAACAAAGCACATGCAAATCGAGTTCCATTTTGCTCAAGATCGAGTCTTATCAAAGACACTTCATGTTGCTTCATTTCCTTTTGTGATCAGCTTGCTAATGTCTTTACAAAGCCACTAGTCTCCACTCGCTTTATATCACTTCGAATGAGTCTCACCATGGTTTCCATATTGGACTCGCGGGAGGATAATAACATCAAAGACAAAGTGTGCTTCAGCTCAGCTCCACACAATGCCACTTGACATCTCCAATAAGCACAATCTCTGAAATTACATAATTGTGAAATTGTAATGTAATAAAGAAAATTTTGTTGTAACCATTTTCTCGTAGCTGGTTAGAGAATGCCAGCGCACACCATGTGTTTGTTAGTATGCTTGAATACTCTGGGCACATTTTCCTCTTTAAATACCACATTGTATAAACAAATATTGTTGAAATGAAGATGAAGAGCATTTACTCTATTATACGTTAATTTATAAGTTGTTAATATTTTATAATTCAATAAATGAGTTTGATTCAAAACTAGTTAATCAGAATCTAGGATCAGGAAGGGATAACGATTAGTCTTATAAGAATTAAGATTTAGGCCATTGAATTGAGAAACCACCTCATCTCGTCATTATAACTTTTTCAAATTTTTATATAAAATATAATAAATAATTTAAAATTTTTAAATCTCAATTCAATTTTTTCAAATTTTAAAATAATAAAAATATTAAAAAATAATATTTTAATAATATTTTATTCAATTTTAAACTTTTATTTAAAAATATCTCATCTCATCTCACTAACAAATAGAGTCTACTTAGAGTCAGGCTTGATTAAAGTTTTAACGAGTCAATTTCAATAAATTATTGATTATTTTCAAAGTTTGAGAGCAATGATGAAATGGATAAAATAGACCATGAATATGACATCCATGATCCGGTCTATTGGGTGACCTTAGTTAAAAAAAATAGATAATTCTACAAATTAAAGCTGAGGAAAGGAAAGCAAACATGTTAGAGGGAAAGTGACAAAAAGAAAGGAAAAAACACGCAAGGTGGATAGCAAAATAATATAAAGTTGAATTCTTCACTGATTACTAAGAATAACTCAATAAAAGGGATCATACCGACGACTTCTTCTGGGCAACTTCTAGAGAGAGTTTCTTCAACCTCCAAACGAGATTTTCTTTTAAACGATTCGTAGACGTAAATTTATCTCCTTATTTATATTTATTACATTTATTTTTTTATTAATTATTATGAATGTACGTGCGAATACCATACCGTCACTTTGAACTGCCATCTAAAAATGATTATTTATCCCTTTTAGGCTTGTTCTTGCAAAATAAGGTTTAAGAGCATTAATATTGAACTCATCAAAATTTTCCTTTAAAATTTGATAGAAAGTAAAATTTTGATGAAAATGCAACACTTAAAAAAAATATCCTATATTGAACTCATCAAAAAGTTTTCGTCATATTTGATAGAAAATGAAAAAAAGAAAAAGAAAATAATAAAATACAAGTATTTTTAATTTGACTTTTGATTAATAATCATTCATTACGAAAGATTTTTTATGGGTCAAATGTAGAATTTTTTAAGTGTTGCATTTTCATCAAACTTATACTTTCTATCACCATAAAATTTTAAAGGAAAAATTTGATAAGTTTAATATTAATGCTCTAATAATTGATTGAGTTTTTTTTTTTTAAAATAATAAACGAATCCAAAATAACAAAGGCAATATATTATATATTCCCAAATAACGAGAAAAGCAAAATAACTCGATCAGATTATTGCGATTTACAGTTTTACTAATATTCCTTATTCGTCTATGACCATGTCATGACACATATGCAGCTATGCTTTTGTGAATGGGAATTATGTATGCCATGCTTATAGCAGCCGATTCCGTAACGAACCTGCCAGAAACACCTGTCCAGATTAGTTACGACAAAATATGGGACGTTCGTATAAGTTGTGCAGAGTGGATCGAGGAAAGGATAATACCTAAAACATTAAAAAAATTAGAACCTGCTCACTTGTAAGATTCCAAATTAATTAAATTACCAACGATAATGCGTTGTGGCTGATCGAGTTATATATATATATATATATATATGGGTGTGTACCTAATAATCTTCGTTAATGAATGTGAGATCATATCAGACTCACTGCTAGCTAATTTAGTTATGATGGTGATCATGACTGTTAAGTTTGAGGTAATATATATGATCAGTAGTGTTGTTAAGCACGTGAGTACCACAAGACTATTGTTAAGTTTGTAACCATATATACGTACTATATTTCTTTCATGACATAAATCGGACTTCCGCTTTGTTGGACTCGATCGATCTCATGATGAATTAAATGGTTCAATCATGTAAAGATATTATAAAGCATTCAACGTTTAATATTAACGTGGACTAGCTAGCTAGCTAGGCGCTAGTCTATATTGTTTGAAGATTTATACGAATAATAAAATTTAATATAATGTGACTGGACTTTAATTAAATAATTTAGTTTAATCAAATAATTGAAGATCAAGATTGATGATCAATACTCTATATAATATTTCTATTAATTTCTCCAGAATTAGGCGGCCATCTAATTATATACAATCTTGTAGTTAGATAGATTTCTATATATTTTTATAAGTTTCTAATTCACTATAAGAAAATTGTTTATTTACTATCATTTATTAGTCATACATAATTCATTTTAATCGTTAATAGTCTGTTTTAATCACTAATAATTTTTTTTTATCACAAATATTGAATCATTATTACCTTTTTTTTTTTTTATTTGTAGTATATAACTTTTTTCCACGCGGAGTGTTTGCAAATTAATGTTGATAAAATAGCTTCGATCTCAGTACTCAACCCCGATCTCGTCCCTTTCAAGTTTCAACGTAATTATTGCCTTATTTCTAGATCTCATTTAGAAAAGTTGTTTGTTAATTATATGATAGTGATTTATGATCTATAACTATTTTACAACTATATATTTTGTAACTTCTTTTGCAATCAATTAAATAATTTAATCAAATTGAACTTAAATTTACAAAACTATCATCCATTTCATATAGATTTGCAAAATAATTTTAAAAAATAAGAAGCTAATTACCATTAATTTTCTAGTTTTTATTGCAATAACAATTCATTTACAAGGTGAAAATGGTTTATAAGTTACAACTCTTACACGATTTTATTTAAAATGGATTATTGTACTTTTGTAAAATTGAGATTTTCACAAAAAAAATTATTTATTTACGGTTATTTATTAGTTATAAATAATTTATTTTAATCGTTAATAATCTGATTTAGTTGCTAATAATTTTTTTTATACAAATATTTGATCAAAATTTTTTTTAGTGGATTCATGTAATATTTGATTAATCATCAAATAAATCAATGTAAAATACTATTAAAAAGTTATGCATATCGATCATTATCCTTTAAGAAGTATTAAGAGTACTTTAATTAGGTTTCACATGATAAAATGCTCACGTAGGCAAGACCTTTTGGACAAAACAGTGGCCGGAACCAAAGTCAAATATCAAATTGAGGCGACTGACAGGCAGAGATATCACCAATGCCGCGCGCCCTTATTATAAAAGAAGGGTTTGCAGCTCAAACAAGGCGCATCTGGTGATCTCGATCGACTGCTTGATTAATATCTACTTTCAGAGAGACATTTCTTTTACCACCACAAAATATGGCTTCCATTGACAAGGAGGTGAAAACTGAGTTGCTCCCATTCTTCAGGGTCTACAAGGACGGTTCAGTTGAGCGGCTTTTGGGCTCACCATTTGTGCCTCCCTCTCCTGAAGACCCTGAAACAGGTGTGTCTTCAAAAGACATCACCTTTTCCCAAAACAGGTGTGTCTTCAAAAGACATCACCTTTTCCCTAGATTGATGTTGTAGATTGATGCTTGACGTGCACGTAACCGCCTCCAAACAGTGAGCGTCTAGCTCTGTTTTTCCTTCATTTTTTCATCTAAAAAGTTGAAGATTCTCCTCCTTTGTAGCTTACTTGTCTTGGCTCGATTGTTGTGTGCTTCACATGAGTTTTTCCCGCTCAATTTCTACTCTCTACAAGTTAATTTTATGCCTATAAAATGGTCATCGACTCTTACGAAAAACCCACACCGAAAACCCCTCTGAATGTTGTGTTCTAGCCTTCATTTGGGTTAATTCTGAGCTCTCTTTTTTCCACAACTCAGACTTGAGTTTTTCCCTCTTTAAACTCTAGTAATCTGAAAATTTCAAGTGAGATTTTAATAGTGTTTTAATCATCATTTCATTCGCCGTATGTCACCGCTTGGGATATCTTTCGGTAAGCTTTTTATTCGTTTTAACGTTTAATTAATTATGTGTTGCTTTTAAATTTATTTATTTGGTTTTATTCTATTTATGTTCAAGTGTGTAGTTTACTTAATTATTAATTTCATTTTAATTTAGGCATTTATGTTCAAGTGTTTAAATTATCTTGTTCATAATATTATTTGTTGTTATTTGAGTTGTTATAAATGTGTTGTCTTAGCTATGTTTAAATGTTTTAATTACTTTCGGTAATAATATTTATTTATTTATGTTTTTTTGATTATGTTGGTGTGCTGGGCACAACTTTAGCTTCGAGTACGTTGGTGGAAGAATATGATAGCTTTTCAGCATCTTTGCTAACATCTGAAGATTTTATCGAGCGTATAGTAAGTATTTTTCAAATAAATTTTGAGATTTAAATATATTTTGCATTAACAATTCAGTGTTTGGTTGATGATTGGACTTATTGAATGTTGGATATTTTGTACATGGTGGTACGTATTGTGTAATTGCACGCTTGTTCATGTGTATATTGATATTTGGGGTTTTAATACGAGACTTAATTATTGGTATGTTGAAATGATTTAATTGATCGATTTTAAAAGAGGTACTGTAGGGATGGTGGGTGGTGGTTTTAGTCCCGCCTGTGATTTCTGCCTACAGTATTATTTGATTTGTAGATTTTAATAGTTTTGAATGAGTCATAACGAGGACAGCGATACGTAATGCCCACTATGATTGGTGTGTATGTTATATCGGGGACGGCGATACGTAATGCCCGATATGATTAGAGTGTGTTTATCATAACGGGGACAACGAGATGTAATACCCGCTATGATCAGAGTGTGTAAGTCATAATGGGGATGACAATACGTAACGCCTGCTATGATTGGAGTGTCTATGTCATTGGGGACGGTGATATGTAACGCTTGTATGACTGACATGAATATGGGGATAAGCAGGGATGGTGATAGAGTCCCGCCTGCGATTCCCGCCTTCAGTATTAATTGGATTTATGAGCCATTTTATGGGAAAATAGTAGATTTTGATAAATTGTTTTGAATACCATTTTCTAGGAAAATGGTTGGTTTTTAAATGGATTTATTTTGGGCCAAATAAGATTTTGGCGTGAGTGGTTTATTCGTTTATTTTGAGAATGATGATTTGTTGAGTTTCATGCATATGGTGTCACATTCACATGTTGTGTTGTTGCATGAATATATTTTATATCTTGTGATTTGTTTGAGTTGTACTTATTTACGATGCCATTTTTTGGCATCGTAGATTTTGGATGCAGAAGATGAGGAGGCTGAGTCTGAGGAGGTGGCTCCACCATTAGATTGATTTGTTGTAATTTATTATCTTGGGAAGTGTTATTCCCATTTTTTATAATTATGTATTTGTATGTTTTGACTTTCGGATGACTGTATTAAATCTTCTGTTGGAGAATTTGTGTTAAACTGTTTAGTAAAATATTTCTAAAAATTCTGATACTTAGATATTGACTTCAGTTATCCATTACTTTTATTTTATGTATGTCACTTGTACACATACACACTTAGCACTTTTTCTGGGGTGTGTGACTCGAGTTGTTAGCATCCAATGCCTCGATTCCTGTGCTTTCGTATGAGGGAGTAGGGGGCATCACACATATGGGTCGAGATGGACGGGTAGATGTCATCTTTACATAAGGGGAGTATCTCGAGTGCATCGAGGTCAACAAACAAGTTAATACACTATGGTCACTCTTCGCCACTCACACCGTCGCCAAACGCCACCACAACCATCATAGAAAGGTAGGCATCAATCTACTAACTCATTTATGTGTTTTTTTTCTTCTAATTTTGAATGAAATTAGGAGAAAATTCAAAACTCATAGTGGCCAGATTTTCTCCTTAATTTTCTAGCCACCATAGGTTGCCAATGATCAAATGGCCATCATAGAAACATTTGAACATTACAATTTGAAATTCTGTAACTATTGTAAACGTTCGAACGTGACAATTAATGATCAAACGTTTGGTCATAATGTTCAAATTTTTTGTCTTATCATACGAATGTAAAAATAAGTTCGTTTGTTGTATGAAACATTTGAACGTGGACGCTTCAGCTTCAAACATTGTGGGTTTATGTTTGAACGTAAGCCCGGGTTATGGTCAAACGTTCCATGCACGTAGTCCTATTAAATTGTTATGTTCAAATGTACTTTTATGGCACATTCGAATTAAGGCTGAGCAGAAATCCAAAACTCCGACTTCGACACCAGTTCCGATCCAGTTCCGCTCCGGCTCTAGCTCCACTTTGACTCTGACAAGTGGAGTCAAGTCGGAGTTAGAGTCTGAGTTTTTTCTCTCTCCTGAAGTCAACGTCGGAGGCGGAGGCGGAGGGAGGACCTCCGCCGACTTCGACTCTGAACCGCTCCGCCTCCGACTTGACATCTGCCTCCGCCTCCGACTTTACTTCCAATTCCGACTCCGACTTTACATATAAATATAAAAATATAGATATATCATATCTATATAAAAAAATATAGATATATAATTAAATTAACTTATAAAATAATCTACTTATAATATAATAAACATTTATTAATATATCATGACATACACTAATGTTATAATAAGTTATAATATACATCTAATATATGTTATAAATTATAAACATCTAGATGACTAGGTCTACTTATAATATAAATTTTAATTAGTTATATTACTAATGTCTATTAAGTTTTAATATATTATAAGTTACTAATATATAAGTGATATAAAATTATAAGTTAGTACAATTACTAATATAATCATTTATAATATAGTAGACATCTACTAGACTACTAATAGTTAATGACATAAATTAATACAATTAGTTAGATTACTAATGTATAATAAGTGTTAATATGTTATAAGTTACTATTGCATATACATGATATAAACTTATAAGTTAGTAAAGTTATTAATATAACAATTCATAATATAGTAGACATCTACTAATAATTAATGACATAAACTAATGCAATTAGTTAGATTACTAATGTATAGTAAGTGTTTTTTTAAAAGTATATAATAAGTGTTAATATGTTATAGGTTATTAATGTATAAGTGATATAAACTTATAAGTTAGTAAAGTTACTAATATAATAATTTATAATATAGTAGTCATCTACTAATAATTAATGACATAAACCAAAGCAATTAGTTAGATTACTAATGTATAATAAGTGTTAATATGTTATAAGTTACTAATGTATAAGTGATATAAACTTAGAAGTTTAGTAAAGTTACAAATATAATAATTTATAATATAGTAGTCATCTACTAATAATTAATGACATAAACTAAAGCAATTAGTTAGATTACTAATGTATAATAAGTGTTAACAAGTTACTAATGTATAAGTGATATAAACTTAGAAGTTAGTAAAATTACTAATATAATAATTTATAATATAGTAGATATCTAATATAGTTATAATTTACTAATATAATAAATTATAAGATAGTATACATCTGCTATTATATCATGACATAAACTAATGTAATAAGTTATAATACTAATGTGTAAGTATTATAAATTATTCTTTAAAAAAATATTATAAGTTACTAATGTATAAATGATATAAACTTATAAGTTACTAATATAGTAATTTATAATATAATAGACATCTACTAATGTAATAACTTGTATAGAGTAATAAGTTATAAGTTACTAATAAGTATTAAGTATAATACTAATGTTGGGGAGACTATTACATAAAAAACTAAATAAATTTAATAATAATATTAGCTAATGTTTCCAAATAATCTACTTATAAACCCTAAACCCTAGTAAATATAGATAGATAATTAAATTAATAGACCTCTATTAATTTGAAAATAAACTATTATAAAATAATGTATAGTAGTCATCTTAAAATATAATATTTATTTTTTTACAGATAAAATATAATACTTATAACTTACCTTATCTTAAAAAAAATATATATTTACGAAATTTCCCTGCAGGGCCACAAGCCAAGTGGCCAACTTAAATATGAAACAACGTTGTTTCCAGATAAACGTCGCCATTTTATCCTAGCGCCCCCCTGCATGCGCGACTCATCCATTTGGACCATTTCATTTGATTTCTTTATTTTCTCATTTCCTCATTTCTCAAGCTTGAAGAACCCTAGCAGCCACCTCCATCCCCTCGCCTCCTCCTCGCGGCCTCGCATCCCTTGCAGCCTCGCCTCACGGCATCACCTTCTCCTTGCGCACGTGGCAACAGCGAAACAACTCTATTTTGGTAAGAATCCTTCCATTTCTCCATTTTTTTGGTATGTGTTTTTCAAACCATTTTGGCTTTGTTTGTTTCATTGAGTGTTGAATCGTTTGTAAATATAGAAGGATTTGTTTGTTTCACTGAGTGTTGAGTCGTAGCTCTATATAGAAGGATTGTTTTTTTTTCTCCTCTGGAATCTGGAAGCTGGACATGTTTGGGTTTTCTATGAAATCTGAACCTTGATATTTGTTTGATGCTTGAGATACTGGCTACCACTCTCAAACCATTTTCAGTGGACATGTGACTTGATTCAGGCATATATAAATATATATATATATATATATATCTAAGAAGAGGTAAGGATTGAGTCTAGTTTTTTTATTTGTCAAAAAAGAAAAAGAATAAGAGAATTGAGGCTAGTTTTAGTATGCTTTTCACCTAGAACCCATTTGACTTAATGTGTCAAAAGTTAAAAGCTGAGACCATTTATTCCTTTAAGATGAGTTTAAATTGCTTGAGAGTAAAGGGGGAAGCATATTTTCTCATATTTTGATATTGTGTGTTGTAGTTATTAAATCATGAATACAGAAGGGGAAAGTACTCCTACATCCACAACTACATCTTGTCCTACCATCCCAATTGTAAGGCGAGTAGACCCAGTACCACAAGACCCAATGAACATCGATGTCGATGTTCCCATCATTGAAGAGACTATGGAACCAATAGATGTAGACTTAGATGATTCAATAGCCACTCTCTCTACCAACCGTTCAACTCATCGCCCTCGCCTTCCATCTGTTAGTAAAAACCAAAAAAAAAGATCTGAGTTATGGGACAATTTCACAAGAGCTATTGATTGTGATCCGATTGAACCCGTAGCTAATTGTAATCATTGTGGAAGGGAATTAAATGCTATGCCAAGAGGGTTGGCATTTTAGCCATGAAACAACATATCTACTTTTGCCCAAAGAACCGTAACAATAAAAAGGACAAGACTCAATAGTTCTTGGTCCCAAAAGCAAAAAATGGAGGGGAAGGGGTAAAGAGTTTAGGGATGAGAAAGTACAATAAGAAAAAAATTTGGGTAGTCCTTGCTAGGATGGTAAAAGTGGATGAGTTACCCTTTAGAATTGTTGAGAGCCAAGGGTTTTGGGAATACATTAAATCCCTTGATCCATGATTTCCTATACCTTCTCAATTTACTGTAATGAGAGATTGTATGAAGCTATTCTGGAGAGAGAAGGATAGCTTGAAGAAAGCATTTTTGACAATTAGATATAGAGTGTGCCTGACCATTGATACCTTGACTTTTATCCAAAAAATAAGCTATATGTGTGTGATGACACACTTTATCGATAATAGTTGGAAGTTGTATAAGCAGATCATTTCGTTTGTTTGAATTAGTGATCATAAAGGGGCCGCGATTGGGAGGGAATTAAATGAGTGTATGCTTGACTGGGGCATTGACAAAATCCTAACAATTATGGTGGACAATGCTACCTCTAATGATTCCACTATTGATTGGTTGAGAATAAGGGAAATAGGAAGTGATGAGTGTGTTGCGGATCACGAGTTTATTCACATGAGGTGTAAACGCACATTTTAAACTTTGTTGTGAGTGGAGGTTTGAAAGATATTGATCACTCAATTGTAAGGGTCCGCAATTTGATTAAGTATGTGAAGTCTTCTCCCTAGAGACTTGCTACTTTTAAGTCTTGTGTTGATGGGTCAAAAGTTAGATGTTCTAATTTCTTAGGTCTTGATGTGCCTATTAGATGAAACTCAGCCTATCTTATGTTGAATGTGGCTGAGAAGTATCAAAAAACATTCCAACTTCTGCTTGATGAGGATCCCTTTCACGAGCTTATTTGTTTGAGGATGGACATAGGAAAATGGGTCTAGGAGCTCCTATGATTGATGATTGGGAGACCATTAGAAACTTTGCAAAGTTTCTAGAAGTGTTTTGCAATGTTACCATGCGTATTTTTGGTACATTATATGCCACATCAAATCTGTATTTTCAAGAGCTTATTAATATTTATGCAAACTTGGATACTTATTGTGAAGACGGTAATCACCGCTTGAGTTCAATAGCTGTTCGAATGAAGACAAAGTATGAAAAGTATTGGGGTGATCTGGAAAAGATAAATCGGTTGTTGTTTATTTCTGTCATTCTTGATTCACGGTACAACTTGAGTGCTCAAGGTTATTAGTTCAATCAAACATTAGGCGAAGAGAGAGGTGAGGAATTTGTTGCATTCTTAAAGAGGGATTTGACATTTTGTATTGGCAATATGTTGGGTTTGGTGGTGAATCCTTAACTAAGTTAATTTCTCAAAGTGAAGGTAGTGCATCAACGAGGAGTACTATTACTACAGTCATCCCTTGTTCTTTTTAAAATCCTACCATAGAGTGCAAAAATCTGCATCCTTGATGGATTGTAATACAGAGTTAGAACGGTATTTGCTAGAAGATGTTGAGATTTCCGCTGAGAATCTCAACATTTTAATTTGGTGGAAAGTCAGCTTCACCAAATATCCGATTCTTGCTATGATGGCAAAAGATATCTTGGCCATTTCGATCACTACTGTAGCACCTGAGTCTGCATTTAGTATAGAAGGCCGTGTACTAGATCTGTTTAAGAGTTCTTGGCTCCTAGAATTGTAGAAACTCTTGTATGCATGCAAAATTGGTTGAAGTCCATTCCTATATGTTTGACTGAAAATTATTCAGATACTATTGATGATGTAGAAAGTTATAAGTTAGACACAGGTAATATATTTAGATATATTTTTTAAAAAACATGTATATATGTTGATTTTGACATCCCTAGTAATACTAATCTCCTACTCTTTAACATCTTAATGTGGAATTAACAATTGGTATGAAGAATCTACTACATGAGGATGATTGAGGTTTGAGTTCTTATGATGTTATTAAATCTGTAATTTTATATGTAACTTATTTTATTATATTGCTCATGTTTATTAAGATTTTTTCATTTTTTTTCAGGCATGGTTGAGAAGAACATTATAAGGTGGAACTTTGTTGTTTGAGTAATATGTTTGTTGGGAGTTTGACACTTTTAATTTGATATTTTATTTAGTTGGAACTTGGTACTTAGTTTGTAGTAATATGTATGGAATAATGATAAATGTACTACACTTTTTACAACCTTTACTACAACTATGTTTTAAATGAAGGACATATTTGTAAAGTAACTTATAAAAGTAACATGTATTTACATAAATACTCTTATTTTAACACAGTTGTATACAAAGTTGTAAAAATGGTTGTATGTCTATCATTACTAGTTTGTTTGATCTTTTTGTCAAAATTAGAACTTAAAACATGTTAATTTTAATTGTTGTAAACTTGTAAGAACATATTATTATTAGTGATGTGAGTGATGGGTGTGGAATGTGGGCGTGGAATGTAGATGTAGATGATGAATGTGAAGTGCAGATGATGAATATGGATGTTGTGTCTATCCTATTTTTATTTTGGATGTGGATGTTTAGATTTGAAGTGATATTGAGTTTTTTTTTTAGAAGTGATATTTAGTTGGATGTGAATGATTTTGGATGTGATTTCATCATATTAATTATGCAGATTATGAGATAGTAATCATATGAGTGATTTAAGAAGCCAAAGAATCCATAAGAAAGAAATTGTCACTGTAATACAGATTCTTAGTGATGCATCTAATGTATGACTTTATTCTTTGTTTTATTTTCTTGTTCATTGACCAGGAAATCACCTCAAGTTCTATGATGCCATAAAGAAGGCTTATCCAGATGTCAAAATTATCACAAATTGTAACAAGTTTTCCCAAAATTTGGATCACCTTGCAGATTTTTATGATATGTGAATGGAGCCATTTCAATGATCTTTTATGTCTTATGATATGAATGTCTTATGTCCTGCATTGAGCAACTTAGGGACAAAATCGTCTTACTCTGGCTTTTTGGTTAGGTTTATGCTAAAGGTCCAAATGTAAAGTTTAAAAATGTTAAAAGAACAAAAAAGGCCCAACAAAAGCCCAAAACAAAAAAGGCCCAAGAAAGCCTAGATTTGACTCAAACCAACGACTCCACTCCGACAAGTCAGAGGCAAAGACGGAGTGGTGGTTCAGTACTTCAGAGGTGGAGTCGGATGTCATTTCAGACCTCTGACTAAGTTAGAGTTGGAGTCGGTAAATGACCTTTCCAACTCCTAACAAGGTGGTGCTCAGCCCTAGTTCGAATGTATATGTTTTTTTTTTTTTTTTATATATATATAGTTTAGACTCCTAGTGTACTGATGTATCTTGGTTGACATTCGGACGTTAGGTGACACCATCACGTGCTAACGTAACACTTGTTATGTTCGAATGATGGACTTGTATGCCATAGATGTTGAACGTCTAGGTGTTACATTTGAACATATGTCTGTAACCCTTTTCCTTTATTTTTTATATGTTTAAACACAAATGTGACTTATTTGTTATTTTTTTTGTGCACGATATACATGGCTCACTATATAACTACCGGGAAAAGGGGGAAGGAAGGAGTTAGCTCGGCATTGCTATCTTGGAAGACCGCACAATTGTGAGTGAGTGGGAGATTATGATAAATGAGTTCGACGAACTCAGCTGGGAGCAGAGGAGTCTCAGATCAGTCTTCACGACTAGAGGTTGGATACCCATCTGCACATTGAGGGGAAAAATTTACCTCTCAATAGTTTGGGAGTTTTACATCACGATATCCTTGATGCCTAATGGTGCGACATACCACACCATTTTGGTTTGCAGTGTATAGTTCGAGTTCTCGACGGATGTCATTGTCCAGTTACTCCATATCTCTTATCGCCTACCTAAGGTGGCAGTTGCTCAGCCTAGGGGGGATATAGCAGACTATTAGCAGTTGCATCAGCTCCACCTACATCTAAGATGGATGTAGGCATGTTTGCTTCATCTATAAACCCTTTTGACTCTACTGCCAATCATGATGTGGACTGATCGGAGGCCAAGGATACTGCTCTTGAGGCTAGTGACGATGACAGGGATAAAGATTTGTATGTCCTCATTGACAAAGATTGCACGTAGCTCGAAACTGTGAGCTTTTTCTATCAAAGTCACCTGCTGCCTTTATTTTTGCATGTTGCAAATTATTTAGTCGTGCTCGTGCATAGTTTCTGATCAGCTTGGCACGTGGAGAGCCCATCGACTTATCGCTGGTCATATTTGAGAGGATTTGTTACGAGGAGAGCATTGTCTCAATGTATAACCTCCCGTACAGAGTCATCATCAGTCGGATACTACAGGACCGAGGAGTGCCACACTAGGC
Source organism: Platycarya longipes (assembly GCA_036559045.1). NCBI lineage: Eukaryota > Viridiplantae > Streptophyta > Magnoliopsida > Fagales > Juglandaceae > Platycarya > Platycarya longipes. The sequence continues at coordinate 38,328,845 of CM071789.1, read as the reverse complement.
AGATGAGCCGGTGCTAGACCAAATAAGCTTTATCGACATGACCACTCATCGTTGGAGCCTCGAATAGGGGAGGGGGTTTGCTCGACGACAGTTTGTTTTTGTACCAGATCTTGTTCCCTCTATTGGAAGTGGTAGTCAGCAGTTGATGGGTGCAGCTGGAGAGGATGCGCGGCCTGTTTGAGTAGCCTTCGTGATGATAGAGCTACAGAAACATATGGACCGACCGCTCGATAGATAGATTGCGCATAGATCAGTTTGTGCGTCAGCTTGCTAGTCATGTCGATGTCCTAAACAACAAGGTCGAGACATTGATTAAGGTGTTTCGGGCATTTATAAATGGCCCGCAGTTCACCCCGCCTTGATGAGTGTTCACTAATCCGGTTTATATCATATTTATATATATTGTTTTTAATTTATGTAATGGACAATATTATATATCTATTGTTTTTGAATTTCTATTCTCATTTTCTTTAATATTAGCTTATCTAGCTTTAATTTTAAATCACTGCACTTTTAAATCTTTTTAAATTAAAATATTTTTTAATTGAATCTTTTCTAATATTTATATTTATATTTCTTTATCATTTTAAAATATTTTTAAAAATATAAAAAATATCAATACACTAATAATTAATTCTTTAACTATTAAGTAACGAAAAAAATTAAAAAAAATTAAAATACATAAGGTGTAAAAATAAGGTGTCAAAGTAGCATTATAGTCAATTTAAAAAATGTAAATCACATGTTACGTTCAAACATTACTTACTACCGTTTTGTCTCCAAAACATTTCACATTCGCATGTTAGTAGCCTCAATGTTCGAACGTCAATTTGACATTCGAACGTCAAATTTTCCATTTACGAACGTCAAGATATTTTGCTTATGTCTTTAGTGACAGTTTCCACAAGCCATCACAAGAATTGGTTTTTGGTGACGGTTTGGAAACATCACAATTGCCAAATTATCACTAAAACTCATTTTTGTTGTAGTGCCCCTCAAATATGTAGGAACCAACCTAGACCTTGTAGGTTTTCATCTTCGATTTACCATTGGCTGTAGACACATCGAAGGTCTGAAATGTTGAGTTTGACCTGAAGACTTTTCAAAGGTGTCAACACTGTCAAGTTCATAGAGGTTATTGTTAGAAAGATGACTTGTGTAAGCTAAATTCAAAGACAACTTTTTTTAGTGTTTATTTAGTCGTTGTAATGTTGGTATAATAATTTTGGTTGCTTGATTTTGTTTGCAAGACTGGTTTAATCATATATGGGTTTCAATGTAAAAAAGGATAAATAAAAAAATCTTAGGCACGAGGCTCTATAACCTACCGAGTCGACACTGATGAATGGATGAATATTATCAAAGATTTACATGATTAATTTACTCTTACATTAATAACATCAAAGACAAAGTATGCTTTAACTCAACTCCACACAGTGCTGCTCGACATGTCCAATCAGCATAAATTTCTAAAATTGCATATATAGTTGTGAAATTGTAATGTGTTAAGGGAAATTCTATTGTAGCCATTTTTGCCTAGCTGGTTCTAGAATGCCAGCGCACACCTTATGTTTGTTAAAATGTCCGAATACTCTAGCACATTTTCCTCTTTAAATACAGCATTGTACAAATGAATATTGAATGAAATAAAGATGTAGAGCATTTATTCTATTATAGCCTCTAAGCTTTTTTTTAAAGACAATTGCTTGCTTCCATGGAAGGATATTCCTTGCAAAAATCTTCCAACCAAAACCCACCACCCTCCCTTGCATTCTCCCTCATTTTTCTCATCTTGTTACAATAAAAATTATCCATGAGAATTTCCTCTTTTGGCATGCTTAGATGGTGCCATATCTCCAGGGTCATCAACTTTTTCACTTTGTTGATGGCTCTGGTGTACCCCCTTCCCAATTTCTTCCTGATTCCACCATACCCACCCAGCTCTCTTAACTTGGACTCAGACTGATTAACTCATTTTGAGTGCTCTCATTTCCTTTCTTTTGGATAATCTTATAGCTCAAATTGTTGGGTATTCTATTGCCTGTGCCTTCTGGTTTGCTATGGAATTTTCCTCCGAGTCTCATGCTCGTGTGATTCAACTTCGATATTAGCTGGCCACCATTTCAAAAGGGTCTAGTTCAATTTTTGATTAGTTTTGCAAAATCAAACACCTCTCAGAAACTACGAGTGTTGATGGAACTCCTTTATCCGTTGTTGAGTTCGTTTACTACTTGCTCACAAGTTTCAACAACAACTGTGATGCCTTTGTTACATCTGTTACTACCATAATTGAGCCAACGTCTTCCAAAGAACTTTACATCCTTCTTTTGACTCATGAGAGTCATTTGGCTCATTCCACTCATTTTCCTGCATCCACAAATCTCTAGGCCAACCTCACCATTGCCCCATCTTTTCGTGGTTGTGGTTCCTATCGCAATAGCTACCATGGCCACGAACGGGGTCAGATGTACCCTTCTTCCTCAAATACCTATTCCCACAATTCAGCTACCTAGCAATTTTCAACCCTTCCCCATTCCAAACCAACCTGTCAAGTTTGTGGCCATGTTGGGAATGTTGCTTTAAAGTGCTACCATCGCTTTAACCAATCTTATCAAAGTGATCATCCCCGTTTCCTCATTGCTTATTATGTCACCTATGACTTAGCCAACCTCAACCTTCATTCCTTTCCATATGGTGGTACTAAGTAAATACACGTCGGTGATGGCCTTAAGCTCCCTATTTCCAACATCGGTGACTTTGTCTTCTCTACTTCTTCTGGTTCCTTTATTCTCAAAATTCTTTTGCATGTTCCTAACATCACAAAAAAATTGGTCTTTGTTCATTAGTTTTGCCTTGATAATTCAGTATCTTTTGAATTTCATAGTTCTCATTTTACTGTGAAGAATACAAAGACGGGGACTCCTCTTCTTTATGGTCCCATGCATGATGGGCTATACTCATTTCCGCTGACTAATTCTTCCTCTTCAACTCAAGCTCTTGTTGGCGAGTGCACGTCATCTTCATAGTGGCACTCTCGCCTTGGGCATCCCTTTCTTTAGCTAGTGCATCGCATAATCTCTTCCAACCATCTTCTCATTTCCTCCAATAATGTTTCCAAAGTTTGTCTAGCTTTTTGTCAAGCCAAAAGCACCAAACTCTTTTTTCGTTCTTCTCATTAGTTTTCCTCTAAGCATATTCAGTTTATATACTTTGATGTATGGGGTCATACCCCTGTAATTTCAAGAGACGGTCTTAAATATTATGTGTCTTTTTAAAATGGTTTTACAAGATATACACCGTGGTATCCATTAGTGTAAAAACTTGATGTTACTTATACTTTTATCAAATCTCATAAACTTGTTGAATTCTTTTTTAATTCCAAAATCATCTCTCTATAGAGTGATTGGGGTAGAGAATATTGTCTACTTAACACTCTTCTTCAAACACAAGGCATTTTTTATAGGTTGGCTTGCCCTCACCCATAAACAAAATGTGACTGTGGAAAGAAAGCATCACCATATCATCGAAACGGGCCTTGCACTTCTTGCCCATGCTTCCTTATCCCAATTATATTGGGTTGATGCCTTCCACATGGCAGTTTACCTAATTAATTGTCTCCCTACCCCTGCTTTTCAAAATCAATCGCCTTATGAGAAACTTTTTTTGAAGCCTCTTAACTATACTTTTCTTAAAGATTCTGGGACTACCTGTTGGCCTCATTTTAGGCCATATAATTGTCATAAAATCGACCTTTGTTCTACTCATTGTATCTTTCTTAACTATAGTGATTCTTATAAGAGATATCGTTGCCTTCACGTTCCTACTAGGCACTTATATATTTCTCCGGACGTCGTTTTTTATAAATAAAAATTCCCACTTGCTCTGGACTCCTTCGTCTCAAAGCCCACTCATTCATCACTCCCTTCCATTCTTGGCCCAAATCCCATTTCTTCTCTTATCGTTGACCTTTACCCCGCTTCAAACAATCGGACTAACCCCCTTACTTCTCCTAGCCCATTGCATATTTTATCCTCAACCGACAACCCACTTCCTTCTACATCTTCTCTATCTTCCCTTCTTGCATCTCCCTCATCCTCAATCAAATTTTCTCCTACTACTCCATCTACTTATATCCTCACTCGATCAAAAACAAATTCTCTTAAGCCTCAAAATTTATTGATGGCACGGTGCTCTGGCCCCCACCTTGCAGTTCTCACCACTACCACTTCCATCCCAGAAGAACCTACCTCCTATATCGAAGCTGCTAATCATCAGGAATGGTGCATTGCCATTTCTAAAAAATTTCTGGCCTTTCTTCAAAGTAATACTTGGACTATTGTCCTTTCTTCTAGTATTACTAATTTAGTTGATCGTCATTAAGTTTTCAAGACTAAACGCCTCTCGGATGGATCTGTTGAACACCGAAAGGCTCGCTTAGTGGCCAAAGGCTTTCACCAACAAGCCAGTGTGGACTACTTTGAGATCTTCAGTCCGGTTATTGTTGTTAAACGCACAACAATCCGAACTATCCTTTCCATTGCTGTCACTAAAGGATGGACTATTCGCCAATTGAACATCAACAATGCATTTTTGCATGGGGACCTCCAAGAACAAGTTTATATGACTCAACCTATTGGCTGTATCAACCCAAATTTTTCTAATCATGTTTGTCGTTTGAACAAGGCCATTTATGGCCTTAAAGTTAAGCAATTGACTGCTTAAGCTTGGCTTCACCCCTTCTATTGTTGATTCTTCCCTTTTCATCTTTAAATATTTCCCTGTTACTATATTTTCTCTTATTTATGTGAATGACATCATCCTCATTGGTTCAAATCCCGATACAATTGACTTTGTTCTTCATTCTCTAAACCTTTCTTTCCTTGTCAAAGATCTTTGGCCTATTCCATTTTTCCTTGAACTTGAGATAAATTCTCTTGCAACTGGTCTTCATCTTTCTCAAACCCAATACATTTATGATCTTCTCAAAAAAATCAACATGGACCTTGCCAAGCCAGTCACCTCACCCATGGCGGCCTCTACTTATCTATCCCTTCCAAATGATCTTGTCATTGCAGATTGAACTTTATATTGGAGCACAATCGGTCGCCTTCAATATCTATCTCTTACAAGACCTGATGCCTATTCTGAAGTCAACAAATGTGCCAATTCATGCATGCACCCAAGGTTCCCCATTGGCGAACTGTGAAGAGAAACCTATGGTATCTCAAATATACTATCCACCTTGGTCTTCACATTCAACCATCTTCTAACTTTTCACTTCATGCTTTTTCAGATGCTCATTGGGCTAGATGCCCAGATGATCGTCGCTCCATTGGGAGTTTCTATGTTTTCCTTAGCTCCAATATTATTTCAAATGCTCACTGGGCTGCATGTTCCAGTACAAGGACCAAGTACAGGGCCCTGGCTAACACCACTATCAAGCTCCTTTGGCTTTAGTCCATACTCAAGGAACTTGGTTTTTTTCTTTCTAAACCCCCCTTATGGTGCGATAAGGCAACATACCTCTCTGTAAATCCAGTCATGTACTCACGAACAAAGCACATGCAAATCGAGTTCCATTTTGCTCAAGATCGAGTCTTATCAAAGACACTTCATGTTGCTTCATTTCCTTTTGTGATCAGCTTGCTAATGTCTTTACAAAGCCACTAGTCTCCACTCGCTTTATATCACTTCGAATGAGTCTCACCATGGTTTCCATATTGGACTCGCGGGAGGATAATAACATCAAAGACAAAGTGTGCTTCAGCTCAGCTCCACACAATGCCACTTGACATCTCCAATAAGCACAATCTCTGAAATTACATAATTGTGAAATTGTAATGTAATAAAGAAAATTTTGTTGTAACCATTTTCTCGTAGCTGGTTAGAGAATGCCAGCGCACACCATGTGTTTGTTAGTATGCTTGAATACTCTGGGCACATTTTCCTCTTTAAATACCACATTGTATAAACAAATATTGTTGAAATGAAGATGAAGAGCATTTACTCTATTATACGTTAATTTATAAGTTGTTAATATTTTATAATTCAATAAATGAGTTTGATTCAAAACTAGTTAATCAGAATCTAGGATCAGGAAGGGATAACGATTAGTCTTATAAGAATTAAGATTTAGGCCATTGAATTGAGAAACCACCTCATCTCGTCATTATAACTTTTTCAAATTTTTATATAAAATATAATAAATAATTTAAAATTTTTAAATCTCAATTCAATTTTTTCAAATCTTAAAATAATAAAAATATTAAAAAATAATATTTTAATAATATTTTATTCAATTTTAAACTTTTATTTAAAAATATCTCATCTCATCTCACTAACAAATAGAGTCTACTTAGAGTCAGGCTTGATTAAAGTTTTAACGAGTCAATTTCAATAAATTATTGATTATTTTCAAAGTTTGAGAGCAATGATGAAATGGATAAAATAGACCATGAATATGACATCCATGATCCGGTCTATTGGGTGACCTTAGTTAAAAAAAATAGATAATTCTACAAATTAAAGCTGAGGAAAGGAAAGCAAACATGTTAGAGGGAAAGTGACAAAAAGAAAGGAAAAAACACGCAAGGTGGATAGCAAAATAATATAAAGTTGAATTCTTCACTGATTACTAAGAATAACTCAATAAAAGGGATCATACCGACGACTTCTTCTGGGCAACTTCTAGAGAGAGTTTCTTCAACCTCCAAACGAGATTTTCTTTTAAACGATTCGTAGACGTAAATTTATCTCCTTATTTATATTTATTACATTTATTTTTTTATTAATTATTATGAATGTACGTGCGAATACCATACCGTCACTTTGAACTGCCATCTAAAAATGATTATTTATCCCTTTTAGGCTTGTTCTTGCAAAATAAGGTTTAAGAGCATTAATATTGAACTCATCAAAATTTTCCTTTAAAATTTGATAGAAAGTAAAATTTTGATGAAAATGCAACACTTAAAAAAAATATCCTATATTGAACTCATCAAAAAGTTTTCGTCATATTTGATAGAAAATGAAAAAAAGAAAAAGAAAATAATAAAATACAAGTATTTTTAATTTGACTTTTGATTAATAATCATTCATTACGAAAGATTTTTTATGGGTCAAATGTAGAATTTTTTTAAGTGTTGCATTTTCATCAAACTTATACTTTCTATCACCATAAAATTTTAAAGGAAAATTTTGATAAGTTTAATATTAATGCTCTAATAATTGATTGAGTTTTTTTTTTTTAAATAATAAACGAATCCAAAATAACAAAGGCAATATATTATATATTCCCAAAAAACGAGAAAAGCAAAATAACTCGATCAGATTATTGCGATTTACAGTTTTACTAATATTCCTTATTCGTCTATGACCATGTCATGACACATATGCAGCTATGCTTTTGTGAATGGGAATTATGTATGCCATGCTTATAGCAGCCGATTCCGTAACGAACCTGCCAGAAACACCTGTCCAGATTAGTTACGACAAAATATGGGACGTTCGTATAAGTTGTGCAGAGTGGATCGAGGAAAGGATAATACCTAAAACATTAAAAAAATTAGAACCTGCTCACTTGTAAGATTCCAAATTAATTAAATTACCAACGATAATGCGTTGTGGCTGATCGAGTTATATATATATATATATATATGGGTGTGTACCTAATAATCTTCGTTAATGAATGTGAGATCATATCAGACTCACTGCTAGCTAATTTAGTTATGATGGTGATCATGACTGTTAAGTTTGAGGTAATATATATGATCAGTAGTGTTGTTAAGCACGTGAGTACCACAAGACTATTGTTAAGTTTGTAACCATATATACGTACTATATTTCTTTCATGACATAAATCGGACTTCCGCTTTGTTGGACTCGATCGATCTCATGATGAATTAAATGGTTCAATCATGTAAAGATATTATAAAGCATTCAACGTTTAATATTAACGTGGACTAGCTAGCTAGCTAGGCGCTAGTCTATATTGTTTGAAGATTTATACGAATAATAAAATTTAATATAATGTGACTGGACTTTAATTAAATAATTTAGTTTAATCAAATAATTGAAGATCAAGATTGATGATCAATACTCTATATAATATTTCTATTAATTTCTCCAGAATTAGGCGGCCATCTAATTATATACAATCTTGTAGTTAGATAGATTTCTATATATTTTTATAAGTTTCTAATTCACTATAAGAAAATTGTTTATTTACTATCATTTATTAGTCATACATAATTCATTTTAATCGTTAATAGTCTGTTTTAATCACTAATAATTTTTTTTTATCACAAATATTGAATCATTATTACCTTTTTTTTTTTTATTTGTAGTATATAACTTTTTTCCACGCGGAGTGTTTGCAAATTAATGTTGATAAAATAGCTTCGATCTCAGTACTCAACCCCGATCTCGTCCCTTTCAAGTTTCAACGTAATTATTGCCTTATTTCTAGATCTCATTTAGAAAAGTTGTTTGTTAATTATATGATAGTGATTTATGATCTATAACTATTTTACAACTATATATTTTGTAACTTCTTTTGCAATCAATTAAATAATTTAATCAAATTGAACTTAAATTTACAAAACTATCATCCATTTCATATAGATTTGCAAAATAATTTTAAAAAATAAGAAGCTAATTACCATTAATTTTCTAGTTTTTATTGCAATAACAATTCATTTACAAGGTGAAAATGGTTTATAAGTTACAACTCTTACACGATTTTATTTAAAATGGATTATTGTACTTTTGTAAAATTGAGATTTTCACAAAAAAGAACTATTTATTTATGGTTATTTATTAGTTATAAATAATTTATTTTAATCGTTAATAATCTGATTTAGTTGCTAATAATTTTTTTTATACAAATATTTGATCAAAAATACCCCTTTTTTTTTAGTGGATTCATGTAATATTTGATTAATCATCAAATAAATCAATGTAAAATACTATTAAAAAGTTATGCAGATCGATCATTATCCTTTAAGAAGTATTAAGAGTACTTTAATTAGGTTTCACATGATAAAATGCTCACGTAGGCAAGGCCTTTTGGACAAAACAGTGGCCGGAACCAAAGTCAAATATCAAATTGAGTCGACTGACAGGCAGAGATATCACCAATGCCGCGCGCCCTTATTATAAAAGAAGGGTTTGCAGCTCAAACAAGGCGCATCTGGTGATCTCGATCGACTGCTTGATTAATATCTACTTTGAGAGAGACATTTCTTTTACCACCACAAAATATGGCTTCCATTGACAAGGAGGTGAAAACTGAGTTGCTCCCATTCTTCAGGGTCTACAAGGACGGTTCAGTTGAGCGGCTTTTGGGCTCACCATTTGTGTCTCCCTCTCCTGAAGACCCTGAAACAGGTGTGTCTTCAAAAGACATCACCTTTTCCCAAAACCCCCCTATCTCGGCCAGGCTTTTCCTCCCGAAACACACCCAACCCAACCAAAAACTTCCCATCTTGGTCTACTTCCATGGTGGAGCCTTTTGCGTCGAATCTGCCTTCTCCTCTGACCACTACAAGTACCTTAACAGTTTGGTTTCTCAAGGCCAAGTGGTTGCTGTATCAGTGGAGTATAGGTTAGCTCCTGAGCACTCTCTCCCCATTGCTTATGAAGATAGCTGGGCTGCTCTACAATGGGTTGCTTCACACTCCATCGACAATGGTACTGTCGAGAAAGAGCCATGGTTGGCAAATCATGGCGACTTCAAAAGAGTTTTCATCGGTGGTGACAGTGCAGGAGCAAATATAGCACATAACGTGACCATGCGGGCCGGGGTTGAGGGCCGTTTGCATGGGGGTGTTAGGATTCTAGGAGCTTTTTTAACCCACCCTATCTTCTTTGGTTCAAATCCAAAAGGATCGGAGAACTCTAGCGTCGAGGACAAGAACGTCCCATCCCCTTCTTTTTTCTGGGACTGCGTATATCCTGGAGCACCTGGTGGTCTTGACAATCCAGTGTTAAATCCAGTCGTTCCAGGAGCACCAAGTTTGGCTGGACTCGGTTGCTCTCGGTTGCTTGTGTCTGTCTCTGAGAAGGATATGCTGAGGGATACGGGTGTTTGGTTCTACAATGCGGTGAAAGAAAGTGGGTGGAAAGGAGATGCGGAACTGGTTGAAGTGGAGGGAGAGGATCACGCCTTCCAGATTCTGCATTTTGGGTCTGAGAATTCTAAGAATTTGATCAAACGCTTGGCTTCCTTTCTCCTCAAATAAAATCAAGGATCTTTTGTGACGTTTTATGAGTGCTTAATTGTGTTCTTTCTAGTCTTTTTCAGCCTTTGTTTTGCGAATGCTTGGAAGCTCGAGCTTTAGATGATGCTCGAATGAAATAAAAATAGAAAATGCAGGCCCCGCCACGATTGTCATCATTTGTAAAACTAGTTGTCTGGCGCATGATGCGCGCTTATGTAGCTAATTAACCGCCAATTAAGTACGTATTATTTTTTGTCGTTGCTCGTCATGATGTAAGCTTAAAGGACATTAATTTTTCATGATATTGTGAAAGTTGTCTTACTTTCACAATAAGATAACTTTCACAATATCATGAATAATTAATGTCTTTACTTTTTAAGCAACATTGCTTAAAAAGTAATATTGCTTCCATCATGAATAATTAATGTATTTACTTTTTAAGTGGCCGGCTAGCTGTCTTTAATTTTTAAGCAATATTGCTTCTATCATGATTACTTTTAGGTTTCGCTTGAATTTAGAGATGAGATGAGTTGATATGAGTTTAGTTTATTTTTTAATATTATTATTATTTTGGAATTTAAAAAATGTGTGTTGGAATTTGAAAAAGGTGTATAGGAATTTGTATTTTATATAAAAAATTATAAAAATATAATAATAAAATGAAGATGAGTTGAGATGAGTTGAGCTCATCTTCGAATACAAACGGGGCCTTAGATATACAGACTTATGAGTAGATATTGACGAGCTATATGTAGGAGTGTTGAAGCGAATTTCAGATAAAAAATTCGGATCAATGTTGTCCAAAATCAAATGATTAAAAATGCTTTGGATTCCAATTCAGATTCATTCGGATTAAAATTTGGGTTGGATTCGAGTTGAAATCCGGGTTGCACCCGGAAATCCAATTTTCGAATTTCAATTTTTTTTTAATTTATAAAACTAGTATTATTACTTTTTCTGAAAAATTTGTTCTGAAATATTTATAAAAAATATTTTATTTTATTATCAACAAATTCCTCACCAAAAAAATAATAATACAAACTAAAAATAAATAGTTTAAAATTCGGAAACCGGATTTCCGATTTTTCAAAACCAGGTAGATCCGGGTCCAATCCAAATTTCAATCCGGGTGAATCCGGGTTGGAGTCTAAACTACTTTTAATATGGGTTCCGAATTTAGTTAATATGGGTTGAAAATCGGAACTGGGTATCCAGATATCCAGGTTTCGGATCGGACTGGAAAAAAAAAATCGGCCTGGATAAACGCCCCTAGCTATATTAATATTGTGATTAATATTGGGACAAGTTTAGGTAGAATATTGACAGTTCAATGGTCCAACATGTTGAGTAGGGGTGTAGGATGGGATCCGGATCCGAATCTGGATACCTGATGTTAAGACAAGTGTATTATCTAGCTACCAAAAATCGAAACAAATCACAACAAAGTTTTAGAAACTTAGAGAATATTCTAGAGAATTCTAATAGAAATGATGATGTAGCACTATTGTGAGTGTCTGTTGTGATTTGAGCTCTTTATATAGATTGTGATTCGTTGAGAAATGTATGGAAAGGTAGTGGTGCAAAAATGCACAGAAGCAGAAAAGAATATTATTCTGTTAAGCATTTTGTCAAGCACGTTCTCTGTATATTTCTTTTGTTTTGATATGGTATCAAAAGACCCTCAAGGACCAACCTCTAGATCCTGCATATTATTCTACTCTGTTTTCTAGCTTTCTTCTTTTTCCAAATAAAACTCCCACCTCCAATATCCTCACATCCGCTTTCCATTTCATCACAATCAAGTTTACCATATAAAATTATTTTCTATGGAAAGCTCAAATTATTCTATTTCTAAAAGGGTAAATTATATGGGTATGTTATGGTACCATTCCCATTCCCGAACCCACTCTTGATGATAATTTGAATCCTGAGCACATACGTTGGGTCTTGCAAGATCAGTTGATTATGTCTACCATCAACTCCTTACTCTCTGAATATGTCTTAGCACAGGTTCTCGACCGCAAGACTTCTTTTGAAGTTTGGAATACCCTTCAAAGCCCTTTTGCAGCTAAATTCTCAACTCTTATCATCCATACTCAATACCAATTTGCCACTTTGAAGAAGAAACTGGAGCAGGAGTAGAATTAAGATTTAGTAATAGGGGGATCGATAAAGTGTATATAGTATGTATATATATAAGTAATGTATATATTTTACATGTGACTATATAAAACAATAATAATCATAGTCTATATAATATATTAGTATATATAATTGGTCTATTTAATATATTGATCTATTTTAATTAATTATAAACCAAACATAATATATTAATCTATTTAATTAATTATAAACCAAACACGATATATTGGTCTATATAAACCAAACATGAAACACTTCCATAGTTCATATAACATATACTAAAAATCTAGATCAGCATATAAATTTAAGTTATTATCAATCCACAATTCTAATAATCTAATCTAAACTATAAATCAGATTTTTATTTGTAGTTTTAATTTTAACCTATTAAGTAACTTAATCACTAGACGTCTAGACACTAATCATCGTGACAGGCTACAAGCCTACAACAAATGCATATAATATAAATTAATCAATGGGGCCACATGCCATCCATCCATAAATTTATAAATCGATTTTTAACCTTTAACTTAATCACTAATCAGAAATCATCATGACAGCACTATGCATATAAATTTATAATATATAAACAAATCAACGTCAACGTATCCCTAAATATAAATTGACTTTTAAAGTTTATTTTAGTCTTTTTTGGCTCTTCCCAAGCAGGCAAGTACCGTGACTTAGACTCAATCTTGATCACTCATTTTTCATTCACTCAATTAATCTAGAGACTTTGGTCTCGTTTGAATTTAAAGACAAGATGAAACAAATTAAAATGAATTTATTTTTTAATATTATTATTAATTTAAAATTTAAAAAAATTGACTTTAAAATTTTAAAAAAATTATATTAGGATTTGAAAAAATTGTATTAGGATTTGAATTTTATATAAAAATATGAAAAAATGTAATAATGAGTTTGAGATAAGTTGAGACGAGTTCGTCGCGTTTTCGAATACAAACGGGAGCCTTTGTAGATTGAGAAAAATTTTACCTGTTGGATATTGGAAGCCAAGGGGCGATAGGAGAAATCAAGCGATGGACTTTGAGTCTTTGTAGCTCCGAGACAAAACGACGAGCAATATGTGAAACACGATAACTCTATGAGAAGTTCCAAGCAATAGGTGAATGCGAATAGCGATGGGTGATGTAAGTCCTTTTGGAGTACTAATTTTCAGACAAGTCCTTTAGGTTTTATTTAGGATTTTGGGGTATTTTGGATGGAGTGTGACTTTCAAATTATGAGTCTTAATTTGTAAAAAATTTCTTTTTATTTTTAGTAATAATTTCTTAAATTATTAAGGTACATGGGCTCACAACACATTATTATCTGAATATGGCGACCCCAACGCAGTAATTATAGAACTTAGATTGCGAAAATCAGGGACTATTAGTGTATTATCTTAACAAATTTTTAAGAGAACTGATAGATAGTAACTAATAATCTCACACTTAAAGTAGAAATTTGTATCAACTAGGGGGATAGTTTCAGTTTTGGGGGGGCTAAGTTAGGAAATTTTTTGTAGATTGGAGAAAAATTAGATTAGTTCCGCCCTTGGACTTGAATATATTTTAGACTATATAACAAGGCTAAATCCTTAGCTGCTACTTAATGAGTTGCCGACCATTCCCTCAGTGATTTTGAATCCACAGTTTACCTTCTTGCAGGTTTGGGCTCTGCGTATGAGTCACTTGTTACCTCCCTCACAACACACCCAGACCCACTTACTCGTCACCAACTTTATAGTTACCTTCTAAATCACGAGTCCTGCATTTCCGTCAGTGATTCTGAATCCACAATTTACCTTCTTGTAGGTTTGGGCTCTACGCATGAGTCACTTGTTACCTCCCTCACAACACACCCAGACCCACTCACTCGTCACCAACTTTACAGTTACCTTCTAAAACACGAGTCCTGCATTTCACATCAAACACAATCTCTTGTCTCTCATACTTCTCTAACTGTGCATGATACTACAACTCGGTTTCCTACTCACTCTCCTTCTTCTCGTGGATGTTTGCCTTTTCCTTTTCATGGAGGAAGGCGTGGGCGTTCTCTAGGTCACCATTTTAACTCTGGCCCTCATCCATCTTCTCCATCCTCAAATAACTTCTCCCCTCATCCAGACTCTAGGCCTCCCTATCAAGTATGTTCTATCATGGGCCACATTGCACTTAAATGCTAGCATCGTTTCGACCAATCATGCCAGTCTCCTTCCTCATCTTCTTTTACAACTAATTACTCAGCACTCTCCACTCCCTCTTCTTCGCCCACTACTTGCTTCCCAGATACAACAGCATCTCATCACTTTACCGCAAAATCTAACAACCTCAACTTGGAGTCAAAGCCATATTAACGACTTGAATAAGTAAGCATCAGTGATGACTAGTGCTATCTTTTCCACTAGGCGACGTAGACAATTGCCTAAATTGGTCCCCTGATGGAAGAAGACCCCACAAAGTCAAAAGTAGATTTTTTTTTAAAAAAAAAATCCAATTAAAAATATTAACTAACTCAATAAGAGAACATCAAAAATATCAAATAGATATTATATATGTCATTATTAATTAAAAGATTAGTTGAAAAGGTAATATAAATCTTAAGTAGTAATTTACTTAGCAAATGAGAGGAATCATTTTTAAATAAAAATCTAATGTAAAAATCAAAATCAAAATAAATTTATTTAATCTTACTTAAAAAAAAAAAAACTCAATCAAAACTTTAGCCTTAGGCCCCCCCTAATTTATGAGCCAGCCCTAGTAATTGCTTCATTTTGCCCATTCAGAATCTCAGCTCTGCTCAGATGACTTTTTCCTCTGGTAATTTTCTTTTAAACAATTTACTTCACGTCCTTAACATTTCTCGCAACCTTCTTTTTGTGCATCAATTTTGTAGTGATAATAGTTTTTTCTTTGAATTTCATGCTAATCTTTTTCTTGTGAATGACTCATGTTTTCAAGAGGTTCTACTTCAAGGCCATGTTGAAGATGGCTTGTATGCTTTGTGTTCAGCTGTTATGCCCAGTTCTTCATCACCCATATCTTTCTTAGGTGTTCGCACGTTTGCTCAGTCGTGACATTCTAGGTTAGGACACCCATCTCCCCATACAACATCTATAATCCTTCGTCGGTTCAACTTCCCCTGTATACCAGTCCTTCTCTCACTCACTATATAGCTTGTTTGCATGCAAAGACACACGCCCTTCCACATCCAAATTCTCCATCTTGCACCTAACGTCCTTTTCAAATTTTTATAGATGTTTGGGGTCCTGCACCTGAGCTTTCTACTAATGGAGGTCCATATTATCTATCTCTTGTTTATGATGACTTTTCTAAGTTCATTTAGTTATTTCCAATACAAGTAAAATCTAAGTTCAAGTGTTAATTCTTGCTTTTATTCATTTTGTTGATAATACTTATAATACTAAAATTGTCTCCGTTCAAACAGGAAGGGGAATCTTGTCCTCTTAAACCAATTTTTCAGTCACTTGATATTACATATTGGATTACGTGTCCACACTCGCATCTTCAAAATAGGAGTGTGGAACGTAGTAATCGTCATATAATTGAAACGGGTCTCTCACTTTTGTCTCATGCATCGTTTCCTCTCAAATATTGGGCCAGCTAACGCTTTCCAAATTGCCACTTTTTTAATAGATTGCATGCCCACTCCACTTCTTCAAAATAAATCACTATTTGAGATTATAAGTTGTTTTTGTATATTTGGGTCAGTGTGTTGGCCCAATCTAAAACCTTTTAATCAATACAAGCTATATTACCGTTCTAAGACTTATGTTTTCTTGGGCTATAGCCTAGATCATAAGAGCTATATTTGTTTTCATATCCCTATGGGCTGCACCTACATCTCTAGAAATGTTATTTTTAATGAGTTCATTTTTCCTTTTGCAAGCTAATCCACTCCATTCTCTTTGTCTACTTCTTTTAATTCTCAGCCCAACCCATCAATCCAACCCACAAAATCCTCTTCATCCATTCTGTCTTACACCTTTTTAGTACCTCCTAACTCATCTGATCCATCTAGCTCACCTAGCCCACCAATACATTCTCAAGAGTCTAGGCCCACAACTCTTATTCAGCCCACTTAAAACCCTAATTCACTTTTGTCTTCTCCAAAAAGCACTTCTGCCATTTCTTCTTCTTCCTCTGATACTTCCTTTCCTTTGTCCCCTCACCTGATGTCCCTTTACTTGTGTCCACTCACCCAATGCTTACTCGATCTAAGACCAACACCTTTTATCCTTTTTGTCGAAGTGACGAGACCACTTCCTAGTCTTCATCCACTTTGTTGAGCTCTTTCATCAAGTGCTTTATTCCTCCCAACATTGATTCTAATATTGTTCCTGAAGAATCTTCGTCATTCATGAAAGCTTCTAAATACCGTGAATGGCATATAACCATGGCCACAAAATGGATGCTTTTCTTCAAAATCAAACATGCGAACTTGTCCCTCCTTTCCTTTTCTCAGAATCTACTTGGGTCCAAATGGATCCTCAAAACCAGACAACATGTTGATGATACTCTTCAGTGTCGCAAGGCACGTCTTGTCATTCAAGGGTTTCACCAGTGACTTAGTTTGGATTTCCATGAAACCTTCAACCTAGTTGTGGAGTCGGTTACAATCTGTTTGTTACTTTTGCTGGTTGTTTGCTCAAATTGGGCACTGCATCAACTGGACATACAAAATGACTTCTTGCATGGGGATCTTGAAGAATTTGTCTACATGAAGCAACTTCCCGACTTTGTGAATCCTGACTTCTCGACACATGTCTATAAGTTAAAACGTTCCATTTATGGTTTGAAACAGGCTCCTAGCATCTAGTTTGCTAAGCTTAGTGATCATTTGATTAATTTAGGTTTTAAGTGTTCATGTTTTCATTTCTCCTTGTTCATCATCCATACCGCTTCTCATTGTTTATATATTTTGGTGTATGTTGATGATATTTTAGTTATTGGGTTTGATTCTAGATTGATTACTGAGTTTATCAATGCTAAAGTCCTACTTTCCAGGCAAAGATCTCGGTATCCTTAGATATTTCTTAGGGATTGAAGTCCAACAAAATTCTTCGGATCTTTTCTTATCGTAGTGTAAATATATTTCTAATCTTTTCATTCACTCAAATATGCACAATTCCAAAGCTGTCTCCACTCCTATGGCCACCACAAATATACTAACTACATTTGATGGTAATACACTTGAGAATTCTCATTGGTATCGAAGTGTAGTGGTAGTCTTCAGTACCTAGCATTTACCAGGTTTGATATATCCTATGCTGTCAATCGTGTTTGTCAGTATATACACTGTCCTAGAATTCCTCCCTGGCAGGCTGTTAAGCTCATTTTACGCTATCTCAATCATATTCGAAATTTTGAATTGTGTTATCCTATTTCTTCATTTATGATTGCTTCCTTTTATGACGTTAATTAGGCCGAGTGCCTTGATGATGATCGCTCCATAGGTGGTTTTTGTATTTACTTTGGTAAACATCTTATTTTCTTGGTGATCTAAGAAACAACCTACAATTATTCGATTTTCAACTAAAGCTGACTACAAATCTGTTGCTAACACTACTTGTAAGGTTATTTGGATGCAGTCTTTGAAAGTGAACTTAGCATTTATCTTCCAACTCCACCAACTCTTTGGTGTGATAAAATTGACGCCACGCATCTTTCAATTAATCTAGTAGTGCATTTGAGGACCAAGCACATGGAATTAGACTATCACTTTGTGCATGAAAGGGTAGCAGCCAAGTCTCTACAAGTATCCTTCATTTTCAGCAAAGATCACATTGTCGATATCATGAACAAGAGAAAATGTCTAGACCGGGACAATCCATTTATCTCTAAATTGTAGACACCAATAAAATAATGCCAGGTAGAGAACACATGTAACCTTTGATGCGCTGTGTTTCAGACGATAGCCCCATTTTTGTTATTCTTTTTCTCTCTCTTCCTCTCTCCCTCTCTTTTTCCTTCGAAGAAAGTTCATTTGAGACTTGAAGCCTTTGAGATTCACGCTAGGCCACCGATCCTTCGAGATTCAGGCCACCGACACGATAGAGATTCAGGCCATTGACGTGACATGGTTTTCAGACTAACCTTCCTCAATCGAAGCCTCCACAAAACTCCTTCCTGCCTGTAAAACCTAACCCTCCCTCCCTCTTTCCATTCCTTCACAAAAGCAAACCCGAAACCCTTAACCCTTAACCCTCCCTCTCTCTTTCCATTAAGTTAAAAGCTCATGTGTTTCACTTTCATGCAGATGATTGCAGCTCGACCGATATTAATCCAATTGGGAGTATTAGTAAGCAGGATCTTCAGGCATTTCTGCGATGGGCTACCACCCATCTTGATTACTCATCCTTGGGAGATATTGAATTAGCTCCATTGATTGCCAAAATGGAGCCTATATGTTCTGACTACAGTTAGGTAGTGGGTTTTCTTTCATCTGCATACCTCTGTTTCTTGGTAAATAGAGTTGCATGATAGGAATAATCATAAAACATTCTGTGTTCCATCATAGTGTAACTGTCAGGATGCGTCCATCTTATAATTAGTTTTCTAAATTGCTTATATTTGGATTAAAACATTCATTCTCCAATATGCCAATATTATGGACTGTCAACTTTGTTGTAGCACAATCTGTGTAGGTTTTGTTAATAATATTGTTATTATCATCAATACTCTTTGTATCATCACCTAGTTGATAGTATGCTTTTGAGTGTACTACTTTTAACGTATGCAAATTTTCACTCACATCCTTGCTATGAGTTGTGTCCATGCTATGTTTTGCTTGGAAGCCTAATTGTTTGTTATGTAAAATAGCTGGATGAAGTGGACATGGGAATGACATATAAGGAACTCTCAATCTATGTTCAATGTCTTTTTATGTCTTGTTATTCTTGCTTGCTTCAGAATCAAGAAGTACTCTTTCTGGATTGCCTCTTATTTAAGATCTATCTTTAATCAGATAATTATGGTGATTTGTAGGGAAAGCAAAAATTATTAAACTCCATCCTATCTACAATATCAAAAGAATGGATTCTCACTAAATAATAATCATAATAGATAAAAATAATGGAGCAATATAAGTTAAGCGTCTTAAAAACTGTTGCAGGGGCATGTTACCTAGATGATGAAACCTTGGCTTCATAGTGCATTTTTTTTAGACTGCCTCTTATTAGCTCAAAGAAAAGAACAATAGGATCTGAAGAACGGCAATGGTTGAAGAAGCGTAACTTAAAGTTATTGAAAAGAAGTACAAGAGAACATTAAAAGTGTTATATTGTCATGGTTTTGTATTGTTGTGATTTGTGTTGTAATTATTTTATATCCGACCAATAATCATGTATGTCGGCTAATGATAAGTTCTTACAGTTATTAGGCTGTTTGTAGTTAAATTTTGAAGTTATCGAAAGTAATTCTTTTGGAATGTATCAAGACCATTTTGGAATGTGATGAAAGATTTCTTGTACATTCCTCTTTTGAACTAGTTTTGCACATATTTGGATTCGTTTTGATTGAGGAATTGAATATACTTGAATCAGTTTTGCACAGATTTAATATTCATTCAATTACTTGTACATTGTCAATCGTTTTGCTGATAGTCAGAGTGACTTCTTTGACAATGAAATATACTACCGAGTGAAATATACTACTCAATTTGGTAGCTTGATGAATTCATATATTTTTCACATTAAATAGGCAGCCTTGATGCCTAAATTCACCAAAAGTACATATTTTTTTCACATCACCATTCGATAAATTTCCCCATGCACAGATTTGATATATGCATTGGCACAAAACTACTTTAATTTTCAAAAAGTCAATGACCATTTACATGGGTCCAAATGTGATACATTGTCACTATAAATGTTGAAAATATTGTAAAAACAATCTAGATCTTCAACAGCTCCAAACGTGCCTTCAAATCCACTCTAACAAGCCTTTATCTCTATTCTCATCAACTGCAATATAATAAAAAAAATCAGATAAGTCTATAGTCTTTAGAAAAAAAGCAAATAAAAATAATAATCATGGTAAAAAATAATGGAAGACTGTTGCTTTGGATTGCAAGAGGCAGTCATGCATCACTTTAATGACTCAAAAACCCGTTATATTTCTGAACATTTAAAGCCAATTTGAACATGACCACCACAAACAATTGAATTCTCAAAAGTTCTTACAAATTTCTAAACACACTACAAGTTTCTCAACCTAACATAAAACAATGCAATCAATAAAAAAAATATATCTATAGACATATCAAAATAATTTTCTTTTACTACATTTTCACAGAGCAAGAAGACATCAAAGTTAGAATTCATTGATATATAATTGGGATAACTTGGAATCTGTTGCCTATTGATCTCCCATATTTCTAATCATTGTTAGAGTGAGATTTTTGTTTAAACTCGTAGTTGGAAGTTCCCAAAATTTGGTTCTTCGGGTTTTCATTGAAGAAAGGCAAAAGATTCAAGCCCAGACTGACTAGGGAGGGAAACAAAGATCAATAAACACCATCCAAAGAAAAAAGACTAGAAATCCAAACCTGCAAGCCCAGTCTGCAAGCACCGAAAATACAACTCTAAAGAAAAAAAAAAGATCAGAAATATGCAATTACCTCTATGTTGCTGGGTCTCATCGGTGAAGCCACGTGCGACGATTGGAGTTTCTTCCCATCGAATGGAAGGAAGGGAGGGAAGGGTTTCTGTGCAAGGATAGGGGACAAAATCGGATTTTCTGAAAGGACTAATTTTTGTCTAATGTTCTTATGTATGCATGCGCATAGAGGCTTTTTGTGAAATACTGATGTGTTTATTCCTTATCGGTGTCCATTTATCTACAGCTAACAGATTGCCCTGCCCAAAGCGTTTCTCCATGAACAAACCCTTTCATCTGCTAGGTTTTTACAGCTTCGATCCATCTTCACAATATTGCCAGTGATGCTTGGATCACAAGGGGATGTTAAGACAATTGTATTATCTGCCAAAAATCAAAACAAATCAC
Organism: Platycarya longipes; assembly: GCA_036559045.1. Classification (NCBI taxonomy): domain Eukaryota; kingdom Viridiplantae; phylum Streptophyta; class Magnoliopsida; order Fagales; family Juglandaceae; genus Platycarya; species Platycarya longipes. The sequence goes on along the minus strand of CM071789.1, from coordinate 38,307,454 downwards.
AACAAAGTTTTAGAAACTTAGAGAATATTCAAGAGAATTCCAAATGTAACAGAAATGAAGATGTGGCACTAGTGTGAGAGTCTTTTGTGATTTGAGCTCTATATATAGATTTTGATTCACAAAAAAATGTATTAAAGGGTAGTTGTAACAACTCGACCCAGATATTTTTGGGGATTAAATGCGAATATTTTATTTTTCGATTTCTTATACTATTGTATAATTATTTTCATGTTATTATTAGTCTTATCAAATTCTATGATATTAATAAGTTGTGTATATTTTAAATATATAGTTAATGTTTAAATTATTTTAATGAGATTCTCAACGGTCTTTCGCAGCACCAATGATGCACTGAAGAATCGCCGCATGTCCTCCCCTCAGCCGCGTCACCCATCATGCCGGAAGACCACAAAACAAAGTCCAAATGCGTGAACTCGTTTCTAGCGTAGCACCGTTTCTTTCTTTCCAAGTTGTTGTTGCCGCCATTGGACGTAAATTCATTGTCGTTACCACCGCTTTGCCACCACATGCACCACCCTCAGCCTAGCTCAGTAGCATCGTGCTTTCCTTCACGATGCCTTTGCCATGTCTTCCTTCACGATGCTTTTGTTCTATATGGGTAGGACTCTACTGCCAACCTTCTTTTCTCATCTGTGCATGATGGCTTAAAGTAAAATTGGTATTTATACATCTGCAGCCCTAATAGTCATATGTAAGGAACCCTACCACAGATTATAAGAAATAGCAATGGAGCTATATGCGAGAATGAAGGAGATGAGAACTGTAATAGTAATGCAACAGATGAATAATGAAACTGTTAATATGAGATAAATGGTCGATAATAAACTCAGATAAATGGCTACATCTTGAGAAATTCAAGGCTCCCAATTCCTCTAAAATCAACCAACAGAACAATTCAGATAGTTTTCTCGATAACCAAACACTACCCCCATCCCTTTTACATATACTACCAGCCGCTACTAAGGAAATATGAAGGCCATGGGCTAGATCAACACTAAGAAACTTAGTAAAATAAATATAACCATCAAGTTGGAGGCCCAACAAGCATGGCCCATTTAATGGGATTCCTAACATCATAAGTTATAGAATCTAGATTTATTTACTTGTATGCCACTCAATTAGAAAGCTATAGCAGATGTTTATTACTCTTCACGTGGGCTCATTTCTTTTCACATTCTCATTCTCATTGGGCTTTAAGTATTTTTGGACTCAAAGATTTATAATCATTTTAAGTGGGCTGGGCTATTTGATGTATAGACTTTTTTTCTTTTGATATATAGACTTACATTTTAAGTTTTAACAATTAAGTTAGGCTTACATTTTAAACTAAATATATTAGCTTAGCAATTTTACTATGTTATTAAGTATTAAATTAAGATTGAGTTATACTAATAGCATGCAATAAATTTTATATTCAATACTATTAAGTTATCTTTATGAATCGGGTGTTTCCACCAATTGTGTTCTTTTTATATATACTTAAATACAAGCACACACGCACGCACGCACACACACACACACACACATATATATATTAATATTGAAAGATTAGTTATTATATTAATAATAAATAGTATGCATTCATCTTGATTTGAAACACTTTTAAGATTAATGTCTATCATATGAAGATAATTTTACTGTTTATAATAATAGGTTCTGATATTTATGCTATTAAAGTGTTACTTCAAAAATAAAGTAATAAATTAAAGAATATTCAAATGATATTAGTATTTATTAAGTTTCTTGTAAAAAGTAAATAATTATGTTAAGTATAAGAGTGTTAACCTATTTTAAGAATCTAAGTTTTCACAACTCATTTTAAAATGCACTTTTGTTTATGCGACCAAATCTTCGGTGTAGTTTCTTGATGTATTTTGTGAGATTCAGGTTCAATTTTATATTGTATCCTATACAAAGTAGTCTAAGTGTGTTTGGTTCCTAAAACGATGGTTATTTGTTAACGATTAAAGGAATATTATAGGAAGACTACTACAAAGTATGAAGCATGTAGTGTCTAAGTCGAAGGTCTTTAAGTTTGGCGAGATGGCCAAACAATGCTTATTACAGAGAAGGGGCAAAGGATCGTCAAAACTCTGAGGTTGAGCTTACACACTTCCAGATGGCTCTCGAAAGCTTTTGAGGATGGTAATAAGGCTGGGGGAAAGGGGTTCTACTCTGCGCAGAGGGATGGAAGCAAAGGTTACACCTTTCAAAGGTGTTTTAATCTTCGTGGCCCATTTATGAACCTGGTGGAGTTTTATGAGAGAGGTCGCCGAAACTCCATTCTAATACCTACCAATAGGAATGGCTCAGGATGGGTGAGGCTCGCGACGGTGTTGATGGAGGTTGGAAAGGTGGTACCGCCAAAGATTGTGGTTGTGTCAGGAAATCGGAGATACATGGATGTTGTAGAGCACCCTCGAGACATGCAAAGTGTAAAGATGATGATCTCCTTTTCGGCAGGTGCTCAGGTAGGAGAAGGTGGTGGCACTGCTGTTGGGCTGAAAAAGGTTTTTTGAAGGAATTGGTTGATATGAAATGAAAGCTGGAAGAATTGACTTTTAATGTTTCAGGAATGATACGGTGCATTAAGGAATGGGTTGAAGGTGATGTGGGTTTGGGCTAGGATTGTGGCCCACGAGTGGATTTAAATGCTGCATTGGATCAAGTGCTTTTCAAGCCCAACCCAACATGTATCCTTATTTCACAGCTCCAAGGGTTTCTGGTGAGTTGTATCAAGCCCATAGAAGTGGGCAGCATAAAGGCAAGGGAATTGTGGCCCATAGCAGCGGGCAGCTTCAGGGGCTTTTAGAGGGAAACTTAACATGGATAATGTTATCGGACCAAGACCCATCATCAAGCGGGCTTATGCAGACTTCATCGGCGAAGCCTCAGGTCGACGCGCTGACCGGTGCAACTTCATCGAGAGAATTGCTGGCGCCTATAGGGTCTTCAAAGCTAGGGTCCATTGATACGAGGGATTTTGCCCTCGCGTGCGTTGTTGTTGCCGGTGAAAGCTCAGTGGCTCATGCACAGAACAAGTCGTCGGCTTTTTCGACGTTGATCCTGGTGCCAAGTACTCCGGTAAGCACTCTTAGAGCAAAAGGGACTCCCATCGATCCTTGTGATATCGTTGTGGTAGAGGATGCCGATTGTTGGCAACTCTCAATGCAGAACAGATTCGGAGTTCTAGGGGATATCAATGGTAACCCATAGTGTGATAAAGAGCTTCTCTATATGTCTAAGCGACTGGAAGATGAAGAAGTTGTTGGTAGTCAGAGAGGAAGAGATTTTATAGAGAATGGAGGTTCGCAGATTATTACTAGTGAAGGGGAGTGCTATGAGGAAGGAGATGTGGAACCCTTATGCATGCTACCTTCGACACCTAACCCAGATTGGTTATTTAAGAAGGTGAAAGAGTTGCAAGCTTTGTTTGGGATGTCTAGTATAGGTTTTGAAGAACAATTCAGGGCACTTATTGTGGCTATGGAATACTATAGAATGAAATCTGCCCCCAAGAGAGATAGGGAGCGCAAACGGCTTCAATGCTCTATAAATTATGATGGCAAGGTGGGTAGTGTGGGAAGAGATATAATAAAGAGAAGGGCACTTGCCTTTGTTAATGAAACCTAAAATTCTCTTTTGGAATGTGTAGGGGCTTAATGACCGTAATAAGTGCCTACGTATAAAATCCTTATTGTAGATGTGAAAAGTGGATGTGGATTGTTTTCAAGAAACGAAATTACGAGTCCTTGATAGAAGAGTTGTTTGTAGTTTGTGGAGATGCCCTTATGTGGGCTGGTCTTACTTGGCTTCAATAGGAGTTTCGGGTGGTGTTCTTGTAATGTGGGACAAAAGAGTGGTAGACATGATAGAGGAGTGTATTGGGACTTGCTCGGTTGTTACTCGTTTCAAAAATGTTGTGGATGGGTGGGAATGGGCTTTCATTGGTATTTATGGGCCTAACTTGGATAGAGAGATGAGGAGGCTATGGGAGGTACCATGGTGTATAGATGGAGATTTCAACATCACTTGCTTTCCCAGCGAGTGATCGAGACATCATCGTATTTTTGGGGCTATGGAGGAGTTCACAGAGTTCTTATTCGATTCGGATCTCATGGATCTCCCTCTAACCGGAGGGGAGTACACATGGTCTAGTAATAGGGGTGGTCGAAATTGGACAAGTTTCTTGTCTCTCCTTCCTAGGAAGCACACTACTCGAAGCTGTGTCAAAAAAGGTTAGTGCACTTATGCTCGGATCATTTTCCCATATTACTAGATTGTGGTGGTATTCACAGGGGTCACAGATACTTCAAATTTGCGAACATGTGGTTAGCAGCTGAGGGCTTTGCTGAGAAGGTTGATGAGTGGTGGTCCTCGTATCAGTTTACAAGCACTCTGAGCTTTATTCTTTCATGCAAGCTTAAGGCCTTGAAGACGGATCTTAAGAAGTGGAATATGGAAGCATTTGGTTGCATTGATAATCAAAATAATACCTTAATGAGGGAACTCCACGAGTTGGAAGGGCAGGTGTTGATGGGAGAACCATCTGCAGAGATACTGGAGAGGAAGAACGTGGTGGTTACTGATTTGGAAAGGGTTTTATTGATGGAGGAGACCTTGTGGTGTCAAAAATCTAGAGCCTTATGGTTAAAAGAAGGAGATACGTGTACCAAGTTTTTCCATAAAGTGGCTAACTCACACGGGCAAAACAATGCCATTGAGACACTTACGTCAGGTAACCAAGTCCTGTTTTCTCCTTCTGATTTAGAAAGTCATATTGTGAACTTTTATAAGAACCCTTTCACGGAGTTGACCTATTGGAGGCCAAAGATCAATGGTTTGTCTTTTGAGTCTGTTGAAGCTCAGAGTGCAACTTGGTTGAATAGACCTTTCGAAGAAGACGGGGTTCATAAGGTCATTAGCAGTGTGGCTAAAGACAAAGCACCAAAGCCAGATGGTTTTACCATGGGATTCTTCCAGCACTGTTGGGAGGTGGTGAAAACTAATTTTATGCAGGTATTTAGGGAGTTCCATACCTTCAGAAAGTTTAAAAAAAGCCTCAATGCGACATTTTTGGCACTCATGCCGAAGAAATAGGGTGCAACGGAGATAAAGTCGTATAAGCCTGGTAAGCGGGGTGTATAAGATTATTTCAAAAGTGCTTGCTAACCGGTTAAGCTTGGTTATGAGGCAAATCATTTCAAAACCGCAGAATGCCTTTGTTTAAGGGAGACAGATACTTGATTCAGTGCTTATTGCCAATGAATGCTTGGATCATAGGCTAAAGGAGGGTAAACCGGGTATTCTTTGGAAGCTTGATATGGAGAAAGCTTATTATCACATGAACTGAGACTTTCTTTTCTACATGTTCGGGAGATGTGGTTTTGGAGATAGGTAAATCTCATGTATTCGACACTGTGTCAGCACAACCCATCTCTTAGTGTTAATAAATGGTACCCCAACAGGTTTCTTCAACGGTTCTCATAGGTTGTGACAAGGAGACCCACTATCACCTTTCATTTTTATCATTGTGATGGAAGCGCTTGGACGAATGCTGGAGATAGTTGTGGAAATAGGCCTCCTAGCTGGATTCTCAATGGGTAACGGGGTTAATGGTTCTATTGTGATCTCACATATTTTCTTTGCAGATGATACTCTCATATTCTGTGAAGTGAATCAAGGCCGCATCCAAGTTTTGCGTGCCATACTAATATGTTTCAAAGTTGCTTCGGGACTTAAGATCAACCTTAGCAAATTTGAGATGGTGGTGGTGGGGGTAGTGCCTCTTATTGATAGCCTTGCAGGTCTTTTGGGATGCAAAGTGTCTTCTCTGCCTATGAAATATCTGGGACTTCTGTTGGGTGCCACTTCTAAAGCTAAAACAATCTGGGATAAGGTCATTAAGAAGGTAGAGAAGAGGTTGGCGGGGTGGAAATGACTGTATCTATCTAAGGGGGTCAGGTTAGTTTGATCAAGAGCAGTTTATCGAACCTTCTGACTTATTTTCTATCTTTATTCACATTGCCTGTAGCCTGTAGGGGTGGCAAATAGAACTGATAAACTTTTTCGAATGTTTTTTTGGGGCGGTTTGGGGGAGGAAACTAAATTTCATCTTGTAAATTGGAATAAAGTTTGTTCTCTAATCATTAGTGGAGGTTTGGGGATGCATAATTTGAAGATTTTCAACATACTGAAAAAATGGTTATGGAGATATCATAATGAGGGGGAATCACTATGGAATGAAGTTATTGTTTCTAGGCATGGAGATGCATGGGGATGTTGGTGCACTAATGGGGTAAGGGGGCATGGCATGGGTTTGTGAAAATATATTAGGAGGGTAGGCAGGAGGGTAGGCAGTGCTTTGTAAACCATACTCGCTATGAGATTGGTGAGGGCACCAATGTTAGATTCTGGAAATACGTTTGGTGTGGAGTCAGCTATTTGGAGAGAGCTTTTATGGCACTTTATAACATTGCAGTGAACAAGGAAGCTTCAGTAGCGGACATGTTTGCTCTTGATCATGGTTCCCCACAGTGGAACACCCTTTTCATAAGGGATAACCATGATTGGGAGTTGCCACTCATTTCAGATTTTTTCAGATTGCTACATTCCATAGGTCACAAGACGGGCATGAGGACAAGCTTCAGTGGCGGTCCATAGCCAGCAAGAAATTCTTAGTAAAGTCTTATTACACAATTCTGGCTTCCCAAGGACATGTAGCTTTTTCGTAGAAGAATATTTGACGATTTGGTGCACCCTCCAAAATGACTTTCTTTGTGTGGACTACTAGCCTTGGGAAAATCCTAACCATAGACAACTTAAGGAAGAGAGGTATTATCGTGATGAATTGGTGTTGTTTGTGTAAAGATCATGGTGAATTAGTGGATCATCTATTATTGCATTGTGAAGTGACGCGGACTTTATGGAATGCTGTTTTTAGTCGAGTACAGGTTGCCTGGGTTATGCCGGCAAAGGTAGTTGATCTACTTGCTTGCTGGAAGGGAATCAAAGGCAGTTCACAGGTGAAAGTTACATGGAAGATGATTCCATTGTGTATTATGTGATGTATTTGGTCGGAAATGAATGAGCGTTGTTTTGAAAACAGAGAGCAAACAGTGGAGCTCCAGGATTTTTTTCTACATACTTTTTTACTATGGTTCTCAGCCTTTGTACATTCTAGAAGCAATGTGCATAATTTCTTGTCTTTTAGCTCGAACTCTTAAAATGTAATTAGGTGTATTTCTTTGTATACCCCCTGTGTACTTGGGCAATGCATTTTTATATTCCCTTTAATAAAATGCTTATTACTTATAAAAAGAAAAAAGTGCAAATATGTTATTAGTAGATAAATAATCTAAAACATCAATATTCATTGATCTTCGAGATAAATAGAATATTTATTTAACTCTACAGTATGAACTTATTCCAGTGGATTATTAAGATAAGTTCTCGGGATAAATTAGTGATTGTTTAATACTTCGTATAGGTGACGAGTTATGAAGTGAGATTCAGGAAGCAGCGCAGTGAGGTAAGTAATTTGATCACAAATTATGATCATCACAATTTAGTTTATATTATTAGAACCGGTTCTTTGGCATCTCCTTTTTATGAACCATTCATGTAAGCATGTCACTTAGCACAGTACATAATCATATCATTTCAGCATCATGTTCAGTTTCAAAAATTTACAGTTAGTTACACCAGTATGTATATCATGCTCAAGTGCAAGATAAATCCAAATCAATTAATCAGTTAATCAATTGACCATTTAGATGCATGGTATTAATGCAGTTCAAATCAGGATGGATGTACAAGCCACAGGCTCAAGCATAGTCCACTGTAGTACACCAGAGTACGGCACAGTCAGCTTCCTTTGCTATAACAAAGGAAGTTAGTGCACAATCGTGCACATAGAGTTAAGCTTGTTGGCCAATCAACTTAGTTAATTCAATCAAATTAGTTAAATTAGTCTGATCAGTTAAATAGTCTGATCAGTTAAATCAGTCAAATAAGTTAATGCAAATATGTCAATCATACATAGCATAAGCTGATATCGGCATGAACAATCATGTTTTAAGTTCTCAGCATGAAAACATTTATGAAAAAGTTTATTTATTATGTTCATGTTGTGACAGATTTCTTACTGAGTCTTCAACTTATTTTAGTTTATTTCATATTTTTAAACCACTCAGGTTAGGATGATGATCAGTGTGAGCAGGCGGGCCAGGCTCAGATAGAGCAGTTGAAATGACTGTTAGACATTTATCTTATTTATTAAATAAGAAATCTCTTGCTGGGTTTATTTTATAAAAATTATGTGACACTCCCTAACCTACGGAATGAAGTGTTACAATAGTGGTGCGAAAAGGCACAGATTCAATAAAGAATATTATCCTGTTAAGCATTTTATCGAGTACGTTCTCTACATATTTCTTTTCTTTTGAAACCTGGCCATAATCGGATTTGAATCTGGTTTTAAAAACAGGGAGATTTGCCTAGATAAATCTGAAAATAATCCAGATGGTTACCGAATGTGAATCCGAATATCTAGATTGTAATCGAATATTTGGATTTCTTTTAATCTTTTTTGGATGTAAACCTAGATATGTAAGTTGTAACCGGGTATCTAGGTTTATTAATATATATATATATATATATATAATGACTTCTTAAAACTTTTTAAACCCAAAATGATTTTTCTTTAAAATAGGATCCAATTATGAATAATTGTTTATATAATCAGACCCGTAAATGGTTCATACTAGGCCAAACTCATTTTACTGGTCGGGTGCAATCCGGGTGGATAACCGCACGAAAGGCACAGATTCAATAAAGAATATTATTCTTTTAAGCATTTTGTCAAGCACGTTCACTGCATATTTCTTTTGTTTTGATACCTGGTCATAATTGGATCTGAATCTGGTTTTAAAAATCGGGCAATTTGCCTGGATAAATCTGAAAATAATCCAGATGGTAACCGAAAGTGAGAATATCTAGGTTGTAATTAAATATTTGATTTTTTAAAAAATATTTTTTGGTGTAAACCCGGATATTCGGGTTGTAACTGGGTAATCAGGTTTATTAATATATATATATATATATTTAAAGAAGAAAAAGACTTCTTAAAACTTTTTTAAACCCAAAATTATTTAAAAAAAAAATAGAATCCGGTTACGAATAAACAGCTATATAATCAGATCTGTAACCAGTTTATACTAGGCTAGATTCATTTTACTGACCGAGTGCAATCCGGGTGGATAACCGCCCAATTTTTCAAAAAGTTTTTTTTTTGTTTTTAGGGGGGGGGGGGGGGGTTGGTCATGTACACCTAGCTCATTTGTTGTCCAATCTATTTTTTTAACTTAGTGTTGAATATAAGTTCTATTCATTTAATATTTAATGGCGTCCTTTTATGCACAATTAAGTATGTAATTACCTTTCTCTTTGATCCTCATGTTGTAAACTTAAAGGACATTAATTCATAATGTTGTGAACGTTGTTGGCCAGCTAGATGTCTTATAACATTGCTTCATATGATTCCTCTAAGATATATAGACTTATGGGTAGATAATTGACAAGCTATATCAATCTTGTGATTAATTGGGACAAGTTATAATATTATTATACTTGAATATTGTTGTAGTGTTAAGTAGAGGGCAGTTCAACGGTCCAACATGTGGTATAAGTAGGGATGTATAATCGGATCCAGATACAAAGCCATAATTAGATTTGGACCTAGTTTCAAAAACCGAGTGATCCGCCTGGATAAACCTGAAAATAATCCAGATGGTAACCATATGTGGATCCAATTATCTGAGTTATAACCAAAAATTTAGTTTTTTTTTTAAATCTCTTTTAGACGTAAACCTGAATATCTTGGGTGGGCAACCTTTGACCCAATTCCATGGGGAGGAAGTGTTGAGCTTTCGGGCCTCAGCCTTACCTCCTATTGGCGGGTGCTCCTATTTGGATACCAAAATGCGAATTAGCCCTTTTGCCGTCCGCAAGCCACACAAGATAGAGAGAGAAAAAACTGAGACCAGATACTTTTAAATTAAGAAAAATTTTAGAGGGAAGCTTCACCCACTACACACTTACTTAGAAATGTAATATTACTCTTTTACCCTATTTTAAAAAGTTCTAGCATATTTCTTTGTTTTTTTCAACTAAACCCTTGGTTTAATAAGATGAACAAACGCAACAAAGTTACAAAGAATGCCTATGGTACTTGAACGTGCGAAGATGCGATAATAAACAGCTTCAACTTCTCTCCTTTCCCTCCAAACCAATCATTTTCCATGTCTCCTGACCTTTTGTTGCACTACTTTCTACTATTACTGCTACTTTTTTTTCTAGTGAAGTTATTTCTTCAATTGCAACTTTAACCCAAGAGAGTCCCATGAAGATCAACATCCTCCTTCTATGCCTCTCCCTCTCAAACCACCTCACCACAAACCTCACCATTGTTGCCCTCCTCACAAACCCACTTCTAAAATCTCTCCTTTTCCACTCTTGTTGGTTCCCTCACTTTCGAGCCGAACATGGCCCTTCCGAGCTGATGGGCACAAAAAAATACTCAAACATTCAAGCAAAAGTTCAAAAAATAATAAATCACAAAAAAAATTCAGATACAGAATCAAGTGTGATTTCTCTTAGACGTTAACTCAACTTCACAGACCTAGAGTATGAACATAAGAAAGAAAGAATAGAGTTCAATGGGAAGGAAGAGACGATTTTCATTGGACAAGTTCTGATGAAGATAGTGAGAAAAGAAATGTGTTTATGGGGGAAGGAAGAGAGTGATGTCATACACCAGATCAGAGGGAAGAGAGCGAGGGAAGGGAAGATTTTGACATGATTATTTGTGTTGGTATAAACAAAAAAAAATTCTAAGGGAAGGGAAGAGAGAATCGAAATAGGAGATAGGGAGATTTATTATTTTGTTTTATTTTTTAGTTTATTTTTCTCATACTTATCTAGTTGGCACATTAGTGCTTTTCATGCTACTTCACTTCCCTATATAAGGGTGTAAATTAAAACCGAAAAATTAAAAAATCGGCCGAAATCAAACTATACTGGATCGAAAATTCCGATTTTGGATCAGTCCAGTCTGGTACTAGCTTTATAAATTACAAAATCGGATAATATTGGTCCGGTTCCAGTTTCGTCCATTTTAAGATCAGACCGGGCCGATTCTATTAACTTTTTTACTTTTTATTTTATTTAATATTTTTATATAATATGTCCTATACCATATATAATAATGTAAATTATAATTAGATATAAGATAATGTAGTTTTTTTATAGAATAGTTTTTTATTTTATAGTTTTTTTAATGCAGATTTTTTTATTATAACAAATTTTGCTAAAATAGATTTTTTAATGCAATTATATATATATATGTGTATAACGTATTTTTTACAAAAAAATTTTTTTATAATGGATTACAATTTTTTGACTAAAATAGAATTCTCAAACGAGTTTTTTTTTAAATATATTGGTTTTTATAAATTTACATTTTATTAAAATCAAAAAATCGGATCAGAATCGATAAAATCGGTACTACCAGTTTTGGAGGATAATCGAGATATAATTGATTTTAAAAAATATAAAATCGGTGGTACCGGTTTGATTATTAATTTTGTTCAAAATTATATCAAACTAGACCGATTAGACCTCTACCGCTATAGCAGCTCTCTTAAATCAATTCTTAAAACAAAAATAATTCTAGGATGAGTTGATTTTAGGAATTCGAGAGGGAGTCGACTTTAGTTTAAAAAAAAATACTTATTTTTAACCTTTTTTCATAGATCTAATAAGTTCTATTAGTTTGGTTTTTATATAGAAATTAAAAACAAAGTTGAAAATGAGGAAAAAAATTCTTTATTTTCAACCTTATGTTCAACTTTTTTTTCTTCATCTTTTTTTTCAACCTTATTTTTATTTTAAAAATTATTTTCCTCATTTTCAACATTATTTTCATGGATCTAATGAATTCTATTAGTTTGTTTTTGATATAGGAATTAAAAAAATGTTAAAAATGAGAAAAAAAAAAAACCAAACTGTCCCCTTCTCAACTCTTTAAAATCTTGACTCTTTCTAGAATTATTCATAAAACAAAATGGCGGATCAGACAGACGAGTGAAATTTTGCGGGCCTAAGGCCCAGCCCGGCACCCCAGCCGCCTACCCTATGTGAGCTGATGAACCGGATGGGGAGCTTGCCCAGCAGCTATAGTAAAATCATTGTACACTCCAAATTACACGAGCAATCATAGCCGTCCATCAATCAAAACCCTAAAAAAATACCTCTCCGTATTTCTCTCCTATCGTTCCCACAGGCAACCCAACCCGCCCACATACGCGCAAAAGCCTCTCAAGTCTCAACAATGGCGGCACCGGTGGAGTCCGTACAGTGTTTCGGACGGAAGAAGACCGCTGTGGCAGTGACCTACTGCAAGCGAGGGCGTGGCCTCATCAAGATCAATGGCTGCCCGATCGAGCTCGTGGAGCCCGAGATCCTCCGGTTCAAGGCCTACGAGCCTATCCTACTCCTCGGACGACACCGCTTTGCCGAGGTAGACATGCGCATCCGTGTCAAGGGTGGAGGCCACACCTCCCAGATCTACGCCATCCGCCAAAGCATCGCCAAGGCCCTCGTCGCCTTCTACCAGAAGTATGTCGACGAGCAGAGCAAGAAGGAGATCAAGGACATCCTCGTCCGCTACGACCGAACCCTTCTCGTCGCTGACCCCAGGCGCTGCGAGCCCAAGAAGTTCGGTGGTCGTGGCGCCAGGGCTAGGTTCCAGAAGTCCTACCGTTGAGACGGTTTTTTCTACTTGGACTAAGTTCTACATGCTTTGCTTTGATACACCAATCTATTTATGTCGTCTTAACTTCTTTTGAAATTTGTACTTTTAGAAAGGCTATGGGTTCAAAGGTCCGGCATGGATTTTGGATTGAAATTTTTACGTATTCTGCATACTTTCTAAGAAATTACCAATATTTTGTTACTTTGTGATGAATTAGTTGGTTTGATAAATGTATTGCCAATAATTTAGCATTTTGTTAGGTTACCATTGTTTGAATTGTTGGGAATGTTTCCATGTCAGGGTTCTGTGGTTCTAGTATTGTTAAGCTCGATTAGCGGTAAAGATGCTCGTGTGAGCTTTGTAGAATTATTTATAGGATCTGTTACTCTGAACTCATAAATAAAGGGTTACATTTGGTAGACTTCGTGGTGTATTTATAAATTGAGTAATGCTAATTCTCAATTTTTGCTCGAACATTAGAAGGATGACACGGGATGAGCCTGGATGATGTCAGTCAATTGTCATTGGAATTAATTAGATTCTCTCTGTAAGAAATTAAAGTCCTTGTTTTGGATTCACAATCCAGAAGCATCAAATTGAGGTTCATGTCTTGGTGTAGAGATAGGCTTGCTTGTTTAGGTTTTTATAAAATTAAATTTGTGGTTGGAACTTTAAAGTTCAATCATTTTAGTTGCATGAGTATTTTGTAAGATTGATTTGCTAGTAATGAGACTACTGCCACTGGGGGTTTTAGGGTTTAGATCTCTTTAGATATTTTGTTCATCACTGTGTTTTAAGTTTCTGAAGACAATAATTCTAAGGAATATCAAATTCTGAGCCAGGTGCCTTAATGAGAGAGTGATATTGTTAATCGATCTGTGCATGTTTTGTGAACGAGATCTAACTCAAATTGCATATCCTTACCCCATATTGATATGAATGGATGTTAAGGTTGTTGCTTCAAGATCCATTGCGTGTGTATATCATGTTTTTAACGGAGGATACAATGGGAGAGTAGAGGATGGAGGGAAGAAGGGAGGGAGGGGGTTGGGGCGGGCGGCGGGGGTTGTGTATAAAGGGAACCAGGTGGTGGTTTGAATATGTGCAAGTTTTGTATATGATTTGCCTATTACTGCAGTTTTCTTTCAGTTCACAATCACACATATGATTGATATGTTTTCCTCTAAATTTATGAGGCGCGGGTAAGCCATGTCTGGTATTGTCACCATTATAGTACATGCTTAATAGCTGCCGATTTGTGTCATTTCGTGATGACAACGTTGAGGTTTCTGAATGACAGTGTAAGAAATAAGAATGGTGATCTAAGTCACCTTCTAAGGTAAAAATAGTGAGTATATAGAATATAATATAAATAATTAAATCTATATTTTTCTGTCCGTTAAAGCTAGAAGGAGAAATGGTGTTTTTCCATGATAAGAGAAACATCATTCATTGCTTTTCTAAACTGGATGTTATTGGGTATTTACCGTGTGATTACAATTTACAATTGTACTTGTACTGGATTTTTAAGGTGGATTTCATTTTTATGATATTAACCTTTATTAAGGTAACAGTCTCGATCCATCATTGGGAAGCCAATCCTGCACACACGACCCAATCAATATCCTTCCCACTCAGGGATTGTTAGACTGCGGTAATGGCTTCTAAAGCCAATTATTACTAGAATTCATCTTAATTAAAGGTTACAGTAAGTGACACGATCCGTAAATTTAATATGAATACTATACAATCTTGGTAAGTTTCAGTTTGATGTTAACAGGTTTAGGATAACACGGTTGGTCTGTTAAGATAATTTATAAACAGGCCAATAATAGGTCTATCTGCTTAACATAAAATAACCTCGGTTTAAAATTTATGATAAAATTTTGATCACTGTTAAGTTGTAATATTGATATTATAAAAAAATTAAAAGAAAAAAGAGTGTTGCACGTGGTGTGTAGAGACGATGAGTAGTAAAGCTCTTCTCAATAAGTTTATGTTTTTACCATTGGGATTGCAATATTAGATTGGTCAAAATGGGTGACACAACATGATTTGTTATCCAAATGATTTAGATTAGAGATTTGAAAGTTTGACACATTTAGTTTAACGGATTGGGTACGGGATGACGTATATAATAAATATTCATGACTTGATACACATAAAGGCGACCCGGAAACATGATTTGCCACCCTAATCTTAATTGGTTTAAAATTCTCTTGCCTCAAATGAAGAGGCTATTTTTCTCATATGAAAGTTAATTTGACTACATTCATTTAGGAGCCTTATATCATTTAATGTTTCGTTTGGATAGTAAGATAAGATGATATAATATGTCATTAGTAGTAAAATAGTTTGTGAATATTAGTAAAATAATTTTAGTTAATATCTTTTATAGGATTTTGAGAAAATAAAGAAAAGTTTAATAGAATTATTATAAAGTTAAAATATTTTTATTTTTATTTTGAAACTTAAAAAAGTTGATTTTTCTTTTTTATATATTTTGTTCAAAAGTTTGTAGAAGTTGTAATGATTAATTAAAAGAATTTTAAAATTTGAAATTGAAAAGTGTTTATTTTTGTGATGTTTTGGATATTGAGATGAGATATGATGAAATGAGATGAGATGAAATTGAATGAATTTGGAGGATTTTGCTATCCAAATAAGGCCATAAGACAACATAATATTTCTTTAATGTAATGAAAAAAGATGAGAAATTATAAAGCCATCGAAAAGTTGTACAGATATTTTGTACCCACTTTTTTTACTTAATAGTTAAATAAGTGTTTTTATAATTAATTGTATTTTTTTATTTAAAAATATATAAAAGAGTTTAGAAATGATTAAAGAAAATAGAAAAAAGAAAAAAAAATAATCTTCACTATTCGTGTTAAGGATGTATTTCACACCACCAATTATACAGATGACTTGCAATTGAGGAGATGGCGGCACAATGTGCCTAATGGGACTCGAAAGTCTAAGTTAAAGAGAATGGTTAAGTAAATGAATAAATATCAAACATATTACCTTTAGGTGTTAGTTATAGTAGTATGAAGGTGAAAATTATGACCGATCTCAGAATCTATCTTTGATAACTCTCGAATAAACTAGTAGGATAACCTTCCTGATCAAACGGAGGCGTTATAAGTTCATTATATTATCCTCCATGTTAGACCCTATAGGCTAAAATTCCTAGCTTGCCGACTAACCCCGATTTTTGGAGCCACTTAAGCCCTTTAACACATTGGCTTATCCCTTTGGAGCTTTAAATATTCCTTTCAGTTATCCTGTTAATTTCCTTTGTACCTACATATGGAAAATTTATTAATTTGTGCTCTCTTCCTCGCTAGTTCGGGATAGATGGACAATCTTGAGATCATTACCCTTTTTATCCCACTGAGCATTTATGCTAACTAAGGTGTCAATTTATGCTGAGGACGTGGCCCATGTCATTTGTAATTGTTCTAGCGCTTTTATTTATTCTTTTATTCAAAAACTATAGTTGACAGCGTTGTCACTCTTTTCGCCTTCCCAAGATCTCCCTCATCATTTCATCTTTTTCTCACTTTACTTCTTTCTTTAATCTTCTTGCATCATCTCCTCTTATCGTTTCTTTTCCTCTTCTTGTTTCATTCTTTCCTTAACCTTTTATCTTCTCAAGTTTTGAGAAAAACTCTTCACCATTTTCGATTTTATTTCTTCCAATTACAGCAATGACTCGGTGTGGTTTTTTTCATTTTTTTAGCTTTTTAGCTGAGCTTCGGCCAGCTCTTTGCACCATTCTTTGTAACATTCTAAACCAAACCGCTTCTTATTAGTATATATATAAATGTCAAATATGATATTTTTTGGTGTTATTTATAGGAGTATGAAGGTGATAATAATGACTAATCTCAAAGTTATCTTAGATCATCCTCGAATAAATTGGTAGGATGACCTTTCTGATCAAACGAAGGCATTATCTATTCACTATATTATTCTCTACACTTCCTAGGTTGAATCCCTAGACTTGCAGACTAATTCCAATTCTTGAAGAGACATGATAAGGAGAAGCCACATCCAAGAGCACTCACTCACATGAACAGTGACATGAACAGTACATGTCACTGTTCATGTGAGTGAGTGCTCTTGGATGTGGCTTCTCCCCATCATTTTTGATTCTTGAAACCATAGACTTGGGCCCTCCAATACATAGGCTACTCCCTCTAGACTTTGAATTTACCTTTCAATTCGGTATTGAATTTTCAGTGGGAGCAAGCACCACTCAAAAAACATTCGCATAAAAAATATAAATTGTTCTTGGAGAATTCTCAATAGAATAGGCAAAAGCAAAAAAAAAAAAAAAAAAATCCTACATGTAGCTATTATAGAAGGTAGGGGTGTTCTTCCGAATTTCGAATTTGAGAATTCGGATTTCAAATTTCGAAATTTTCTTGAAATTTTTTAAAAAAATTATTAAAATTATTAATAAATAAATAAAATTTTAAAACCGATCCAAATAACCTTGGCCCAAATAAACAGGCCTAATAGAAGAAAGACCAATTTCGGTGAAATAGGCAAAGTCCCGCAAATCAAGTTTTAGCTATAATAAAGCTAAAAGTAAAGTCATGTTTGATGGGTACAATAGATAAATCAAATTTTTATTTCATTATTTTTTTTCTTCTTCTCACATTTTCTTAGAAAATTACCATGTTTCTTTCCCTCCATTTTTTTCTCACTTTTACCTCTCTGCTTTCATATATCTATAGGGAGTCAACTAGAGGCAGAACTACGTTCATGCTTGGGGGGCTATGGCCCCCCAAAACTTTTTTGAGAAATTTAGTTATTGTATAAAATGTTATCATTTTTTTTATATCTATAAACAATTTTCTTATTTAGCCCCCCCAATACTTAAATTGCCCTCTCCAAATATGAATTGCTCTGAAATTTTTCTTATTTTCTGATTCCTACAAAGTTTAAACTATAAAAGTTATCTCAAATATGAGTACGATCTTACAGTGGCGCAACTCTCCTTGTACTCCGGCTGCTATGGACCGGTTCTTTGAAAGTTCTCTATAAGAGATCTATCATTCAGACCTTTGGAAATACTAACTACCAAAGATCATTGTGAGCTGACTTATGCTATCACGCATTTTTTTCTTCATTTGACATAAACAAAAAACTTAAGACACTTTCCAAACAAACATTTAATTTGAATGTTGCTGAACGAAAATTTCTTCTTCCTTTGAGCTATTTCTTCTCCCCAATGTTGTTGAGCTATTTCTTCTTACAAATCACTTCATTAACCTGAGCTATTTGAGCGATTTTCATTTCATGATCAAGAAAGTTGTCTAAAGGCTTGGGCGATTTCGCGATTTCACTTTATTGGCCCGATCATGTTGGTGAACCGTGAACGTCATTAGAACTCGAAAGGCTCGATTCCTTCAAGTCATCGGTGAACGGTGAACACCTGAACGGGACTCGCTCTACTCTCAACGTTGAAGGCTTGGGAGTTGAGCATTGTCGCAAGCTTTGGTTTCTTGGACGTTGATGATTTGCTCTCTCGGTCCTTAACTCCTCTCGCTCTAGGTTCTATTGTTTTATAATTTTAATTTATATTTAAGCTTTTAACGCCTGGCAGCGAGCTTATCCATCTAGTTCTCTTTGATTTTTAAGTTTTTTATTAATTAATTTATAGTAGCTTGTTCTAGAATCTACTATTTATTATTATTATTTATTATTTATTTTTAGGCTTATATTTAAGGCTTATCTTATTATTATTATTATTATTTATAGCAGCTTATCTTAATCTAGTATTATTATTATTATTTTTAGGTTTTAGCATTATTAATTTATTATTGAATTTTTACTTTGATAAAGCTTAAGCTTCTAGATAACTTAGACATCAATTCTTAAATTTTAGCATTATTAATCTACTTTCGGTTACTTAAACAATTTAGATTGTTATTCTCATATAATAAATTAAAGGAAATGACAATCTTAAATTATAAAGTCAATTGAGAATATTTGTTAATTGACAAACTATACAAAAAGAATCTATCAATTTCTTATAATTGTTAAATCTACTCTCATTTACTTAGATAACTTAGATAATTTGCTAGTTTATATTAAAAAGAAATTGTTGAAAATTTCACTTCAAAAATGATAATAGATAAATTTTGTTCCATAACAGATTGTCGTCGAACTTAATTTAAAAAAAAATTAAATTGATCGCCCCCCCAAATACCAAATCCTGGTTCCACTCTTGGAGTCAACTTATTATCTTTCAACTTCTCTTCTTTTGTTTTTTTTATGAAGGAGTGACTTGTATTATAAGGAATGATTTTGTTAAGTAACCATGTTACTTTTTCTTTAAAAATATGATAAAATAAAAAAATTAATAATAAAAAATTAAATTTATCTTGTTTTATTACTATATAATGAATAAATAGATAATTTAATGTGAATGAAATAACTAAAATCATATTTATCTCAAATTATTTTACTATTATATAATAAATAAACAAATAGTCTAATATAATTTTTTTTTGAGCAAGTTTAATATATTCGATAAAATTAACGGAGTACAAAATACAAGTTCGAATGGGGTGGGAGTCCCCTACAATCTATCCTAAAAGCTAACACACAATGCAACACTAGAGAAGAAACTAAGTAAATAACTCTAAAAAAGAGGTAGATATCAGAGCCAAATAAATAACTTGCACCATTTTCTCGATAACGGGAAGGATCATTAAAAAACAGTTTTAGGCTGCGGCTGAAAGCCACAGCAGTGGAATGTGTGTTGCACCATGTTAATCTAGGCCGATAGCGAGAAACTATTATGCTCACTTTCACTCGATTTTTGGTTAATGAAAGTAGGAACATAGGTGAGCAGCTAGAAGTCAAATCAGAGCCAAGTCACCAGGCAGAAAGTGTTGTCGGCGGTGGCATGTGAAGGCCACGCTCAATCATGAGAAATGGTCGAGCGGTGGATCTAGAGGATCTAAGGCCTCCAAAAACGGCGGAGGCGCGTGTGTTCTCAAACTCCGCACCAGAGCACAGCAGCACCTTTAAGAAGCTCGTAACATAGCTCGCGCGTGCAGCCAACTCGCCGATTGAAATTGTAGGCTTCTTCCTTGAAAAAAGAGATCGACAGATGGGAACACTAAGCGAGGCGCATGTGTTTGTCGAAGGTGGCCATAAGACAATGGATTGGCTATGGAAATCGACGCTGTAGAAAGGGGAAAAAGCAAAACACACTCTAAGGAAAATACAACAAAGAAAAGCGGAAGGGAAAACTGGGAGATGAGAAGGTTGGAACCAAAGCTCCGACCTCCTTCCACCCATGGGAAGCATCGGAAGGCTAGGAGGAAAGCCGGATATCGCCAAGCACAAAGAAAAATAAGAGAAGAGAGAGAAAGAAAATTTAATATAAAAATTTGATGTGAATAAAATATTTAAAATTAAGTTTATTTCATATTAACTAAAATTGGATTTAGCTTAAGCTATTATGACAAGAGTAATCTTACTTTCTTACTCCTGTTCAGAAAGTTGATATTCAACTGGGGATGATGATAGACAAGATTGCATCTAAATAGTAAGAATTACGGAAAAAAAAAGTTGTAAATAGTAATAAAAAATAATTAAATAATATTAAATAATAATAATAAATAATGAATAATAATAAAAAGTAGGTAAAAAATAATAATAAATAATAATAGAATATTTTAAAAATATTTGATAAGAGTTCTATAACCAAATTTAGTGACTCTCTTATTATTCCTTCCCTATTCTTAGTATATTTAAATTTTTGATTTTTTAAATATTTTTTAATATTCTTAATTATTAAGAAAAAATTTAAAAAATATAATTATATTATTTATAACTAATAAACCAATCATTATTCTTGCTTTCTTTCATTTTTAACAGCTTTTAACTGCAGAGATTTCAATATGCCTGAAAAAGTACTGCATTTCTTTCAATTTTTAGGGTCGGTTTGATTGGATTTTAAATTTATTATTATGTTGTTTAAATTTTTTATATAAAATATAATAAATAATTTAATTTTTTTAAATTTAAAAAATAATAATATTAAAAAATAATATTTTATTAAATTTTTAAAACGTATTTTAACTTATCTCTTAATTTAAGCTATTCCTTAACAGTTTTTTAGAATACTAGTAATAGATTCGTCAAAATTTTTATTTAAAAAATATAAATTTACACATATATTAAAAAAAATTTATTATATTTAATTAAATGTGAGAAAAAAAAGTTGAAAGAATAAAATAAAAATATTTTTATTTTATTTATTTCTTTATATTTGGTTAAATATGATAAAAAGTTTTTGATAACATTACTAATGCTCTTTTAAGATTTTCTTATCTGTTACTTCAGGAACCGTATACATGCGGGTCGCTGTCGATGGAATGTGGAGAGAGCCCGTCGGATGAAATATAGCCACAAAACCTCTGCAACACAGCAGAGACCTGCTTTTTTGGCGTGTACAAACGAATGATTGCACCCTGCTCTGAGTGGTCATGTGAAGTTTTGAGGTGATTGTCTCTTTTCTTTACTGCTACTATCAAAGGCACCACTCCAAGGAGCCACTGGGTTTAGTTTTTGGGTGCTCATACTCTTACAATTTGTTTATTATTAATTTATTATTTTGTTATTTTATTTAAAATATTTTTTTAATATCCTTAACTATTAATAAAAAATTTAAAAAATATAAAATTTTATTAATAATCACTTTCTTAATTATTAAATAAAAAAACTTTAAAAAAAATTTAAAAAATTAAAAAAATAATAAAAAAATGATAGATAAATAGTAAACTTATCATTATTCTTAATTTTTCTGAACAATCTTTTAAAAATAATTATACTTTAACACTTTTTTATTATAAATTATTACTAAACTTTCCTTTTCTTTTTCTTTTTATTATTTTATTTTATTTTAAAAAATTTTATTCATCAATAAATCATAACAAAATTACAATATATAAAAGAACATCTTGCATATCAATGACATTACCATCAATGTTAAGACTACGTTGAAAAGACAATGAGCCAAGTTCTTATTTGGAATCTAAATCTGCATCAATTTATTTTATCTTATTATTATAACTTTTAAAAATATATATTTTTTAAAATTTTTATATAAAATAAAATAAAATAAATTAATTTTTATATAAAATAAAATAAAAAATTTAATTTTTTTAAATCCTAACACACTCATAATATTAAAAATTAATATTTTAATAATATTTTATTCAACTCATCCAAACGTTATAAATACTAAATTGTCTAGGAACAAAACCTACAACCCTCAAAGGAGAGCAAAACTAACTTAATATCTTCCGGGACCAATCCTGAGTGACTCCAGGTCTACTTCAAGGTTTTGATATCGTTGACCATATTAAAAGCATCTCCATCCAGGATAATGATGCTCTTAAAGACCCAAGTTGAGAGCTAGGATGGCTGATTGTAAAGCGCCATAAGCCTCTACAAGTTACGGATCAGGAACTAATCTCTGATAAATTGATAATGGTACCAACATTAACACCAACACCAATGTTACAATTCACCTTGTCCACTGCAGAGTCTCAATTGTTTAGCAGTTCAATGGAAGAGGAGTCCATCTTTGCAAGTGAACAGGAATAGCATTTGGTGGATGAGTTGATGAAGAAGGTTGAAATGCCACCTGAATTTTTTCAAGATACTAAGCCACTTGATATAGTAAACTTTGGTTGGGGGCTAATAAATTTCTGATTAAAAATCAGACTATTCCTCTTTTCCACTATTTCCAAGCTACCACAGCAAACTCTTTCAAAGAGTCTTCACTCGAGACATCAAGCATGTTGCCCAGATGACTAACACAAGAGAGGGGGTGAATTTGATTATATTAAAAAATTAATACTTATAAACTAAATATACAATATAAAATATAACCAGAATATAAAACAGTAGGAAATATAAAAAGTAAGGTAAGAGAAAGCAAACTCAGTATTCTTACGAGGTTCAGCCCCACTGCCTACGTCCTCGCCTCAAGCTACCCCTTGAGGATCCCGAATTCACTAGTCAATCTCCTTTAGGTGGAGATAGAAATCTATTACACTTTTGAGCAGTACAGCTCCAAAGAATCCGTGTAGAACACCCTCTATATTTCCAATCACCTCACACTTGGTGATTTAACTATTCCCCGTGTAGAACACCTTCTACACACACAAGGGTTATACGCACCCTCTTACAAATACAAGAGTTGATAGTGGGTAGACTATCAAAGTACACTCCTCAACGAGTGAGATAGAAATAATACAACACAAACTATATCTCTCTCAACAAGAACAAGAATTAAGGCTCAAAACTTTAGAAAAGAGAGAATGAGAGTTTTGAAAGAATGGTGCAAAACTTAACAATAGATGTGTAAGCTCTTGTTGTGATTTTTGCAAAACTCAAGTGAGCTATTTATAGGCAAATGAGTCTTCAATTTTAAATTTGAAAAGATTCACATATCAAAGACATCATCATTCACTTTTCAAAAATTTCAAACATAATCTTTTACTTTTTGCATATGACAAAAGGAACATACTTTACTTTTCAAAATTTTCAAACAAAGACATATACTTTTTGCATAAGTCAAGAAAAACATCCATCACTTTTGAAAATATTCAAATAAAATATGCACATGTGAAAGATGACAATCAATCATCTTAATATTTTCAAAGTTCAAACCTTTAATCATGTCATGCACATATGAAAGATGGCAATCAATCATCTTTCAAAATTTTCAAATTTAATTTTTAAAATATTCATGCACATATGGAAAATGTATTTTAATGCTTTATGATAAAATATTAATTTTGAGCCTTAATCCTAATTTCGAATTTTTAAGAGATTTACAATATTACTCTATGATTTTAATGTGAACTTGTTTCCTTCTTGCTCATGCTTGGTTCTTTGATGTGCTTGATTCTATTGTGTGGACAACTTGAGCTTGAGACTCCTTTATTCTTTGAATTCATTTGTTATCATCAAAATCCATGTGTAGATTTATAATTACACGAAACTTGAAACCTTGGGTTCAACAATCTTCCCCTTTTTGATGATGACAAATACTTGATAGAACCTGAAGCCTGTATTAATACTTAAGCTCCCCCTGAGAATGTGCGTTAGTTTTTCAAGCAAAATATAAACATGATTCTAGCATATATAACAGGGTAGTATAATACTAGTATAAGACTTCTCCCCATTTTGGCATCATTAAAAAGGAACCGTAATTGGTTTCAGTAAGATTTTTTTTTCCCGCAATAAGCAATAACTAAATAAAACGGTGCGTTAGTAGAAGCTGTAGAGAGTTGAATAATTGGAACCACCCGTGCCCGACAAAACCTACAAAGGTTGGAGGCCTAACTCTGGCAATTCGGTGCAGAGATTTGATCCGCTTGATGTTGCTGAAAAATGAGATATTATCAAGATTTGTAAGCTTGTCTTGTTCTTATTTCCGTTTCTATAAGAGCAATCTTTAGCTTTATCTATTTCGCAATAAATCTTCTTCTCATCTTTGCAATTTGCTTGCATTCTCATTCTACAAATTTTCAATGGCTCGACGATTTCCCTTCAGTACTTCTCTTGATCAAGATTTGAGGTATTCTTCACCTCAGTCTCAATCTATTTCTGCATCTGTCGTGGGTGCCATGAAGCAACAAGAGACTGATTTGGCTAATAAATCAGATCATAATGCCATTTACGAGCTTGTGGGTCTCGGAACTCGATACTCATCATCCATCGTCGTGTTTTCTGCTCGGTTGCAGTCCAAAACTCTCGAAATTGAGAAGCTTAGCGAAACTGTATCTGTACTTCAACGACTTGTTTATGAGTCAAATAAAAAAATAGTAGAGCTAAAGCAACAGAATAAGGATTTGAAATCTTTGCTTGCCTCTTCATTTCGATTGCCTAATCCTTTAGACAAGGATGGCATGATGATTTATGATGAGCAAATTCATTTGAATGATGAGGCTAAATGTCTCAAGTTTCTGTAGGTCATTTAAGATAATGAAATAAAAGTATCTAGCAGATATTCATAGCATGCATCATTCCTATTTCTCTTCTAATCATGCATAGTCTATCTTCTGGTAGGGGTTTTGTGAAAATGTCTGCCAATTGATCATGTGTACTAGTGAATTCTAATACAATATCGCCCTTTTGCACATGATCTCTAAGAAAATAATATCTAATTTCAATATGTTTGGTCCGAGAATGTTGTATTAGATTCTTTGAAAGATTTATAGCACTTGTATTATCACATTTGATTGGAATGTGATTGTACATAAGTTTAAAATCCTCAAGTTGTTGCTTCATGTAAAGAACTTGAGCACAACAACTACCAGCAGCAATATATTCTGCCTTAGCAGTAGATAGTGCAATAGAATTTTATTTTTTACTAAACCAGGAAACTAGTGCATGACCTAAGAAGTGACATGCTCCACTAGTACTTTTTTGATCTATTTTACAGCCAGCATAATCTGCATCTGTGTAGCTGATTAGATCGAAAGATGTGTGCTTAGGGTACCATAACCCTAAGTTAATTGTACCACTAAGATATCTAAGAATGCGCTTAACTACAATTAAATGTGATTCTTTTGGAGATGATTGAAAGTGTGCACATAAGCAAACACTAAACATAATATCTGGTCTACTGGTTGTCAAATATAATAAGCTACCAATCATACCTCGATATACCTTCGAGTCAACTGGTTTATTGGATTCATCTTTATCAAGTTTAGTGGATGGGCTCATTGATATTCCAGTTTCCTTAACACCTTCCATCCCAAACTTCTTCAGCAATTCCTTAATATATTTCGATTGATTGATGAATGTCCCACTTTTTGCTTACTTAATTTGCAATCCGAGAAAGAATGTAAGCTCTCCCATCATGCTCATTTCAAATTCTTTCTGCATAGTCTTAGCAAAAACTTGGCACATATTTTCATTAGTAGCACTGAATATTATATCATCAACATAAATCTGAATCAAAAAAATATCATCATTTTCGTATTTAATAAAAAGAGTTGTATCAATTTTTCTTCTTGAAAAGCCTTTTTCAATCAAAAAATCACTGAGTCTCTCGTACCACGTTCTAGGAGCTTGTTTGAGTCCATATAGTGCTTTTGTGAGTTTGAAAACATGATTTGGAGAAATATGATTTTCAAAACCTGGAGGTTGCTCAACATATACCTCTTCATTTATAAAACCGTTTAAGAAAGCACTTTTAATATCCATTTGAAAAGTTTGAAATCTTTATAACAAGCATATGCAAGTAGCATTCGAATAGTTTCTAATCTTGCGACTGGTGCATATGTCTCATCATAATCGATTCCTTCTTCTTAATTGAAACATTGGGTTACAAGTCGAGCCTTATTTCTAGTAATGACTCCGAACTCATCTTTCTTGTTTCTAAAAACCCATTTTGTTCCAATAATAGTATGATTTTTTGGTCTAGGAACAAGTGTCCAAATATCATTTCTTTCAAATTGATTAAACTCTCCTTACATAGCTAGAATCAAAGATTCATCAAGAAGTGCTTCATCAATATTTTTAGGTTCAATCTGAGATAGAAAAGCAGTATGATTGCAAATATTTCTCAGAGATGATCGAGTGCTTACACCTCGTGAAGGTTCTTCTAGAATTTGTTCCACTGGATGATCTTTCACAAATTTCCACTGTTTGGTTGCATCTTGTATTTAATTTTGATGATCTTTCCTGATGTCTCCATGTTGGACTTCCTCTATTGTGTTCTCTTTGTTGAGATTGAGACTTTCTGTATTATTTATACCTCATGTTTTTTCGTCAATGGATTTCTTGGAGAGTAGAGAATTAGATTCATCAAATACTACATGCATAGATTCTTGTACAGTCAAAGTCTTTTTATTGAATACTCTATAAGCTTTACTATTAGTAGAATACCCGAGAAAGATACCTTCATCAGATTTTGCGTCAAACTTGCCTAAATTATCCCTGTCATTTAAAATAAAATATTTGCATCTAAATACATGAAAGTAACCAATGTTGGGCTTTTTCTCATTCCAAAGCTCATATAGGGTTTTCTCTAATTTGGACCTTAGCATAACTCTATTTATAACATAACATGCAGTACTTACCGCTTCGGCCCAAAAATAACTAGGCAAGTTGTTCTCATTGAGTATTGTTCTTGCCATCTCTTGAAGATATCTATTTTTTCTCTCTACTACCCCATTTTGTTGAGGAGTTCGAGGAGCAGAAAAATTATGCACAAAACCATTTTCATCACAAAATGTTTCAATATTTTTATTAACAAACTCTTTTCCCTTATCACTTCGGATACTTGAAATAGTATAACCCTTTTCATTTTGAATTCTCTTACATAACTTGGTAAAGACATTATGTGCCTCATCTTTATGAGCAAGAAAGATGACACAAGTATATCTAGAGAAATCATCAACAATAACAAATGCATAATATTTTCCTCCTAAACTTACAACTCTATTTGGTCTAAAAAGATCCATGTGTATCAGTTGCAGTGGTCTAGTAGTGGAAATATGTTTCTTGGTTTTAAAAGAAGTTTTTGTTTGTTTACCAAATTGGCAGGTATCACAAATTTTGTCTTTAAGAAAATTTGCCTTTAGTAAACCTCTCACAAGATCATTTTTTAAAAGTTTGGAAATAAGTTCCATGTTGACATGACCTAGTCTTCTATGCCATAACCAATTAGTTTCATTTTGAGATGAAAAATAAATAGCATCTTGTGAGGTAATTTCTTCAAAATCGATTGTATAAACATTGTTGCTTCTAAAAGCAATAAAACAAATATTACAATCATGATCATTCAAAATAATGCACTTATCCATTTTGAAAGTAATTGTAAATCTTTTATCATATAATTGACTTATACTTAAAAGATTATGTTTTAGACCTTCAACAAGTAGAACATCTTCAATTATGAGAGAAAACTCATTACCAATTTTACATATTCCCAAGATCTTTCCTTTCGAGTTGTCTCAAAATGTCACGTGTCCTTCTTCTTTAGATCTAAGATCAAAGAACTTAGTCTTGTCTCCCGTCATGTGTCTTGAACATCCACTATCTAAAAACTATTTATTTTTGTTTGTGGAGGACTTCATGCACACCTATAAAAATAATTAAAATGATTTTTCTTGGTACCCAAGTTCTTTGGGTCCTTTATTTATTAGTATTAGAAGAAACAAGATTTTTAGGTACTCATATGGCCCTAATAGTCATTGTATGTTTTTTTCTAATAGGACAAGCAAAATAATTATGACCATTTCTATTACAAAAATTACAAATAGCATGTGACATATATGAAGAACTTGAGTGATTATAATAGTATCCTTTTTTAACAAAATTATTTTTATGAAAAGAATTTTGAATATTGGACTTTGATGTAGAAGGATTATCAAAGAAGTTTTTATAAAGTTTGTATTTTTGTTTTGGCATATATCCCAAGCCTGTCTTGTCAAAAACACATCTTTGACTACCAAGAAGTTTTTCAAATTTTCTTTTTCCATTCGTAAAGTTTTCAATAATATTTTCTAAATCAGTTTTCTTTTACTTCAACTCAAGATTTTCATCTTTCAAAACAATACTTTCTTTTCTTAAAATATCAATTTCGTTTGTTAAGGAAGAATTTTTCTTTTTCAAAGCAGTATACTTGATACCCAATTTTTCAAATTCCTCATATACCTCTTCTAAAATATTTTGTAATTCTTCATATGAAGGATCTTCAATATTATCAAGATTTGTTACCTCAATGTCATCTTTAGCCATAAGACAAAGATTTGCTGATTCTCCATTGCTTGCTTTACTATCTGAGCTACTTGAATCATCATCCCATATAGCTTTCATTGCTTTTTTGCCTTTGTTTCGATCTTTCTTTAGCAGAGGACAATCTGACTTGATATGACTAGGCTTATTGCATTTATAACAAATTAAAGTGTCATTTTTACCTGAATCTTTCTTGGAAAACTTTTTGAAGGATTTCCTTGGAGGAGTTTTATTTTTCTTTAAGAACCTCTGAATTCTTCTTGTTATCATCGCAACTTCTTCATCTTTGTCGTCATTTTCCTCATCTTCATCACTTTCACTTTCATATGGAACAGCTTTAAGTGCCAAGCTTTTCTTTGGCTTTCCTTATTCTTCTCCTCTTTTCAATGTGTACTCATGGGTGATAAGTGACCCGATGAGTTCATTCACTTCGAGCTTCTTGAGGTTTCTAGCTTCAAGAATCGCTGTCACTTTTGATTCCTAACGTTTTGGTAGAGAGTTGAGAATTTTTCTTACTATCTCCACTTTGGAATAAATTTTGCCAAGAGCTGTCAAGCTGTTTATGATGTTAGTAAAACGAGTGTGCATACTAGAAATAGATTCATCATCATTCATCTTAAACATTTCATATTCATGAGTAGGAATATAAATTTTTGATTCCTTGACTTGAGAAGTTCCTTCATAAGTAACTTCCAAGTTATCCCAAATTTCCTTTGCTGTAGCGCAAGTCATTACTCTATTAAACTCATTACCATTGAGAGCATTATATAATAAATTCATAGCAGTTAAATTCAAAATATAAAGTCTATCGTCTTCACGATCAAACTCTTCTTCTTCATTTTTGACCTTTACTCCATCAACCACTTTTGTTGGAATATAAGGTCCATTTACAATGCATTTCCAAATTTCTCGACCTTGAGCCTGAAGGAATATTCTCATTCTAACTTTTCAGAATGAGTAATTGTCTCCGCAAAAGAGTGGAGGCCGACTACTAAATTGACCTTCACCAAATGAAACTGCAATGTTAGCCATAAGATCTTAACTCAAAAGATAGTTAATCTTATAACAGAGCTCTAACTCTGATACCAATTGTTGCCCATATGACTAACACAAGAGGGGGGTGAATTGAGTTATATTAAAAAATTAATACTTATAAACTAAATATACAATATAAAATATAACCAGAATATAAAACAGTAGGAAATATAAAGAGTAAGGTAAGAGAAAGTAAACTCAGTATTTTTACGAGGTTCAGCCCCACTGCCTACGTCCTCGCCTCAAGCTACCCCTTAAGGATCCCGAATTCACTAGTCAATCTCCTTTAGGTGGAGATAGAAACCTATTACACTTTTGAGCAGTACAGCTCCAAAGAATCCGTGTAGAATACCCTCTATACTTCCAATCACCTCACACTTGGTGATTTAACTATTCCCCGTGTAGAACACCTTCTACACACACAAGGGTTATACGCACCTTCTTACAAATACAAGAGTTGATAATGGGTAGACTATCAAAGTACACTCCTCAACGAGTGAGATAGAAATAATATAGCGCAAACTATATCTCTCTCAACAAGAACAAGAATTAAGGTTCAAAACTTTAGAAAAGAGAGAATGAGAGCTTTGAAAGAATGGTGCAAAACTTAACAATAGATGTGTAAGCTCTTGTTGTGATTTTTACAAAACTCAAGTGAGCTATTTATAGGCAAATGAGTCTTCAATTTTAAATTTGAAAAGATTCTCATATCAAAGACATCATCATTTACTTTTCAAAAATTTCAAACCTATTCTTTTTACTTTTTGCATGTGACAAAAGGAGCACACTTTACTTTTCAAAAATTTCAAACCTAATCTTTTACTTTTTGTATATGATAAAAGGAGCACACTTTACTTTTCAAAATTTTCAAACAAAGATATCTACTTTTGCATAAGTCAAGAAAAACATCCACCACTTTTGAAAATATTCAAATAAAATATGCACATGTGAAAGATAACAATTAATCATCTTAATATTTTCAAAGTTCAAACCTTTAATCATGTCATGCACATGTGAAAGATGGCAATCAATCATCTTTCAAAATTTTCAAATTTAATTTTTAAAATATTCATGCACATGTGGAAAATGTATTTTAATGCTTTATGATAAAATATTAATTTTGAGTCTTAATCCTAATTTCGAATTTTTAAGAGATTTACAACATTACTCTATGATTTTAATGTGAACTTGTTCCCTTCTTGCTCATGCTTGGTTCCTTGATGTACTTGATTCTATTATGTGGACAACTTGAGCTTGAGACTCCTTTATTCTTTGAATTCATTTGTTATCATCAAAATTCATGTGTAGATTTATAATTAGACGAAACTTGAAACATTGGGTTCAACAAAACATAAGCAGCAAAAAACTCTTTAAAAGAAATATTCTGCAAACCTTGTTTTTACAATTGGGAAGAACATGAACACCAAACATCTCTTCCAGCTCAACATTCCCACAGAACATGCTCAACAAGTTCTTCAGGTTGGAAACAAATTGGACACCATAGATCAGAAATTATCCTCCTTCTGAATAGACTTTCCTTTGTGGCAAGACCATTGTATAAAATTTTTAGAACATGACTATCTTGTATAATTTTAGAAAAAATAAATTCAACTAACCAATCAATCATATAATTTAATTAAAAATATTAATTAAATTATATGATTGGTTGAATTGATTTTCTTCTACATCACATTATGTAAGAAGATCATGTTTTAAAATCTTTAATTTAGACTCAAATAGGAAAAGGGAAAAAAAAAACCTCAAAGTAAAACATTAATACAGGAATTGTAAGGGTATTATTACCCCTTTTTAAAATCAACAACTCGGCCTTATTTAATTATACAGATGAAATGAGATAAAATAAAAATTAAAAATTGAATAAATATTATTAAAATATAATTTCATTTTGAAATTGAAAAAACTAAATTATTTATTATTTTTATGTGAGACTTTATAAAAATTTTAATAATTATATAAGATGGAATGAAATCATCTACCAAACCAAGCATAACTTATCGTTACATGTAATAGAGGGTGATAATGTAAAACTGAAATTTATTTTTTAATTAAATAGAATTATTTTATTAATTGATTGTAAAATAAGTAGGAAAATAATTG